>JASTWL010000161.1:0-378264 GCA_035220575.1 Temnothorax rugatulus
TGCAAATTAACCATGAAACGGAAAATTTAAGTTCCTGGTTGTATAAACGTTGTTTTGGAACGAAAGTTGTAACGTTTCCCTAACGTTTGATGCAAGTTTCACAAATGTCACAAAAACGTTGTAAATGCGATGTTGCACATATAAAGTTTTGCAAACGCCTAAAACACGTTGTAAGTGCAACGTCGCATATGTAAGGTAATTGAATCAGGACATTTCTGGTTCCTTTATGTTATTAAAACGTTTATGCAACCAAACGTAAAATGTCGCATGGCTATATTGCGACGTTACAAAAACATTTCTGTAACAAAATATTGTTTAGCGGGGAGGATCTCTGAATAACGAGTTATCTATTCTGATTTTAAAAGTTTCTATATTGTCTGGTAGAAATTGATACTTTACTTCGTAAGAAGGCAAAAAAAGTCCTGTTTCTTTTGTGAAACATGAATTGACCTGCTAGATTTATAAAATTATCCATTTGTTTTCGTAAAAAAAATTTTTTCATAAAGGTGGTGAAAGAAGTTTCTGTGAAGTTGGCACCTCACTTTAAAAATCGGAAGTTTTATCAACAGTTCCATTTGCACCCGCAATAGTTCTACAGTTCCTGATAGGTTTTAGAAATAGTTCCGTTGATTTAGTTAAAAACAATAAATTTTGAAAATATGAGGTGCTAACTATCCGTAGCACCTCATGTTTCGAAAAAATTAATTTTAAACATGATATTTTATAGTTCTCGAAGAGTTCTACAGTTCCTGACAAGATTTAGCAATAGTTCCGGTCATTAAGTATTTTTAAACAAATTTTTAATCTGACCGCGAGCACCTCAAATTCCAAAAAAATTGATTTTTACCATAAAATTCTATAGTTCTCGAAGAGTTCTACAGTCCCTGATAGGTGTCAGCGACAGTTCCGGCCTTTAATTATTTTTAAATAAATTTTTAATCCGACCGCTGGCACGTCATCTACGAGAAATACAGGGTGCTGACAATTTGGATCGTTTTCTTCGGAGTTCTCGGCAGTTCTTACATACTTCCGAGCATTTAAATACGTTTTGACAAGAATTCCAGCTATTTACTATTTTTAAACAATTTTTTAATTTGACCGCTAGCACCTCATCTACGAGAAATACGGGGTGCTGACAATTTGGATCGTTTTCTTCAGAGTTCTCGGCAGTTCTCACATAGTTTCGAGCATTTAATACGTTTTGACAAGAGTTCCAGCTATTTACCATTTTTAAACAATTTATTCGTATTTCTCGTAGAGGACCCGCTAAACAATATTTTGTTACAGAAATGTTTTTGTAACGTCGCAATATAGCCATGCGACATTTTACGTTTGGTTGCATAAACGTTTTAATAACATAAAAGGAACCAGAAATGTCCTGATTCAATTACCTTACATATGCGACGTTGCACTTACAACGTGTTTTAGGCGTTTGCAAAACTTTATATGTGCAATATCGCATTTACAACGTTTTTGCGACGTTTGTGAAACTTGCATCAAACGTTAGGGAAACGTTACAACTTTCGTTCCAAAAACAACATTTATACAACCAGGAACTTAAATTTTCCGTTTCACGGTTAATTTGCAACGTTGCATTTGTAACGTTTTTGTAACGAATGTATAATGCGGTGTCTACCAGCAGGAATAGTGGATTAGGTGTAAGACGTCAGAATAAAACTGGTTTTTCCAGTGTAATAGGGCGTAGAGTTAGGCCGTCAACGGAATTGTTGAACCTCATTTTGTATGGTCTGCTCAACCATTTTTCTTATGACCTTAATCTAACTATTACACTGGAAAACCAGCTTTATGCTCTTACAGCTTACTGTCGTCTTACAGTCTAATCCATCACTCCTGCATATATAATATGATATACAACATACGTAAATACGATCAATGAAAACATAATAATTATTCGTTTATTAGTTAATTTATTTTAATAAATTATTTTAATTTATTTAATAAATACAGTATTGTGATGGTAAATGGGTTTAATGTCATTGCACATTTATTCTATAATACTATACTATAATGTCTATGTATATAATACTATAATGTCGTGTACGTTACACATCACACTAATAACACAGGCACACAAAAAAAATAAGTGGTCTGTACCAAAGACTAGACCCATCATTTCTTATGTATTTTGACGTGCTGAATCCAAATCCAAGGTCAAAATTGACCCCCACCACACCAATTTTTTTTAAATCGCGAAAAACCACCATTGAAACGGAAAATCCCAATATAAGGTGGGTCAGCGTTAGGTATAAATGTGGCAACCAACTGTAAGACCCAATCTATATGTACTTTGATGTCCTGAATCCGAATCTCGGGCCAGCATTACTGTACCACCCCCCACTTTCTTTTTAATCACGAATAAAAAATTTATCACAAAAATGACTGAGCATCAAAAAGCAGCATGGCTCAGTTTCAAGAAAGTAGCTCAGAATTTCATAGGGAATCAGAAAAGTGAGGATTACCAGAATATAGTTGAGGAAATGTTAGAAAATTACAATCGTTTGGGCTGCTTGATGAACTTAAAATTGCATTTTCTACACTCTCATCTTGATTACTTTCCCGAAAACCTGGGAGATTACAGCGAAGAACAAGGTGAAAGGTTTCATCAAGATATGAAGGAAATGGAGCGTCGGTATCAAGGAAGATGGGATGTTAATATGATGACAGATTTTTGTTGGATGCTTAAAAGAGACCTAACGCTGACCCACCTTATACTGGATTTTTCGTTTTCAATGGTGGTTTTTCGCGATTTAAAAAAAATTTGTAAGGTGGGGGTCAATTTTGACCCCGGATTTGGATTCAGCGCGTCAAAATACATAAGAAATGATGGGTCTAGTCTTTGGTACAGACCACTTATTTTTTTTTGTGTGCCTGTGTAATTTTCGCTATCTATCTTATAAATGCGAACAGCCGCAAAACACGCGGTGCCGATTTTCTTTAGCTCGAACCCGCACTTACTAATTATTCCTATCTGTCGCACGTGGAGGCCGGAGGAAACGCGAAGCCACAAAACGGTCGTTGTCGGTATCGGTAGCTAGCGACCTTCTCGCTAACCCACCAATCAGTACACTGTACACTTCTTCCTGCGCCTAGCATCACGGCGCCTGTCCGTAACTCAAGCGACAAATAACAAGCGTAGTAGCCGCGATGCGGCGACATAGAAATCGGTTATAGAAACCACGAGTCGAAATCTTAAACACGTGGCACACGCCCGCACGGAACGATGGCTCGCCGCGAACTACGCACTACTTCTTCTCGTAGCGTCCTCTATAATATAGTTATACATTTTCTAATAATGTCGCATTTACAACGTTAATGCAGAGTAGTAAAATGTTTTTCAAAGTTACGTTTTGATTGAACCGTTTAAAGTACGCAGCGAAATGAATATTTTAGAAACATCGCAAATGTTAGCGTTGAGGCAACGTTTATAAAGTCGCAAAGGAAACGTTTCATACAAAAGTTATTTGAACGTCACAAAACATTTCATTTGTGACGTTCCGAATTGTCAAATTAAATGCGGAAAAGCAACGTTTTTGATACGTTCTACAGACTGACACAAATAAAACGTTAACTTGAGACGTTTACGAAATCTTTATTGCCTATACATATAAAACGTTTCAGATTTGCTGAATTACAGTCAAAATGTGACGTTACAAAAAGGTTACATGTTTAGCGGGATGGTACGAGCTTCTTTCGTAAGAGAAAGATTTCTCGTTTTCTTAATAAAATTTATTTCATAACCTGTATTGTCATCTCGACTTCTGTTTTAACGTTACTGCTACGGAAATCCGTCACAATTGTATTGCAACTTCGGGCGCTGCAAAGTTCATTTTATTGTAAAAAAGATATGCGAGTGATTATAGGTGATGCACCGAAGTCAACGCAATTGTGAACGACCATGCGCGCCTGCTCGAATAGGCAACCCAACTTACTGATGTGTATGTTGCGGAAGCACCCTGTATATGGTTTCCGAAAACTCTTACAAAATAAGATAACGGAATCGGATATATGTAAAGCACAGGATTGCCTGAACAAATTCGTAAAACTTATAGGACCATTGTACAGCGTTGAGCATTTGTCATTTAATACTCACTTGCTATTGCATATGGCAGACAGCGTACGCGATTGGGGAGCTCTATGGGCTACTTCCACATTTCCGTTCGAACATTGCAACGGGATTTTAACAAGGTCTTTTAATGGCACGCGATCGGTTCTTCTCCAAATTTACTCTTCATATGAGCGTACAAGCATTTTAACCCAATTGAGTAAACATGTTTTTACAGAAAACTTATGTCAACCAGCTTATCAGTTATTTTATAATCTTCTGGAAAACCGAAAAACTATTAAAAACGTTGTCCAAAAGGGCGCTCTAACCCTCCTCGGTAGAGGAAATCAAAAGACTGTAAACAATTATGACAGAAATGCAATAGAATTAACACTACCCGAATTAGATCATAATGATTTTAATTTATTTAGTTACAACCGCTTCATCTTTAAAGGGACTTTTTATTGCGGCCAGGCCTGCAAAAAAATAATAAGACGAGACAATTCAGTAGTTCAACTGATAGATGATCGATACATGGATTAATAGGGTCTTGAACGTAAAAACAAATAACAACGGCAGCCATTTTTTAAGGTATGGAAATGAGTTAGTGGTAAGTAATGAGTTCGAAATCGCGGATGAAGCATTAGGCGTATCTTCGTCCGATTTTATACAAACGATCAAAAGAGGAGGTATAATGTATTATTTAATCGATAGCATTAAGCAAAAATGTTTGCGAATGACGGTAGATGATATAATGTATGTTACATCACTTGTAAATAGCTTTGAGCGAGACTAATAAATATTTTAGTACATATATGTGTTTTGCTGAATACATATATTGAAAACCTTCCGATATTATTGTATACATGCATACATATATGTACATGTATATTTACCGATATACATATTATTCATGTTTTCAATCAAGCAGAATATATGGAATTTCTTGTGGAAATGCGGAATATTGTATATCTCATATATAGAGTGGCAGCGGCGTGTAAGTGAAATATATATACTATATGTGTGTATTGGATGACAATTTATATGGCCATCAGGTTTAAAATGTGAAAGACAATAAATGCCATACAATATATTGTCTTACGCATGTTTACCATTGCGACCCGTTTTCCTTCGGTCTCGCTAGCCGAAGGGGCGCTGCCGCAAATTATCTGCCAATAGACGGTAGCTCCACGGTATCTGCGATATTATTTTCTCGACGAAACACTCTAAATGGGCGCCAGGTGCGATTACGTGCACCACGTTTCAATGACTCGATTCCACACGCATGTACATCTCACGCGAACGCTAACTCAGGGTGTCGGTTACGTCCTATGTCGAGGAAGGTGGGGAGAAAGCGTAGCGCAATCAACACACAGTAAATAATAAAAATAATAAAAATATATTTCAGTAGTGTAACAAAGATCTCGTCTCCGCGGATCCAACGCAACGCCTTCTCACCGCGAATCTCAAGACGAACACAACGTAAGGTTTCGATGAGGATATAATACACAACAAACGCGTCCCAAGACGGATACAACGCAATACCTCGATTAATGTCTCTGCGAGACTTCTTGTCGAGCGAGCGCGACGATACTCGCCCGCATGGGCGACACAAAATATCCGCGATAACGACTCGAACGTCCGCGAGATTCTCAATATCCGCAATAATGACTCGAACGTCCGCGAGATTCTCAATATCCGCAATAATGACTCGAATGTCCGCGAGACTCTCAATGATTCCAACGCAACATTTCCATACGACGAGCATAACGCAACATCTCAACCGCACGTCCGCGAAACGCCGCGACGATACTTGCCCGCACGAATAACGACGCAAAATATCCGCGAGGCTCTCTACGAGTACATAACGCAATATCTCAACCACACGTCCGCGAAACTCCGCGGCGATACTTGCCCGCACGAATAACGACGCAAAATATCCGCGAGGCTCTCTACGAGTACAATATCTCCCGAAACGTACGGTCCGCTACACGATTCCACTCGCGACACGCATTAACACTTATTCCAATACATTCGCAACAACGTACACATTATTCCACGATACGCACCGTTCGCGGCACGCCTCTGTTCACGAACACGCAATACGATACAACAAACGCGAAGTGACTGTCGGCCGCATCAGAGCCTCCGAGGAGGGCTTTCTAATATTTTCTGGGCTCTATCTCGGCCGCCCCACGACCACACGTTCTACCGAACTGCCAAGGTAATCTAACCGGCACTCGCAATAACGGGAGCCGGTAGCCACATGCAGAAGATAATCGATATTAGCGCCAATCTAATCGATACGTGCAATCATCAAGGTCGGGTCTTGGCTGAGATCGAGCCCTAATTACCGTGGTAGTACCGGAGTGGAGATCTTACAATTGCTGCTCGCTGCGGCTCGGCTGCGTCGGGGCACTTTTCCGGGGATGGCTCCTCGGCTGCGGCTGGTTCGACAGTGACGAGTGGCCGGCCCGGCGGGACCACGCTGGGCCCCCGCGCATGCGCCCCAAGCTCGCAGTTTTCCGCCCTGCCGATTTGTCGCGCGTGCCGCCCTGCTCGCGGAACCGCTCAATCCGCTGCCTGCCCGCGGCATTTTCAATCCGCTGTCACGATGTGCGGGCCCATCTCAATGTTATCCCGGCTGGCCAGGCCGTGGCTACGCTGCTCGGTGCCCTTGGTACGTCGGGGGAGGCATCTGGGTCGTACACCCGCTCTGCCGTAGCGGTGTCGCACCCCTCGTTCTGCTGCGGCGGCCCCAGGGATGTGCTGTGCGAGACATTTCATGCGCTTCCGCAGCGGTGGGCCCCAATGGCCCGCCCGTCAGCCAACCACTCCCCCCAGCGTCCCCCAAGCGTCCGTCCTTCCCTCGTTGCGACATAAGTCTTTACATCTCCGTCATCAATCACACGCTCCGGCACCACCTGTCGTACCTACGAAATTTAACTTACAATCAATTAGCGCAAATAGCCCCCCCCCCCCCACTCTCGTCGAGGCGCCATCCCCGACTTTCCCCTCGTCCGAGCTACCGTCTGGGCGGTGGACGTGACATTGTCACGTCACACCATTGACGAATTTCCATTACAATTCACACTGAACAACATTGGCTGAAGGTAGAAAAATTCCATACAAATTTTATCCTTCATGAGTCATTGGCAGTTTCCATTACGCCTATATGAAAAAGGTTATCATTCGAATCTTGCCATTGCGTTTCCATTCATCTTATTGCCACTTAATATTTTCCATTAACTTTTCCATATAATTCGCATTGCAAGTTCCATACACAAGTTTTAACCTTCATAAGCCATTAGCAGTTTCCATTACGCTTGTATGGAAAAAGTTGTCATTCGAATCTTGCCATTGCGTTTCCATTCATCTTATTGCCACTCAATATTTTCCATTAGCTTTTCCATATAATTCGCATTGCAACTGTAGGGCAACCATACATTCCCACTGACCGCCATTGAGCACTCAAGGGCACATTTCCATAAGGGTGCCCCACCGCTCGGGCACAGGAGCACGTGCGTCGTGACGCCGAGTGCGTGCTAGACGGCCGTCAGGGCCGTATCGGTAGTGACGAACTCGCGTATCGTCACATCACCCCCCTCGTTAGGAGAGGAAATATACAAACATATTTACATAGATATCGGTTTACTCGCTGATTTATTCACATATCTTACATCTTACCGACGCTGGCACGACGTCAAATTGCCCCGTGGGTCGAAACGCAGGACCCATCGGAAGCCGCCAACACGGGCCCGATACTTCCGGTTCCGGTCGAGGTCGTCCAGGGGGGTGGTGGCCTAGACTTGGGCCATCGCGATGGTCGGGGGCGAGCAGGGGCCTGGCGTGGCGGATGTTCGGGCCGTGGTCAGGGAGGGGCGACCCGGCGTGGCGGCGGCGCAGGCTGGCGTGTTGACCATCGTTCTTGCGGCGATCCCTCGGGTTCCGACGGTAGGTTTCGGGGGTCGGTCCTTTTCGGCGGTGCATCCCGTGGGGCGGGGTGGCAGGGGAGGGACCGGGGGCGTCGGGGCCGTTGGCCGTGTGGCCTGGTGGCTGGACGGGGCCGGGGATGGTCTGCTCGGGGGCCGGCTGGAGTCTCGTGGTCGCTCCCTCGGGCGTGGAGCAGCCTTGGTTGTCGGGGCCGTTGGCCGGGTGGCCGGGCGGCTGGACGCGTCTGGAGGCAGCCTGGCTGGGGGCCGGTCGGCGTCTCGCGGGCGCTCGGCAGGCCGCAGGTTCGCTCTTACTCGGGATGCCGGAGGGCGTCTGGCCGGGCATTGTGGCACCGGCTCAATAAAGATGGCGGCGCGACGGCGGTTCTCGGCGTCTCCCCGTTGGATTCAGGTCCCCACACTAGGGGCCTGGCGGCGGGGGGCGTCCCCTGGGCTGGTGGTCGGCCCAGGATCGACCGGCTCCTCCCACAGGTCGTCGAGATCGCTGATGTCGCCGAAAAGCTCTTCCAGTTTCCCGCGTCGATCCATGTTGACGGACTAGCTATTCTGGAACAACTGGAAAATCTCTCGCGCCGCGGGCTTATATACCGGTAGCGGGCGTACTTTTTGCGTGTTTTTCGCGACTCAGGAATGTGGGCGTCATTGTTCCCGAAAGCGTTCCGGGCGGTGTTTACGCGCGCGTTTGTTGACACGAGGCGCGTGATTCTGACAAGAACTTTCCTACGGATCGTCCCTATCCCGATCCGGATTACGACAAGAATTCCCAAGAACCGAGACACGAGGCTCCGGCGCGTTTTTTAAATCTTGCACGTGCACATGTCGGTGTCATCGTCCCCGGGGGTCGCGTAAGTCGACTATAACGGGTGAGACGATTTTCCTTACTTCTAGGAGTCCGGTATAGCGGGGGGCTAACTTGGCGTTGAAGCCCGTAGCTTTCTTTGAGAGCGGGTGTTCCCTTTTCCAGACGAGGTCCCCGACGCGGGGTTTCCAATCCCGTCGCCGCAGATTGTAGTGGGCCTCTTGTCGTTGGAACGCTCGGGCCATGTTGACCCGCACCACTTCGTAGGCGTCCTCGAGCCGACGTCGGGTCTGATGGGGTGCCGGGTTTGCCGCGTGGCAACGGTCCTCCGGGTGTGGGAGGGCGAGCTCCCGGCCGTGGTTGAGGTATGCCGGGGTGTACCCGGTGGCCTCGTGTCGAGCGGTGTTATAGGCGAACTGCAGCGGGGACAGGTGCTCGTCCCAGTGCCGGTGGTTTTTCCCGACATACTGGGCGACCATAGTTTTCAACGTCCTGTTGGTGCGTTCAACCGGATTGCAGTGGGGCGCTCTCACGGGGGTAGTTCGGTGCTTGATCCGGAACGCACGACCCCCTCGAGTTGATCCGATTTTAGTTGCGTTCCGTTGTCGGAGATAATCTGGTCGGGGCAGCCGTGTTGGTATATGACCCGGTCGAGGATTGCCTTAGTAACGGCAGGAGCGGTAGCCCGACGTAGAAGCTTAAGTTCGACCCACTTCGTGAACCGGTCCTGCGTGACCAGTAGCCAGGCGTGGCCCTGGGTGGATCGTGGCAACGGGCCGACGAGATCCAGGGTCACTTGCTGTTAGGGCTCGGTGACGGGCGCCGTGTGGAGGTTCCCGGCTGGCTTGGTCGTAGGTGCCTTGTGCGCCAGGCAAGTCGGGCACTGCCGGACATAGTGGGTGATGTCTTGGAACATCCCTGGCCAATAGAACAATCGGGCCATGCGGGCGATGGTCTTGGCGACCCCGAAGTGTCCCGCCGTGGGATCCTCATGGTGTCTTTGCATGGTCCGGGCCCGTTCCTCCTTCGGGATGCATCGTTTCCACTGATCCGCCGGATCGACCTCCCGGATGTCCACATCATGTAAGATGTGGCGAAACAACTGGCCATCCTGGATGCGATAGTCTGGGAACTCAGTGGGGCGTTGCCTTGCTCCGGTCAGGATCCGCCGGTACCATTGGCACTTCGGGGCAACCTGAGCACCGCACACCTCTGGCTGGCGTGAGAGTGCGTCGGCGATCTTGTTGAGGCTGCCCTTTCGGTATCGTACGTCGAAATCGTACTGTTGCAGTACGAACAGCCAACGACCCAGCCGGCCGGTGGGTTCTTCCAAGCGTTGCAGCCACCGGAGAGACTGGTGGTCGATCACCACGGTGAAGGAATACCCCTCGAGGTATCCTCGCATCTTCCGGATGCCCCAGACGATCGCGAGGCATTCTAGCTCGGTGGCGCTGTAATTTTTCTCCGCGCCGTTGAGCGTTCGGCTCGCATACACTACTACTCGCTCTCCGTCTTCCTGGTGCTGGGTTAACACGGCCTCCAGTCCGTATGAGCTTGCGTCCGTCTGGAGTATAAACCGGCGATCGCAGTCCGGGCAGGCCAGTACGGGGGCGGAGGTCAATGCCTCCTTCAGGCGCTCGAAGGCGCTTTCCTCATCCAGTGCCCAAGTCCACTTCACCCCCTTCTTGGACAGGCGAGTAAGCGGGGCGGCCACCGTCGAAAAGTTGGCCACGAATCGTCGATACCAGGAGGCCATGCCCAGGAATTGCCGCACCTTGCGTATGGTTGTCAGCGCTGGCCATCGTGCCACTGCGCTTACCTTGTCCGGGTCAGTCCGGAGGCCGTAGCGGTCTACGACGTGTCCCAAGTACCGGAGTTGGTCTCGGCAGAAGTGACACTTCTCCGGGTTCAGGCGGAGCCTCGCTTCTCGGAAGCGGCGGAACACTTCGCTCAGTAACCGGAGGTGCTCCTCAAAGGCGGCTGACCACGAAGATGTCGTCCAGGTATACGAGGACGTGCTAGGTCTGGTCCCAGTATCTCGTCGAGTAGCCTTTGGAAGGTAGCCGGTGCGGAGTGAAGGCCAAACGATATTACCCGAAATTGCATGAGGCCTTTTCCTGGTACAGTAAAGGCGGTGACTGGCCGGCTATCGGGCGCTAATGGTATCTGCCAGTACCCATTCTTCAGGTCTAACGTTGACAGATACCGGGCTCCCCGCAGTTTGTCCAAGGTGGCCGTGACTTGGCACGCGACGGGCGCCTCAGGCGATTGCTTGTCGCGGCCCAGCGGAGGATTGCTGGGAGAGCCGCCCGCACCTATAGGACCGTCTCCCACGTGGCGGCAACGGCCCTTGCCGGGATCCCCCCCATCCACCTGGTTGCCCTGTCCCAGGCCGACACTTATCGGCGGGTCAGCGAGATCAGGGCGGGGGGACCGTGGAGCTAATTCCACGTCAGAGGGCCGCGCTGAGGCTGCAGGCCAAGGAGACCCTCTTCCGCAGCTGGGAGGCGTACTTAGACGACCCCCGGCTGCAGTCAGGGGAGAGGGTCCGAGAGGCCATCCGGCCCGTTCTAAGAGAGTGGGCGGGCCGGAAGGGACGCGGAATCACATTCCACGCGTCGCAGGTGCTCACCGGGCATGGTTGCTTTGGTGAGTACCTGTGCCGCATCGGAAAGGAACGCACCACAGGGTGCCATCACTGCCCGGAGGAGGCGGACACGGCGCAGCATACGTTGGAGTTCTGCCCCGCATGGGAGGGGCTGCGCCGTGTCCTCCAGACAAAACTGGGGCGGGACCTCCCTTCGGGCGATCGTCGAGTCGGCGGTCGGACCGGGGGGAGAGGAAAAATGGAGGGCGTTTGTCTCCTTCTGCGGCAGCGTCATGTCGCAGAAGGAGGCGGACGAAAGAGTCAGGGAGATGGAGGCACGCCGCCTCCCTCCCATTGACGAGGGAGAGGAGGAGGAATGGGCGCCGAGGCGAGCGCTAAAAGTGTCGCCGCCGGTGGGGGGAGGGGGCGGCGGCACGGGGGCGGTCCCTCAGGACTCGCTCCCCTGCCGCTAAATCTCTTTTTGGCCGAGTGGGTCGGCGGAGGAAGCGGGTCGGGGGGGGGGGCTCGGGTGGACTCCCTACGGGGTCTACACCACGGGCGCTCCTCCCGGTCCGCGATGGGTGGGTAGCGGGTTCCCCGGGGATGGCAACATCCCCGGGGTCCTGACCCCACCTGCCCTTTACACGAGGGCGCGGTGAGGGGAGGAACCCATCATCTTTTGGTGATAGCTACTCCTGCCCTCACGCCTGGAGGGCGGGTGCGTGGGCAGGAAACCACGTGTCCGCTGCTGGCCCCCTGAAAGGAAGGGGGTCAGCAACCCCAGATAGGAGGGGTGGCGGATTGGGGCTAATCCTCCCCAATCCGCCACAAGTTAGCTTCTGCCCACAATGGCGGGGGGGGGGGGGCGGGTGACTGGTTGCTTCGGCGCTCCCCGATTCCGTCCCCCTCCCCCGGGAGGATATCTGCGGGAGGGGGCTTATGGACGACATGCTTACGCGATTCCCGGGGCCCCCTCGTAGACCGCTGTGAGGGATTCGTGGTGGTTTTAGCTGGTAGGCTATGCAAGTAGTATCTACTGCGATGTACATGCATAGAATCCGGCACTCCCTCGCTCTTTTCATGGGGGGGGGTGGGGGGTCTTCCTCCTGACTAGGGGGGCCACTGGATGCGTGACTGGTTGTCGCGGCGCTCCCCGATCGGCTTCGACCGTGACTTCTTGCCGCGACGCTCCCCGATCGTGTCCCAGTTGGTCGAAGATTTCCTCTACGTAAAAAAAAGGGGGGGTATGCGTCTTTCTCCGTGACTTCGTTCACTTGCCGGAAGTCGATACAGAACTGGTACGACCCGTCCTTTTTCCGGACCAGCACGATGGGCGAGCTCCATGCTCCGTGGGACGGCTCGATCACGCCTTCTCGCTCCATCTTTTCTACTTCCTGGTCGATAATGGCCTGCATGGCGGGGTTTCTCGGTCGATACCGCTGTTTAATGGGCCGGTTTGTCTTGACCCGGATGCGGTGAGATATACGGTCGGTCGGGCCGTGGACGTCTTCGAACAGGGCGAGCTCCCTGGCTAGGAACTCCTGGAGCCGACGTTCCTCGTCGGCGGTCCGGGAGACCAATCCTTGAGCCACGGCTCCACACCTGGAGGCCTGTGCGTCCTTGCGCGGTGCGGTTGCCCGTAGCACGATACCGGTCCGGGCCCACAAGTCGACGCCGATCAATACGACGCCTTGTAGTGATGGCATAATCAGGAAGTCGTGCTCGAACACGTTTCCTGCCAATCTTCACCGGGAGCGTCATGGTCCCGGGTATCGCAGTTGAACCTCCGTCCGCCAGATGGACGGAGCTCGTCCCCTGTCGGATCGGGAATCCGAGGCTCTCCGCGTAGCGGGCGGTATCCATATTAATAAAGGACACCTCGGAACCGGGGTCGATCAACGCTCGCATAGCGCGGTGTCGTATGCGGACGGAGATGTGCGGCCGCGGTTGGTAGGTTACTCGGACGGCGGCGGCGTCCGGGTGGTGGCGGCTTCGCCCCCGGCCCGTGCGGCGTTTCCCGGTGTCGGGTGGCAATCGCGAGTGAAGACGCCGTCCTTGCCGCATCGAGAGCAGAACTTCTTGGCCGGCCGTTTGCAGTCTAACCGAGTGTGTCCGCGCTGTTTACATCGCCAGCAGCACTTCTCCCGGTTGTAAGTTGTACTGGCAACGGACGGAGTAGCGGCCGGAGCTTTTCGCTCTGCCTTCCGCTCGCGATTTTGCTTTTCGATAGCTTCATATTCCGCAGCGCGTGCCTGTAAATCTCTCAGACTGGTAACGTCATCCAGGCGGATGTAATATTTATACTCGGGGCTCATATTATTGTAGAGCCGTTCGAGTTGGTTGTTCGCCGAAAATCCTCCGGCTCGTCGCATGCTCGTAAGGAGCGCCGTTGCGTACTTGTGAAAGAACTCGTCAGGTTTTTGAAACCGTCCCTGGATCTCTCGCGACAACTGCGCGCGGTATCGCCGAGGTAAGAACTGGTTGCGGAAGTCTCTTTGAAAATCCTCCAAGGAGTCCCAGGACGCCTGACTATTCCGGTACCAGAGGAGAGTATCTCCTCGTAGCAGCTCCGGCAGTCCCAATAGAAGTTGGTCTCCGGAGTACCCGTATCCCTGGCGCAGTTCCTCCACTCGTTCTAGGAACGCGAGTGGGTCCTTTCCGTCGAAGTGGCATCCCCACTTCCGGATCTGATTCATGACCTTGGCCGGGTCGTGCGCAACGGGTACGGCGTCCTGGCGGTCCTCGTCCATCGTATCTTGGAATTCACGCTCGTCCTTCTCTGCGGAGTATTCGTACTCCGAGTTAGCGTCCACAAACTCCCGGAGTCTGGCTCGGAGGGTGTCGAGTGCGCCGTTAGGGTCGACCCCTAGCTTCCCTAGTTCGGCCGTCAACTTGGCCTTCGATAGCCGATAAATCCAGCTCTTCATGGGCTAGGCGGGAGAACGAACCAGTGTCTCACGGATCAGGTCTCTGTTCGGGAGCCATGTAACGGTCGCGTTTTCTCGCTCGGAATTCGCTCGCCGGGCCAGGGTAAAAGAACGTGGAGACACTGGTTGGTTTCACAAAAGTTCTTTATTCTTTCTTTCGCAATACAGATTGATGGAGGGTGTGAGTGTATGTGCGTGTGTGTATTGCTCCGCTGAGCCGCTGTGTATGTGTGTTGGGTTGGTGCGCGGTCGGATTCGCGGATAAGTACGGAGGCACGGTTGCCTTAGGTAGACGAGTTTACATCTACAGATTCGCGGACAAGTACGGAGGCGCGGCTTATAGCTAATAGGCAGGACGGTCAGGAGCTCAGTCGGGGGCGTCCGACTGAGCGGCCCGTACACCCGGCCCGGCCCGGCCCGGCTTGAAGACGGGGGCACCGTCTTCCGTACGGCGGAAAGGGTCGGGGGCGCCCGACCCAGAGGCAGGAGAGGGCAGGTAGACCAACCGGGGGCACCAAATTGGGGAGGCCCGTACCCTGGGGGCACCCATGTGAGAACGGGGGAGCCCGGAGAACGAGTTTGGGAGCACCCAACCTAGTGAAGCGGTTTCGGCAGGAGCTGGAGCTGGACAGGACTGGTGACTCGAGCCGGCTCGGGTCCCCTGTTTATACCCCGATTGCGACGGGTGGGGGCTGCCCCATCGCTCGGGCACAGGAGCACGTGCGTCGTGACGCCGAGTGCGTACTAGACGGCCGTCAGGGCCGTAGCGGTAGTGACGAACTCGCGTATCGTCACAACATATTCATTTCCATTTCTTTATTTTAATTTTATATTACTTTATTATTTTATATTGCTTACTAATACGGTATCTAATATTCTTCATTTTCATCTTCACAATGATGCTATCGCTCGAAGACAGGCATTTCACCGATTAGCACGCCACATTGCATTTCTGAAACACAGAATAAGAACATAATTAATAACAAATTTATTTATAATAATATAATTTTTTATTTAAATATTAGGTATATCTTATTGTTAGATTTATTACTTACTAATATGGTATCCAATATCCATCATTTTCAATGACTAATTGAAGTCTTCTCTGCATTGAATTTACTAAATTCTGTGTATAATCCACCCGCACAGATAATTCGTTCCACACTTGATGCACATGGTTTCTTAATGCTTCTCTGGTTCTTAATTGGCCGGATATCCATTTCGATTTCATTTGAGCCCAAACGTTTTCAATTGGATTTAAATCCGGAGATTTTGCTGGCCATCGAATTTGTTGAATGTCCGGATTTACTTCGAACCACGCTTGCACCAATCGAGAGGTATGAACGGCACTATTGTCTTGCACTATTTTTACGACCGGATATTGTTCTTCTGGATAAACGCGTCTAATACCAGGTTTCAATGTTTCTTGTAGAATTTCTACATATTCTTCGGCATCCATTCTTGGTGTTATCTCTACGAGGTCTAATAATCCATTGGCAGTCATGCTCCCCCAAAAGCCTAATGTGATTCTTCCACTATATCCTGATGGAAGAACGTATTTTGGATTTAAACGTTTTCCTTCTGGTCGCCAGACACGATATCGTCCATCTTCTGCGGATGAGAAGACTTTTTCATCCATCCAAACAACAGCGTTCCATTCTTCTTGAGGTGTATTCAAATGTTCTCTTGCAAACTGCATTCTTTGTCTTCGATGTTCTGGCTTCAGTTCTATTTTCTTTGCTGCAGGACGAGAGTGAACCTTTGCAGCATTTAATCGGCGTCTAATTGTTCTCACAGAAATATTTAAGTTCCTGTTCTGTAATACAGTTTCAGCTGCACCAAATGGATTTTCATCCATAGCTGTAACAATTTCTTCATTTTCTTCCGGTGTTGTTTTCTGAGGAGCTCTGTTATTTTTTCGATGATCTTTCAGATTGTTCAATCCTCCTTCTTCGTACTTCGTGATCCACAACGCAACTGTTCGACGACTGCATCCCACAATGCGCGCAATTTCTGTTTTGTTGTGACCTCCTTGATGTAATCCAATTATTCTTCCTCTTTCTGCTGTATTCAAATTTGCGTTTACATGCCGCTCCATTTTTATAACTTTTAACGTCACTTTACGTCAATTTTATTTTTGTTAATTTTTTATTTAGTATTAGTTATTGGATATGTTACTATGGTAATATAAATACGGTGCCAAAATTCAGTAATGTAATTTAATTTAAATTATAATTAACATCGATTCTATTAAAAAAATAGCCAATCTGCTGTTATGCCAGCAAATTTATATATTTATGTGCTCTCTCTCTCTCTCTCTCTCTCTTTTTAATTTAAGGCGTGACGAACACATCACGCCCTACCGACATCAGCTGGGGTGGTTGACAGTCAAGTGTCGACGCCTCTACTTTCTAGGCATCGAAATGTACAAGGTGTCTCACAATATGTCTCCTACCTACATCTCAGAAATCTTCACTAGTCCTGATCCCTTAGTCAGGCGATCATCACGTCTGGCTATACCTCATTCTTTTCATGTTCCTACCCATAGAACCGAAGCATATCATAAGTCCTTCCATCTTGCAGGCGTCTACTTGTGGAACTCGCTTCCTACCGACGTAGTATCAGCAACGTCTGTCGCCGTTTTTAAGAATAAACTTTACGACCATCTTTTCTCGCTTGAGCGAAATTCGATCTAGTGTCTCATCTGCCTCTGCCCACCATGCAAATTCTGACTTAGGGTGTCAACTTATTTCTTGTGCGTTTCATTAGTTTAAGTCACATTTTATTCATATTTTTATTTTTATTTTTTCTTGCGTAATTTACATCTCTGCCACTATTATACTGTTCTTTTCTTTCTTTTTTATTTTTATTTTTATTTTTATTGTTATTTTTATTGTTATCCTATTTTTTCTTTCTTTTTGTATACTTACACCTTTGTAATTCTTTACTTGCCTAAAGTCTGTGACTATGGCATAAATAAACCATCAATCAATCAATCAATCAATCAATCTCTCTCTCTCTCTCTCTCTCTCTCTCTCTCTCTCTCTCTCTCTCTCTCTCCTCTTGTGAGTATTGGTGATTGTCGAAATTCTTTGCTCTTACATAGGTGAATATTACTGCTGCCGCAAGCTGCCTCCGGGCATTTTTGTTACAGATATAAGCAGGTTTTTTGTTGCTTGTCACGCGCCTTATTTCGTTTTCTTCGAGATTTTCACTTAATTCCGAGCATTTTCGTGACAAGTATTATCTCCATCCTAACCTCATTCTCGGAATCATCGTGGAATTCTCGGTATTACCTGTGTAAAGCGTTGGCCCCTGCTGCGCATGCGCCTGCCTTGCCGATCTTTTCTGCACTTCCTGTACTTCTTGGAATCTTCTGTTGAGAGGCGTTGACCGCTGCTGCGCATGTGCCTGCCTTGACGATTTGTTCTCTCTGCACCTCACTTTTCTTGGGTCTGACGTGTGCATGTGGAGATCTGAGTGCCGCCTGCTGTGATCTGTGTGGACTGCCTTGGTCTCGTCTGATTGGTTATAGCGTGACGCCGGTGGTGATTCTCTGGTGACATTGCGTCGAGTGACACCGTCGCGATCCTCGCGCTCTTGTGACTAGTATAGTTACATAGTGTGATACTCATGCAGCGCGAGCGCGTGTGTATCAAGTGTACCAAATCAATCGCCGGTCAATCTGTCTCCTGTAGTGTATGCACTAGGGAGTTTCACCCGGGGTGCGTCAAGGCGTATCTCACTACTAAATCTGCCAGTGAGTGCTGTGCAGCGCGACTCTCAACCATGCCGTCAGCGCCTGGTGCGACGCAGGTTTCTCGAGCCGCGGACCGCCGTGGTGCGGCCTCGCCGGCTGCGGTGGGGACTGCTCCCCAGGGATCACAATCTCCAACAACTGAAGAACTGCTTCAGTCGATCTTGACAAAGATCGACGTAGCAGACAAGATGTCCACCGCTGCGTTCGAGAGATCCGACGCGAAGATCTCCGCATTTATAGGCCGTCAAGAGGCGGTTAATGCTGACTTTGCGCTAAAATTAAACCAATTACCTGAAATTTTAAAACTTATCGCGGGCCACGACGAAAGAATTGCGGCGTTGGAGGCTCGGAACGCGGAGCTACTGGGCGCCCGGCGCGTCGATCGCGAGTTGTCTGCTGCATCGCGGGTGTCTAGAGCGTCGGACATCATCATCTCTGGTATTCCATGTTCCTTTACCGACACATCTAGAGAGCTTGTCGAAAGTGTTTTTCGCGCGCTTGGAGTGCCTCAGTTGGTTTCCGACGTTCTGGAGACCCGTGATGTAGCTGGGCGCGATGCATCCGCGGTGCGTGATGCGGCGTCGGGCTCCGTTTCGACCATTGATCCTCAGGCTGACACCGCCGGTCGCTTAAGATCAATTATTGTTACACTCAAGTCGCGCGAGATTCGCGACTACATTCTTAAGGTTACGCGCGGCAAACGCCGACTCACTGTTAACGACGTTTTCTCTACGAACATACCCGGTAATATTTATGTTAACGAATTGCTTCCGTCTTTAACTTATAAATTATTGCGTCTTATGAGAGTCAGGGCTAAGCAGCTGTCGTATAAGCACGTGTGGTGCAGGGATGGACAGATTTTCGTCCGCAAGGACCAAGGTCTGCCTCCTATCTCGATTGCCACCGAGGCTGATCTTGAGAGCAGGGTTGGCATTTTGTCCACTTTTTTTTCATTTTTTTCGGGGCACTGGAAGAAAATGGAAAAAATGGACAAAATGGACGAAATGGACGAAATGGACGAAATAAAGTCGGTAAAACAGAAATCGATGAATGAGACATATCGATCGACACCAATGTTGCAACTTCGTCCTTTTTCTAGCCATACGACAGACACGACACATGTGCTGTATTTTAGGTTAGATTTCTTATTTCTGTTTACCAAGGTGAAAAGTATTATTTAATTATTTTACTTATTATTTTGTGCTTAAAATTATTTTAAAATGGAAAATGAGCCAGGGCTAGGCAATTCATCGTCTACTTCTCCTGTTTCTATTATTTCTGTTGACTCAAAAGTAAGTACATTCTTCGGAACTTTAAGAGCCTCTAGCCTCTAGGATCAGGAGACAGGAGTTCAGGTTCAGGACCTCCAACACAGGTATTGCCGCAGCTGTAACGTAAGAATTGACCAATTAAAATCATATCTACTCGAAAATGCAGCGTTACGATTCTTAATGTGATTGGTCAATTCTTACGTTACGTCTACGTATGGACGGTACGTACTACGTCTTATGTTATGGCTACGGCAATTCGTGTCTGGAAGTCTGGAGGATGTTGAAGTTGGCATATCATTTTCCAGCAGATCAAAAATAAAAGGGAGTTCTTGTCGCATGCAGTCGAGTTCTATAGTTCCTGGGGGTCAATTGTGTATCTTGAAACGAGGTGAAAATTACAAAAGTGAACAGATTTTACTAGATTTCGACAAATAAAATCGTAGATACGCTAGTAAATTTCCTCACTTTTGTAATTTTCACCTTATTTCAAGATACACAATCGACCCCCTGATACTGTGATACTTTTTATTAATAGTTCTGGTGATTTTATCCAAAAAACAGTCGATTGAAAAAATTATGCTAGTTTTCTGTAGCATAGAGTGAGATGCCGAAAAAATCTCGGAGTTCCGGTTTATATAAAACATTTTTTGAATAGTTCTGAATAGACTGAAGCATTTTCTAAAAAGTTCCCGGCACTAGCAATGTTGTATGATTTTTTTATGAATTAATACCACCCGAAACTAGCAGATAATTCTTTTAATCGACTGTTTTTTTGGTAAAATCACCAGAACTATTACTAAAAAGTATCAGAAACTATAGAACTCGACTGCATGCGACAAGAACTCCCTTTTATTTTTGTTTGCTGGAAAATGATATGCCAACTTCACAGACATGTCTGGAGGCTTTTTATTTTTGTTAGGGTCATTTTTATTTAAAGAAACTTTAATATCTTTGTTTTTAAACAGAAATCAAGAATTAGCGGCACCGGCTTTGGTAGAATTGGTAGAAAAAAAGATTCAATCAGAAAACATTTTTATGAAATAACTAAAGGAACAAAAACAATTTTGAAGTGCCAGGTGTGCGAAAATGAAGTAAGTAATAAGGCTTGCCGATTAAGGAAGCACTTTGAAAAATGTACTAAAAAACAAGATGCAAAAGAAAATATATGTGATTCAACGGAGGGTTCATCGGGTCCAGAAACTGAAGATTCTAATAATCCAGCAATCAATATTAGCCGAAAGCGTAGGAATCCTGATGTTCAAGTACAAGTTCAACAACTAAAACAACAAAAATTGAATCAATTCTTAGTTAAAACAACCGAAGCTGATAAACAAAAACTCGATTTATCCTTAGCATCTTACTTTTATTCTTCTGGTGTACCTTTCCGACATTCTGAAAATTTTTATTTAAAAAAAATGATAAGTGATTTAAGACCGGGATACACTCCACCTAACAGAAAAAAACTAGCTGGCGAATTATTAAATGAAATTTATAACATAACCCAGGAAGACGCAAAAAATCATTTAATTGGTAAATCGGTTACACTGATACAAGACGGTTGGTCTGCTATCCATAATGAACCAGTGATAGCAAGTTGTGTCTCTGATGGTGAAAAATCTTTATTTTTGTCATCGTATGAAACTGGTTCTAACCAAAAAACGAGTAAATATTGTCTGGATTTGGCTGTGAAAGACATTATGGAAGCAGAAAATAGGTTTGGATGTACTGTAAAAAGTTTTGTGTCCGATAATGAAGCTAAAATGAAAAAAAATGCGCAGTGACCTCCAAAAGAAGCTTAACAATGAATCTGACTTTTATTTTATTATTAATGGCTGTGCGGCGCATTTTTTAAATTTATTATGTGGCGATATTTGTAAACTTCCTAATGTTAAAACTATAATTAAACAAGTTGTAGAATTAAGCAAATATTTTAGAAACCACTATGCAGCTAAAGGTCTTTTAGCCGAGTTTCAAAATTCTCGCATTCCACAGTTACCAGGGGAAACCCGCTGGAACAGTGTTATAGAATGTTTAGAGGTTTTTGTCATTAACCGTGATTTTATCTAAAAATTGCTGAAAACCACGAGAGGAGCGTTGAAAGAAATATAGTTGATATTATTCAAAACATTGGTCTTATGAAAGAAGTAAAGTCGCTTATAACTCAATTAAAACCAATTCGAGCAGCCTTAAATAAATTACAGTCAGAAAATGCCACTCTTTCAGATACTTTAACCGAATTTTTAAAGTTAAAAGAATTATCCACAAATGACGTTCTGCTTCCATGTAATGATTTAATTAAAAAAAGATTTGGCGATTGCATTACCCCAGCCCATATTATTGGGTTTTTATTAAATCCCAAAAATTTGGATTTACAACTAGATTCTGAATTTGAGGAAGCAGGACGTACGTGGCTTTCTGAAGAAGTTTCGTCTGATTTTTTACCACTACTTATAAAATTTCGGCTTAAAATATCTCCGTTTCCGAACAGTTTTTTTCATGATCAAATGAGAGAACAACTAAGTTCCACACAATGGTGGGAGGCTCTTTTAAAAACCAATACTGTAAATTTAAAATTTTGTGAATTTTCCTTACATTTGCAAAAATGTGTTGTTTCGTCAGCCTCCATAGAGAGAACATTTTCCAATTTTGGAATAATACAAACCAAACTAAGAAATCGTCTAGGAATCGAAAAAGCATCAAAACTTGTTGCCAGCCGACGAATGCTCAATATGATTGTTAGTCAAAAAGAAGACATGGATGATTTTTAATTTAAAAATTTATTTTACTATAATTTAGTCAGTTGTCAATTTAAAATTTAATTTAATTAATTATACATATACTGGCAAAGACGCGAAGTAAATGTGTTTATTCTGTTAAAAATTTACATTTTACTTTTATTTCATAAAGTTTATTTTTCCTGAGATTATAAGAAGATATGGACGTTTTTTAATTTAAACATTTATTTTATTTTAATTTAGCCAGTTAGGTCAATTTAAAATTTAATTTCGTTAATTATATACTGGCAAAGTAAATATGTTTATTCTGTGTGTTTAAACTCTTATATTTTATTTGTATTTAATAAAGTTTATTTTTCCTGAGAGTTTATTCAGTTTATTGTGTTTTTTTTAATTTCTTCCAATTTTGTCCATTTTGTCCATCATATACATTTCTTTCGGGGCGGACAAAAGTGGAAAAAACCGGGGGGTTTTTTCCACCTTGGACAATTGATGCCAACCCTGCTTGAGAGGCTCCAATGACCTGTTCCCTCACGGAAAAAAACTATTGAAATGACAACTATTCGTAACTATTAGTGCACACTATTCAATAGTAATTTCGCGCACTGTTGGAATTCGCACTAGTAGTGTTACGTCCGCACTAGTAGTTATTGATCTAATAGTTAACTCTTCACCCGACATAAAAAAAATTATTTATTTCGAAATTTTATTACTATTTTTTAACTAAATTTGTTTCTTAAGACGCAGTCTATGATTATAAATATTTTCTTGTATTTGAAAAACACATTTACCTTGGTGGGATTCGAACTCGGGACCTCTGCATCTGTGAGCCAACTGCCTTACGTGGTAGACTACTTCTTAATTTGATGTAAGCGTTATATAAAGTCTACATATGTCATAACCAGCGCAAAATATAATTTTTCAAAAATCATCTTAAGAAACAAATTCAGTTAAAAAAGAGTAATAAAATTTTGAATTGCAGGATATATGATATTTCTTAATGTTGGGTGAATGTCCGAAACCATAGTGCCGGCTTATCATGAAATTTTGTGTTCGTAAATATATTTATGAAAAAAGTATATTTATAAAGTTAAAACATTCTTATCAAATCCTTACAAGGGCCTCATTAGACAAAAATAAGAAAACCTTTCTTGTGGCATCCCTAATAAATAATGATCGGGACCTCATTCGGTTAGCCCTAATAAATAAGTATTTATGAAGTTAAAACATCGTTATCAAATCCTTACAAGGGCCTCACTAGACAAAAATAAGGAAACCTAGGTACAATTAAATACAATTAAACTTTCATGTGTGCACCATACAGAATGTGCACTATTTGGTTTAATATTGCAAACTTCTGCACACTATTAGTTCGCACTGTTGAATGATTAGTATAACAGTGTATACTGTTAAATGTATGCACTAGTGGCAGTAGTATCTACTGTTACATTCTAATAATTTACACTGGTCAATAGTAATAATTGTGTAGTGGACACTACTTATTACCAGTGTTACAGTAAGCATTGCAGTAGTAATCACTGCTTATAATTATTGGCATTCAACAGTTACTATTGATCATTTCAATAGTTACTATTAGCATTCCAATAGTTTTTTTCCGTGAGGGTTGTCGCGGATGTTGTTGCTGCTTCGTGCAGTCATCTCAGAATAGCCTGCTTCAATGCCTGCTCTCTGCCTGCCCATCTGGAGTCAATCCAGGCCTTCTTAGCGTTTAATTTTTTTCACGTTATTTCAATCTCTGAGACCTGGCTTCACTCACATATTTCAGACGACTTAGTGCGTATCCCCGGATATTATCTGTTACGAGCGGATAGGGGGGGCAGAGAGGGGGGTGGAGTGGCTTGCTATATTCACGATTCGCTGCGTGCGCGGGTTTTGGCGTCGTCGCCCCCCGCCTTCGCGAACGAGCCCGAATATCTTATTCTCGACATTCGGTGCAATGCAGGCGGGCCACTTTTGTTTACTTCTATGTATCGGAGACCCAGAGGCGGTAACTTTAGTAAATACGTTGACACCCTTACCGCATATATGCATAATTACAAAAACATAATCATTACGGGCGACCTAAATTGCAATCTCCTTGCTTCATCATATGAATCCTAATCACCTCAGGAGCACAGTTTCGCAACTGTCGCTTAATATAGTCGAGTCGCAATCGACTTTTCATACTCATTCTTCCGACTCATGGCTGGATGTTTTTATTGTCGATAACTTGGATAAGGTCTCATTGTTTCGTAAGTCGGATGCTCCCTTCATTAATGGACACGATCTTATCGAGCTAACCTACTCATTCGACGTTCCGTCCTTTATGAATCGCACCCTAGTTCGACGTAGCTTCAAGAAATTCGACGAGCACAAATTCATTGAAACTCTCACCTCTAAGTTGTCTTCATCTTTCCCAAATGATTTTGGACAAACGAATCTTGGTGAGCATGACATTGACGACCTCCTGAACACCATCACCAGTGATATCACGGCCAGCCTGGACCTACATGCTCCCATCCACACTTTTCGCGTAACCCGCCCGTCGGCACCTTGGCTGACCGATGCTCTCACTTGCAGAATTCGGCATCGCAACCGTCTTTATAACATCGCGCGAAGGTCTGGCAGCATTCTCGATCTTCAGATTTACAGGCTATTCAGGAATGAACTCACGCTCGACTTGAGGAGAGCCAGAGAGCACTTCAATACGGAAAGATTGAGTTCAGTTTCTGATCCTTCCAAAATATGGCGCGAGCTTGCCAATCTTGGTTTAATTGACTCACCTCTCTCTTCACCTCTTAACTTCTTTTCTCGTGACCTTCTGAACGCCCATTATGCCTCTATTTCCAATTGTTATCCTTCATGTTCTGAATCACAATTTTCCGATATCATTTTGTCTTCACAGCCTAACGAACCACTCTTTAGTTTCTCTCAAGTTACACACGAAAATCTATGCTCCTTAATGGCTTCCTCTTCCGTTACTCTCGCCTCGGGTTGTGATCAAATACCACTGCACACCATTGCCTTGGCCTTGCCCCATATTGGCAATCTCCTAACATCGCTTTTTAATTGCTGTCTCAAACTGGCTTATTTTCCAATGCTGTGGAAACGTGCCATTTTGCGCCCACTGTCCAAGGTAAAAACACCTTCCTCCCCTTCGGACACCAGGCCTATAGCCAATCTGTGTGAACTCTCGAAGCTATTCGAAAAAATTTTACACAGCCAAATCACAGAATTTATCAACGCCCATCATATTCTTGATGATAGACAATCAGGATACCGTAAGGGTTATTCTACCCAGTCTGCCCTTTTAAGAATAACTCATGACATCTTGAGTGGCCTTGACGCAGGCGAGGTTTTAATTCTCGTCCTTTTTGATTTTAGTAAAGCCTTCGACACGGTCTCTCATTTTTTATTACTAACCAAACTCAGGAGACTGGGGTTTTCCGACTTAGCCCTAAAACTAATTTTTTCGTACCTTACAAGGTCGCTCTCAAGCGGTTGTTGATCTTGAAGGCATTTTCTCGGATTGGCTGTTTGTTACTTCTGGTGTTCCGCAGGGATCCGTTTTAGGTCCCCTTCTTTTCTCTCTTTTTATTAACGATATTGGCGCTTTTCTCAGATTTACTGAACATATGATTTTTGCTGACGATACACAGATATATCGTAGGTGCCTCTTTAGCCAATTGAATACAGCCTTGCAGCTTGTGGCACATGATGTTAGTGTCATTTTCGAATTTGCTGCAGCTAACGGGCTGTCTCTAAATCTTAGCAAATCTAAGGTTTTGATTCTTGGCAGCAGGCGTTACGTACGTCAGTTACATCTCAAGGACCTACCCCTCATTTCCGTCAATGGCACCCCCATTCCGTTCGTCGATGAGGCGCGAAACTTGGGTGTTATCATGAGCTCCAACCTTTCGTGGGATAGCCATGTCTCCCATATTTCCAGGAGGGTTCACTTTGTGCTCTACAAGCTTAAGTTTCATAAAAATTCCCTATCGCTTCAACTGCGGGTAAAACTGGTAACCGCTTTGATTTGGCCCCTATTGGATTACTGTTGTCTCGTTTACAACGACATTACTGATGAGCTCAACACCAAACTGCAACGTCTTATCAATTGCACAATTCGGTTTATTTTCAACCTAAGACGTGACGAACATATTACACCACACCGACACCGACTTGGGTGGTTGTCTGTAAAAAATAGACGCCTATACTTTCTTGGTATCGAAATGTTCAAAATATTCCATAATATTTCTCCTGGTTATCTCTCCGAAATCTTTACCAAACCAGATCCCTCCATCAGACAGTCGTCACGGTTAGCTCAGCCGCACTTTTTTCACCTTCCTAATCATAGAACAGAGTCCTATCACAGGTCCTTCCATCTTGCGGGAGTTTATTTGTGGAACTCGCTCCCTAATGATGTAGTGTCGTCTTCGTCCATCACCGAATTTAAGAGCAAGCTCCACAACCATCTTTTCTCGCTCGAGCTGTCCATTCAGCGCACAGTCCAAGCATAACTGTTTTAGGGGTGTCATGTTAATGATTAATATTAGTCTTAAGTTCTGCTTAATTTTTGCGTTTTGCCTCTTGTATATATTAATTGGCCATATCTACGAATTTATAAATTGGTTATATCTAGTCCTAAGTTCTTCCTTATTTTACTTTCATATTTTATACTTACTTATTTTCTATTTTTATTTTTTATTTTTATTTTTATTTGCTGCCGTTTGCGGTCGACAGCTGCTACAATGTTCGCTATGTTTTTGTTTGTATTCTGTTTATACATTGTTATTCACGATTTGCCTAAAGTCTTGACTATGGCATAATAAAAATCAATCAATCATCTCTCTCTCTCTCTCTCTCTCTCTCTCTCTCTCTCTCTCTCTCTCTCTCTCTCTCTCTCTCCCTCTCCCTCTCCCTCCCTCTCCCCTCTCTACCTCCCTCCCTCCCTCCCTCCCTCCCTCCCTCCTTCCCTCCCTCCTTCCCTTCTAACCACGGTCATATATACAGGTCTAGAAACTCGTTCATTTTTTCGGTGGTGGAGGTGACTCGCTTTCGTCGGTTCGCCTTGTAACCGCGTGCGTCGCTACGTTGCAAGGATTTTTTATCACGCACGCACGTTGTCCACTAATCCATTTCACCGTAACCAATACAATATTTTCGTAGTAAATGTAAAGTAGAAAATAGTATATACATCTTGTTAACTAAAAAGTAGTATACATCGAATTGTAAATACAGCGAGTTTTGTAAAATCTCTAACGTCCAGCGCTCCAGGTGGTAATAGTGTCAACTACACAAAATAACTTCACTTAAGCAGGTCACCCCCACCACTAGAATTTCCAAACCTGTATCCTACGACCATGCTTCTAACATAACAAACAAATATTAAATATATAGTAACTGAAGGGCTTTGATGATACAATGCGGTTATTGGTGCGTAATCTTATAAATAAGATTAATTTATTCAAAATTCCACACGGAAAGTACAAATGTTTCGGCAAATTAAGCTATCTTTAGCAGTATAACAATTAATGGAATTTTGAATAAATTGAATTTATATGTAAGATTACGCATCACAATAACCGTGTTGTACTCTCTTTTCAATCATATATGTTTGATTCATTTCCGAGAGTCCTAAATCTTTTTCCTTTTATTTAAACAAATATTACCTACAATAATACAATTATTTTATTTGTTGCAAGTAGTTAAAAGTGTATTATTTTACGAATCAGTACTAGTCATCAGTATTTATATTGTTGTAACATTTTTTTATATATAATAATTCAATTTGTTAAATAAGGTGAAACTTATTTATATATATGAATCCAATAAAATATAGTTATATATAGAATATATAATCTAATCGCAATTTTACTTTTTATTAAAAAATAAGGCCAAAATTATTTTTCTATTATTATCTTTATTATTTTTCTATATGTACAAAGATGATACAAGAGAACAAATAGACATATTCTTTCCCGGGAAAAAAGAATTAGATCTACCGATGTATGACCAGATCTGGTTCATCAGATCTAGCCAGATATAATTGGATCTGTAAATTGTCTCTATCTGGCCAGATCTGAACAGATATAACCAGATCTGACCAGATATAATTTGATCTGCCGAGATATAATTATTTACCGAATGTATCCAGATCTGCTCAAATATAATTAAAAATTATGAAGGGATGTAAAATGCTACAAAACCATAAATATATCGATTTAATTCAAAATTGTGTGCCACTTTATTATAAGCGTGGACTCCCATACAACTGATATAAGTTGTACCATACACTTGATTTATGTACCGTTCTTTATACCATCGTTTGTCATATTTTAAATACGAGAAACGGATCTCATCGAATGCCATCTATCGGATTATCCGACATTTGCATGTATAACCAGTAAATAATTCTTATTAATTAAACAACAATGGGAATATTAATCGACTCTACTAGCCATTATAATCGCCAAGACAATACGACCACGATTTGGTTCGATTATCGTTAAGACGCTCTTGACGATAATCGAACCAAATCGTGGTCGTATTGTCTTGGCGATTATAATGGCCAGTAGAGTCGATTAATATTCCCATTGTTGTTTATTATTTGACTCGCGAAATAAAAATTTATTTATTCTTATTAATTAAAGTAAAAAATGTAAAGTCTCTAATAATTCTTATTCGAGTTGGTAATTATTTATGCAAGTCTCCAACTTGGACTTCAACAAAAATTTTTAATGTAAAATCTAGCTATTAAATAATAATCAAATTTAGAATTTTTTCACTTTTGTTTATCCGTCATCTATAAGCTTACAATATACGAAATAACTTATATTTCTGTGCTTGTCTTTTGTATTTTAGATATAAGGCGAATTGATAAAAATGCTTGTTATAACAAATAACTAACATTTTTTTGTTTATAAAAAAATACTTGTTTTCTGTAAATTCTATCTTTATCATATAATTTATTTTTATATAATTATATCAAAGATATTTAATTGAATATCTCTAATTTGCTATGTATAAATAAATTCATAATTATATATTTAAATATCACATTAGACAAATATCGATCATTGAACATTTAATTTATTATAGTTAAACATGGCCAGATATCGTCAGACCTGAACAGTTTTCGATCAAACACAACCTCAGTTCGACTTATATCTGGACAGATATGGTCAGATATGTAATGTATTTTGAATCGCGTTTGAATATAGATATATGGTTATATCTAAACAGATACAGTCAGATCTGGACTGTTTCGATGAAATTCAATCACAGATATGGTTCGATCTGAGCAGATATGGTCGCTCTGAGCCGTCAAAGACCATATTACACCTCATATGTAGTCATATATAGTTATATATGAACATATATGACCAGATCTGCACAGACATGAAAAGTCATATCTGAGCATATCTGACCAGATAAAATTTGATCAGCTGAGATATAATTTGATCTGGTCAGATCTAATCCTTTTTTCCTTATATAATATATATTTATGTATATTTTTACATAGGGGAGACCGGGGCAAAGTCGGCCCTTTTTTTCGGTGTCGATTTTTAACAACAAAATAAATCATTTTAGTGAAATATAATATACCATTGTAAAGAGTGAACCTTTGGCTACAAAATTTATATAAGCATTTTTGGTCTACGTCGCTTTGTTCAACCGGTATAGAGTAAAAATGACAAAGGTGCAAAAATCGAAAAGTCAAAATTGCCGGGGCGGAGTCGTGTCTTCATTCTCGGACTGGATTTTAAATAAAGATACATAATTTTGATCATAAAAAATAATAGAATACACTTTATTCATTGTTTTTTAATAGAAAAATGGAAAGCGGAAAATAATTTTAAGAAAATCAATTTTCTTTTTCGCTAACAGTTAAAGCATGTAAAAACAGAGTCTGACAAGCGCACGCACTCGTTGTGTGCCTTATGTCTGCACGAAATGCACTGTTTTTCATCGGCTCTGTTTTCTATTATCTCCGAGCATACACAGCACATATTATTTAGCTTTCTTGACTTCGTTTTGGCTTGGAAACGACTTCGCCCCGAAGTTTTAGGTTTGGTCGCTTGTAAAATAATAGAAATAAATGAAAATAAAAAAACTGCACTGGATTCGTGTTCAGCATGCATTACTCTTTAGAGTCACTTATTTTGAGATTCAGAGAGACAATAATACTTGAGATATTACAAACTTTCGACGCGGAAGAAATTTTACTTTCGACCTGCGAAAACACGTTTGCTTCGATAAGAATCACAACATGGCACGTAACCTCACTAAACTTCGTTGGTCACGTGGGCACCATAAGCCGCGCTTACAGTATTAATGCGAGTTCACACAACATACAGATTTCGAGATAATTGCAAAAACGATTCTGCCCCGGGGCCGACTTCGCCCCGGTCTCCCCTAACAATTTTTTTACCAGGGTTAAAAGTCATGTTTACAATTTTGAAACTTGAAATATCTCACAATCAGCATTATGGCAAGATAGACCATTTTAAAGATTGAAATTGTATTTAGCATAAAAGAAACTATGAAGAATATAATTACTATTTTTTTTTTTTTTTTAGAAAAGCCATTTTCTGTTAAACTAGACATCACAGGCGCGCGCTACGCGCGCGCTATTTAGCTTTAATATTTCACTGTTAAGGCCCTTGCACAATACACAGGCAACAGGCAATACTTCTTTTTCTTTAATATGTTGGCTTTGCTTTCCTTTGACAAGTGCAATTTTGCAAAAAAAAAAAAAAAAACCAGATTAAAAAGGCAATAGGCAATAGAAACAGGAAATGACCAAAAATTCATTAATTACAACCTAAAAAATTCGAATGCTATAATTGGTTGGCAACAGACAATAGGCACAGAATTTTCAATATGACGAAACTCTGTGTCTATTGCCTGTGTCACTGTTTATTCTGCATTTATACATAATTTCTGATTTCTATTCTCTGTTTCTATTGCCTGTTACCTGGCATTGTGCAAGGGCCTGCTATTACACTATTACCCACACAACTGTCAAAACACGCAATCTCCGCTGTCCGCAATGACAGCCGCTCACGAAGTAAGCGCAGAGAGAAAACCATACGGCATCGCGGAAAAGCGATAACAATACTTTGATAGATTCGAGTATCGATGACACAACCCTTTTTGTTTACGAAGTGTGCTTCGAAGGCCCTTTTTAAAAAAGGAGAAAGGATGAGGAAGGATTGTATAATTCGTCAATGCAATTTCTGCCGCAGAATAGATGGAATAAAGGAAATGACTGTCTTTTAAATTTACAAGTTGCAGATATTGGGACATCCGACAATCATAGCGAGACTTCTCTGCCGTGCGAAACGTCGGGAAATAACACGAGCAATGTAGATACCACGCTTACCACGGGCACTACGGCGCCGGTGCTCGTAAACGTGTCATACACTCTGTGGGTCGGCAGCAACGTAAATGAAACATACAATCTGACGGTGACCGCCCCCAAAAATGAAACTTTCTACAGTGTGATGCTTTTAGCGGCAACCATGTCTCCTCATTTTCAATTTACCGCGTCCGAATGGCCTAACGGTCACTATGTTCACACACTGGCTGGCTACAAAGAGGAACCGATGTCCTATCACTACTGGTTACTTTATAGACTGCCGTCACCGCCGGAACCGTCCTCGCCGCCAGGCAACCAATTGGTTGCGCCTGGAGGTATGTACCTCATCAGTTAGTTCTCTTACTCGAAATTTTTTACATGTAATTCTAATTTTTAAATATCAATATTACCGAAATAAAAATTATATAATGACTAACGATCGAAAAAGCAGAACACCAAAATATGAAAATATATAACAAAGATAAAAAATATAATATAATAAACAAATTAAGAAGATATAGAAAAAAACATCTAACAATAAGTAAAATCTTTATATGCATCAAATTTTTCACTCTTTAAGAAAGAATTAAATATATTATGTGACATGTATTATATATTTACATGCAACACAAAAATGTTTATTTATAGAAAATTTATTTTTTGAAAAAAGATTTAATTGGACGATATACAGCATAATAAATATATTAATCAGTATTAGTAATTTTAATCATTTTTCCGTACTTACAGGTGTTGACAACTTGCAGATTAGCGAAGGAGAACATTATCTCTTCTGGTATAAGAAGCTATGAAGTGTGCGGCGAGAAGAATATAGAGAACAAAATAATAAAAAGAAATTAGAAGAAGGTAACACAAGGGGAAGGACAAGTATTCCGAAAAATATTAAGAGGAAACATGGATATATAATTATATAAATAACAGAAAAAAAGAGAAAGAAAAAAAAGAGAGAGATAAAGAAGATTAATGAATGAATGTATGAGTGAGTAAGTGAATGAATAAATGAGTGAATGAGTGAATAGTGAGTGAGTGAGTAAGTGATGAATGGATGAGTGAGTAAGCAAATAAATGAGTGAGTGAGTGGGCAATGAGTAAGTAATGAATGGATCAGTGAGTAATGAATGAGTGAGTGACTGAGTGACTGAGTAATGAGTGAGTAATGAGTAGATGAATGAATAGTGAGTAGGTGAGTGAGAGAATGAATAAATAAGTGAGTAAATGAGTAATGAGTAAATGAATAAGTGAGTGAATGAATGAGTAAGTGAGTGCACACAGCACAGGTAGATCCTGAGAATGTACTCAGTATATCGCAAACGTAGATTGTGTATATCCTGTTGATATTCGAAATACGTCTATGATATTTTGAGAATGTACTGAGGATGTTCTAATGTCTGCCCTAGAAGCTTACTCAGTATATACTGAAAATATTTCTTGGTATATTGTGAGTATATTAAAAAAATATTTTGATCACATTACCAGTATTTATTAGAGAATATCTCCTGGTATTGTTGCGTTAATGCAAACATATTTTTGAATTTTGCTCTCTGTCGACTCTTACCGAAGAAAGTTTAATGCCCTGCAAAACAGGTATAAATAAAGGCCTCGGATGAGGAGCACACTTCGTAAACAAAAAGAGTTATGTCAGAGGCCCTGCTAGTGAGCACGCCCTGACTGGCGAACTTGAGAACGCTGGAGAAACCCTGTCGAGCTGCCCTAGATATAGGAGTCGATGTTGAATCTTAATTACGCGAAAGGATACTGGCGATGCGCCGCGTAGCGGGCGCGAGCCGAACTTTCTCGCCGCGCGAGCCCGCGCTTAAAATATTAGTAAAATAATATACTATTCTAATAAATTTAGCATATCCTGAAAATATTCGATAAATAGACCGAATATTACTGATAAATTTCGAATATTCTTAAAATATCAGTAAAATAATATACCGCAAAATACATTATAGAGATATTATCAGTATATCTTGTATATCTGTAGTACATTGAGTATCAATTCAGTATATACGAATGATATCATGTGCTGTGTAGGTGAGTGAGTGAGTGAGTGAGTGAGTGAGTGAGTGAGTGAGTGAGTGAGTGAGTGAGTGAGTGAGTGAGTGAGTGAGTGAGTGAGTGAGTGAGTGAGTGAGTGAGTGAGTGAGAGAGAGAGAGAGAGAGAGAGAGAGAGAGAGAGAGAGAGAGAGAGAGAGAGAGAGAGAGAGAGAGAGAGATCTCGAAATTCTAAAGCGAGATCCAGTATTCACTGCCATCACTATTATCAACACTTAAAAAAAAATTACGTTGCGTTAATTTAAAGGAAAGAAAGATTAAATAAAGAAAAATATATAAACGTAAGTATTTATAGATACACTCAATTGGCAAATTTTGAAATTCCATTTAATGGTTGACTTGAAGGACCTACCCTAACAGCAAATGTATATTCTGAAAATGTTCAGAGGGATATCATATAAAATATAAAATATTATAAGGATGTTCTCAGTATATTAAGTACATGCTTAGTATATTTTATAGATATACAGGATATTATTGTTGTTAGGGTAGACGCGAATCGTCATGTCAATATCAAAACACATATACACGTATACAAGACAATTCGATTTGTTAACACGTTGAATGCCGTGATTAGTGTTAAAACTTAATAACAAACGTATAATATTTAGATTTAGATGAAACACATTCTGTGGACGCTTCTACGTGATTTGAATATAACGACCTTACGTCTTATCATGCATAAAATGAAATCAGCTATGTTTAGAGAGATGCACAAGTATTCAGATAGCCAATATACATTTGTTAAAAATTGCATTTGTTTGTCACATATTATTGCACACACATTTTACAATTTAGGTTTAGACTTGCGTAAAATTAAGAGCCGAAATCCATGCGGCATCCAACGTGTTTTTATTGAAGCTACGAAACTACATAACGTTTTCTATGAAATCGTAATGCACAAGCATACTTGTATCTGTCGTAATTAATTCGTATTTAATAAAACTGAATAGTTATATCCGTACTAGCATATCCGTTCCTGATATTCCCGCCTCCAGCTGTAACGCGTTAATTTAATAAATACTCTTCCCAGTCAGAAACGTTTGGTTGATACGACGTCGAATCAACGTTGAAAACCAAATGTCGAAATTCTGGTCGATTCGACGTCGAAAGCGTATAAAATATCGACGACTATTCAACTATCATTTCGATGTCGTTTTAACGTCGAAGTAAGGTCGAAATTTGATTGAAATAATATACTTCATTTTATACTTTTTTAAGGTAAAAAATACTAAAAAATGAGGAGTGCAAACAATCTTGTTTTTCATCATTTCAGTTTATTAAGCAGTAAAAACTCAGTTATTTATATTATTAGTAATATTATTACCATTGCACACATTTGTGTTTCACATTGTGTTTCATTGCACTGAACTATTATACTGTTTGTAGATTAAAAAAAAAAATAAATAAATCTCTCATATACTATATATAATGACAATATAAAACTCCAATTGCACACACATTTCGGGCTTAACCCCTATTCGCAAGAAAAACATACGCAAATTCCGTTCTTACGAAAAATCACAAGTTAATTAATTAATTAGTTAAAAACCATAGAGCTAATCAACTTTTGCAACAGCAAAATTTGCTCATGTTTCTCTTGCGAATGAATGCAGCCCAATATTTGTAAATAAAGTAACAAATAAAAGTCTCTCTTATATACTATATACAAAGTGATTCAGGACCTCCGTAACAAACTCTGAGGAACGATAGGTCTCGTAGAAAGGATTATCTTTTATCAAGCAACCCATGTTCTCTGATGCGTCGTTTAGGAGCTACGCGACCGCGCAGACAGGTCTTAGGTGACATTTATTACAATTAGTTCCTAAACGACGCATCAGAGAACATGGGTTGCTTGACAAAAGATGATCTTTTCTACGAGACCTATCGTTCTTCAGAGTTTGTTGCAGAAATCCTAAATCACTATGTAGTGTCAAAATAAAATTCTAATGCGTGCATTTTCAAAAATTTTAATTAATGAATAATTTTGCTTTTAAAAAAACATGTAGAATTCGCAGAAATAATATATTCGCAGAAATAATAATAATCCCGAATCAGTATGTCTTCTTATTTTTTTGTCCTTTTTCTCATTATACTGCCGTCATCTTGGCGACGCCAAGGCGCTTGCTTTAGCCATAATAAAGTTGCTACATCAATCTCTGGGATTTCAGTTTTTAGCCTTTTATCCAGAATGGCACCTAAAAATGCAATAGTTTTTATATTTTATAAGATTTCTTTTGAAAAACTTGTATAATAATATATAGATGCCAAGTCAATAGAAACAAAAAGTACAAGAAAGAGACTAAAAAAAAATACTAAATTAGTGAAAAATTTTGTCAAAATGCTGAAAGACGAATATTAATAAAGACAGTGATCTGCATAACTCTCTTTGTTGAAATAGCATTGGAAAAGTAATTTACAGCCGCTCGAGAACAAGAGAATCTTTTATCATTATTAACTTGAATAGTTTAGTATATTTATATTTATTGTATATTATTTATATAAGACCAACATATTATTTGTATAAGACCAATATTTCCAAATTTCCGGAAGTTAGAACCACACCATTTACAAGGTGTACACACACACACACACACACACACACACACACACACACAAAGCAATATATATATTGATATATATTTATGTTGCCAGAATGAAGGACAGAAAAATCTATTGCATATACAGGCTGTATATTAATATTACCTGCTAGCACTGCAGATCTATGCATGTTACGTGAACTATATAGATTTTCAGTATTGGCAGTGACATATTGAAATGCAGTTACAGGCTCTTGCATACAGGATGCGGTAACACTTGACCTGTGTACAGGAGTCATAAAAGCTGCCATAATCTTTAAACAATATATGAATCATACATAAGATATCAATAAGATATCGCATTATAGGCTACTGTCGCATTACTGTCTATAATGATTTAGTACATATATTTTTACATATGTAATAGATATAGAAGAACAGGCCAATAGATAATAAGCACAAAGTAAAATCTTAACAGAAAATTTGTTTACCTGATAAATATGTGGAAAACAATAAAATTAAACAGCCAAAATATGAAATAAGACTCGTTCGTAACAAAAAAAGTTCGTTAGGTTATGTAGTCACAAACGCTTAACTTATAAGAAAAACATAGCACTTACCCGCTTAGTATTGTCTATTATTATGGGTAATGTATAAGCGATCGCCTATTCGATTGCGGGAGCGTGAGCGACAGACCGCGGCGGTTACGTTCGTTTCAATATCCGGATCGCTGTCCTTCACGCGACGTCCTTCAACAACGCAACCACTCTCTCTGCACGCTCGCTACGCTTCCCCTTGTTAGCTCGCAAGGGCCTCGGATTGGCCCATCTTTGAGTTCTCCTGTTGGCTGTCGCGGGCCGGCAGCGCTGTCGATCGGGTAAGTTCAGGGGTAGATCCGAAATTATCGGGGGACCGTGGAAGCTTAACTGATCCATTGCGATTAATCAATTACGCGATTTCCTAAATGTCCATAAATTGTTTCGTACAATATTTATACAAACAATGTCGATATATTTTTTAAGATTAAAATCTAAAGCTAAATCGATCGAATTTTGTAAGTGCGCACATCAAAATAGTGATATTAATCGTTTCGACGTTGAATCAACCTTGAATCGACACTACACTTCCTGACATGGAGTGATCGATATTGTAAGAATATCGACTTTCTTATCGACTCAACCAGCTGTCAACCATATCAACGTTGAATCAACGTCGTGAACTTGAATCAAGGTACGTTACATTTCTGACTGGGTTATAATTGAGAAAAATAAACGACAAGTAAATTAATAAGAACATAAGTAACTAAACAAATATGAAAATAAATAAAAACAAATCTTCCTCGCTGCAGCAATTTATTCAACAAGGAAAAGAAAAATCAAGACGCATCATGAACGCCATACTTTCGTTTTAGGCACGATATATATCATCTATCAAGTTCGAATGCAATGTACGATTTAGTTCTTTCTTGGAATCAATAAAGAGAAATTAATAAAATTCGCAAATCTAAATGATATATTTGTATCTTCGCTTTTTTTATGTGTATCTAATATGAGTTTAATCTATAGTTTTATATTATTCGAGCAAATGTCTAACATTTTATAGACCACTAAAAAGATGTTCCAATTGCCTAAACTATAACTTCTTTATAATTATTTTTTAATTATAATTATAATTACCCACGAAAAAATGAGTATAATGGTCAGATGTAAAAATACATGATTAGATATGAAAAGATTTAAAAACATATGTAATTTTATATGATCATATATGTATAATCAAATCCAAAATTTGGCACGATATAATCTTATCTTTATATAATCATATTTGGCTTGACCTTATTAAATATGAAAGTAGATCTGGTCGAATATGATTATATAAAGATAAGATCATATCACGCCCTGTTTTGGACATTGTTATAAATAATCATATAAAAGTACATATGTATAAAAAGACGTGTTTTTTCAACATATATTATCACATATAATTATATATAATTTTGTTTCAAAATGTTTAATTATATATGATTGTATGTAAATGTCGGGTCATCCGATAGATGGCATCTGATGGGATCCGTTTCTCGTATTTAAAATACGACAAACAATGGTATAAGAACAGTATATAAATGACGGAACTGCACGACTTGTATCAGAGTTTTATCGTGCAGTCTTTTATAATAAAAGTATGGCGCGCTTTTGGATTAATGTAACATTAATGTAACCTATATATTATATTATATATAATTATATATAATAATAATTTTATTTAAAAATTTTGTGACTTAATTATATATAATTGTATATAACTATATATGTACGTATATTTATATTTGATTAGATACAATAATATTACATATTGAATCATATCATATCTGATTACATTATGATCACAGTTGATTACATAAGATCATATCGCGCCAAATTTCGGATTTAATTATATATGGCCAATTATATATAATTTTATATGATTACATAAATCCATTTTTTCTCTGGTATAATTATAATTATAATTACTTCTTTATAATTATTCTTTATAATTATACATTTATAATATATTACATTATTAATGTGTATTTTCATCATTAAACAAATTATCTCAGGATTCATAAAACTAAAATATATATTTATTATCTTGCAAGATATTATTTTTATCTATAAACAAAAATGTTATCTACACTGAGAAACCCATTTTAGTTGAATCAACTAAATGGGTTTCTTAGTGTACATACAATGTACTATTTTCTAGATTAATACAATATAATTAATATAATTTCACTTATTAATTAATAAATTATTTTTTTACATTTTTCATAGTTATATTCAATACTTTAAATTATTACTGCTTTATGTTTTAAAATTTTCATTTATGAAGGCTCAGTAAAGTGATAGGTACGCTCAAAAGGGTCCCACAAATGATGATACCATTTTAGATAACAACTCGCTCTTTAATTCTCACTTATATACATATGTACAGATTTTTACTTTGGTTTTCAATTTGAGGGCATGCGTGCGCGCGTACGCGCGCGCGCGTTTGTGTGACTCAATTGTAGCGTATTAAGGGTAATCGTTGTCTCCGAAAAGTTCCCGCATCAAGACCCTCTTCTTCGCGCTCAGCCTCTTCGTCTACTTCCCAAAGTCCCCAAGTCCTTCCTCACATCCTTGGCTTGCCCTTAGGTGTCTTGAGCAATGGGCTTAGGCAGATTTAAAGAGGAGCCCGGGCAATCCGTCTGCGTTACTTGGGTAGTTCTCAATACCCAGACAGCACAAAATATTTATGAATATTTATGATAAATATTTATAAATATTTTGAAAATTTATTTTCCAAAAATATGTAATAAATATTTCATAAAGATTTTTCATAAAGATTTTGGAATAATACAAAAATTATTACTAACAATATATTTTAGAAATGTATTGAAAAGTAGGGTTATGTGGGGTGATGTGCAACATGGGGTGATGTGCAACGTTTCCGATTCCTGGTCTGCATGTCGACATTTGACAGAACCGCATACTGCCATCTATTTGTGTCAATAGTACCTTGTTTTGGATAAATAACTCGCGAGATGGCACGCACCCTGTTTTGCTGTACGAAAAGCGAGTTAAATTTCTCGAGCTCAATGTAATTTTAGCTTTTCACATTCATAGTGATTTCGTGAATTGGTTTTAGGTCATCTTATAGGTAAATATTTTTATATTGTTAGTTTTTTAAGTACTTTTGATAATCCACAGCGATTTTGTGATTTTCTTACGTTGTGTTGGTGTCACGCCAGTCCGCGCAAAATAGCGTGTTTGGGGTTATATGCAACACTTTTTTTGGGGTGATGTGCAACACTCATTTTTCGCTAGTTTATCGCTATTTTACGATGGAACATGTGTATATGAAGTGTTTTAATGCATTTTTCAATGTGTTTAGTCATTATGCCACGAAAGTATAAAATCTACTTCATCCGATGAAGAAGTTGAAGACTTGTGCCCGGCATGTGAACGAGTTTTGCCAAAAAAATTGAATCGCAACAATTCAATTTACTGTAACACTTGCGACATTCCTTATCATTTGAAATGTGTCGACATGCAAGGTCGCAACTATTTTACTTGTGACAACTGCGATTCAGATGATGAAAAATAAAGTTTTTTGCATTTTTCCTTTCATTATTCGATTAATTTGTATTTAAGAAGCCCAAATTTAACATTTAAGTCGATTGATGTCGATATTCATGCATTTTTTACCTTAATTTTATCTGTGTTGCACATCACCCCAAGAAAATTTGAAAATGCTAAAACAGACGTTTTTGAAAACTCGAAAAATTTTTAGGAAAAATTTAAAATTTTGAAAATCTAATCACGCAGAATTGTAGTATTTTCCTTCCTCTACATTATACAGTCATGATATATTCAAGAATTTGATTTTTGGATATGTTTTTCGAGCAACGCGTGAACGTGTTGCACATCACCCCACATAACCCTATTTCTTGTATATGAACTGAAATGCTTTTTGATATCTTTTGGCAATATAATATAAATGTAGGGTTACGATACCGAGGATGGTGTAAGAACGGACGTTTTCTTTGTAACAAGACTAAATGACTTTAATGTGGATAAAATACAATCAGTCCTTCTCTAAGCGCGGTCGACTGTACACACTGCTCTCCGCGCGCGCCTGTCTCGCCCCCGCGTGCCCTCTGCCTAACACTTCTGTCCCCGCGCCGGCGCCTTACGCGCGCGCCATCTGCCGATAACGCCACCGAACTGTCCACTCTTACACTCGGCCATTCTGCTAATCTTCGATCCCCGAAGAGTCATCTCCCTGGTACTGGTATGGCTTCATGTAGTCCGCTGCCGTAGTAGTTATTTTCGGACCTTCTCCTTCTCCTACTCGAATCACCTCATAACGATGATTGCCGTTCACCGATACTACCGACCTGCGATACTTTGTATGGACTGAAAAACTTCTTTTTAATTTTCAGTCCGGGACCAAATTGTGTCCGTTTGATGGCCACGATGTCGCCCTTCTTGTACAATATAGCGGCCTTGCGGTTTCGGTTGAACGTACGCCGGTTTTCTTCTTGTATCTTATACAAATTCGCCTTGGCTAAACTACGTAGGTCCTCTCGGTTATTCTCGAACAACTCGGCCGATTCTTGCTCAATAAGCTCCAGAATCCGTGGATCTTCCTTCCGCCGCATCTTTACGCCAAACATCAGTTCAAATGGCGTCATTCCAATACTCCGTTGATATGTGCTGTTTAGGCAACCTTGAACCTGGTCCATATAGCGATACCATCTGTCGGGATGATCCAAAGCCAGCTTCGTTAGTATTGGTATAATGATCCTGTTGACTCTCTCGACTTGGCCATTCCCTCTAGGTACTCCGGTGGTGATTTTGATGTGCTCTATATTCTCTGACGTACAGTAGTCCCTAAATTCGCCTGATGTGAATGCCGTGCCTCGATCGCTGATGATCCGTTGTGGGCTGCCGAACGTCATTTGCTGCATCGTCAACTTAGCAATTACCTCTTTCGCGTTTGTTGTTCTGGTGGGATATAACCACACGAACTTCGAGAAGCTATCGATAACCACGAACAAGTGTTTGTAATGCTTCGACGTTGATGTCATCGGGCCAAGATGATCGATGTGATACGTCGACAATGGTATATCTCCTTTCGGGATAGGCATGAGCTCGCCTTCCGTCTTTCCCTTCTTTCTGTCCGCCAGAATGCATGGTACACATACACAACAGCTGATGAACCTCTCGAGCTTCTCTTTCAACTTAGGGATGTAGAGGTCCTCCTTGATGCTTTCGGACATCTTCTTCACACTGAAGTGTCCGTTTTCATGGGCTCTACGAATGATGTCCATGTGCATACTGCTAGGGAGCGCTATGACGACCTTGTTATCGACTCTTTTCATTAATAAACCGTTCTCGACTATGTAATCTTTGTACGGCTCCTTCTCCAGTATCCGTTTTAACGCACGTAGTCTCTCATCTTCGTCCTGTTGTTTCTGTATCATCTGCGTAACCGTGTCGTCCACGGTTAAGACGGGATAGCGGCTGAGGGTGTCTACATGTCGTAGACGTGATCCCGCTCGATGTTTCACCTCGTACTGGAATTCTTCCATGAACAACGCCCATCTTGCAACCTTGGCTGGCAAGTCACGCTTGTCCAACGTCTTCCGGAATGCATCACAGTCCGTTACGATCTTGAATTTGATACCTTGGAGGTAAACTCGGAATTTCTTCAACGCGTTAACGATGGCGAGCACTTCCAATTCATACGAGTGAAGCTTCTGCTCGGCATCCGACGTCTTGCGGCTTATATAGTAGACTGGGTGGAAGCTGTCGTCTACTAAGTCCTTCTGCAACAAAATTGCCCCGTATCCCAGCTTGCTGGCATCTGTATGGAGTTCCGTGATTGCGTCCGGCCTGTAGATTCGCAGCACGGGCTCCTTCGACAATATTGTCTTCAACCTGTCAAACGCCTCCTCTTGTGCCGCTCCAAAACCAAACCCCTTACTGCCCTTCAGGAGATCAGATAATGGTCGAGCGATAATTGCGTAATCTAAAACAAACTTGCGAAAATAGCCTGTTAATCCAAGGAAACTTTGGAGATCCCTTCGACACTTGGGCCTCGGAAACTTCTGCACTGCTTTGATCTTTTCGTTGGAGGGACGGACAAAGCCACCTCCGACAATATGTCCAAGGAACTCCACCTCTCGTTCCAGGAACTTGCATTTCTTCTAGTTGATCACCAACCCATTTTCAGCTGCGACTCTCAGAGTCTCACGAAGTCCGTACATTGCTTCCTCTTCATTTCTACCCGGTATGACGACGTCATCCAAGTACTTGCGGAGAATGCGTCGTCTGATGAGTTCATAGAAAACTTCTTCCATGAATATCAGAAATTCGGTTAAACTGTTACACAGGCCGAATGGGGAAAACAGGAAATCATATTGTCCGTCAGGCGTCACAAAGGACGTATACTGTTGACTGTCTTCCGCAACTGGGACGTGGAAGAAGCCATTCTTCAGGTCGATCACCGAGAAAACTCGGGCTGGGGCCAAATCATCGATACAGTCTTCAATCAACGGTGTTGGAAACTGGCCTCGAATAATCTTCTTGTTGATTGGACGATAATCAATACAGACGCGATAAGTTCCGTCTTTCTTCTTCACAAGTACCACGGCACTCGAATATGGGCTTCTACTGGGCTTGATGATCCCGTCTCTCAACCATTCGTCGACTTGCTTCTGTAGGATCTGTCTTTCTTGTACTGACAGTCGCCGTGGCTTGCTACGAACGAGTTCTTGATCTTTCAGCACAATCTTCATCTTGACTTTGGGCCGCACCTGCTTGTTCGGCTTGTAATCGTCTATCACCTTTCTGATCTCTTCTGCGTAAGGACCTCGAACACTGATTTCAGAGGGCTCGACGTAGTTGATTGTAGACAAACCACATCGCTCCCATTCTGCACTGACCTCATCGTCATCTTCGTCTTTGGGTCGGTTGCATGGCACACACTCTTCATCCTTGACTTCGTGCGCGGGTGTTCCATCGCCGATCGCCGTTATCTTCCGGATTGTTGTCTGTGTACCGAGAATATCCATCTGTTTGAGTAAGTCTTTCCCCATGAGCATCTTCGCGTCCATTGTTTCGACTGAAACAACATATACTTCGTTGCGATAAACTTCGTCTTGAATTGTCAACTCTGCATCAAAGACGCCTTTCGCCTTGCTTCGCGCGTTTCCAAATCCTCTAAATAAGCGTGCCGTCGGTTTTAGCGTAGGACTGCCGATCTTCACGTATTCGTCGTCCCGTAAAATAGTTTTGGAACTGCCTGTATCCAGTATAGCCGGTGTGTCGGTACCGTTAACTTGAATCGCGATTGTCTCTTCATCAACCGTCACTCGGTTGATTTTTTCGTCTTTCTTGCTTGTCTTGGCTGGTTGTTCGCAATTACCTGAAACATGTCCGAACTGGTCGCATCGGAAGCATTTCTGTCCTTTGTCTTTGTGGGGACAATCCTTAACTGCATGATCCGGTGATCCACATGCAAAACAATGAGCCTTCTTTGTTGCCGATTGCTTCGCGTCCTTCTTTTCCTTCGCGTCTTTCTTATCTTTGCTTGATTCGCTCTTTGCGTCAGCTTTACCTGCTGGTTTCTTCCGGCCTGACTTCTCGCGCATGCGGTCATAGAGCTCCAGATTCTTCTTCACCTCGTCGATCGTTCGTGAATTGTACAAAATCTGCTTGTTCGCTTCGTCATCCGGAATGCCGTCAATAATGTATTGGATAAAGGCCTCGTCTTCTACACGGCCTTGATTCGCGATCGTTCGCATAGCGTACACGTATTGACGCGGAGTCTCGTTGGCTTGACGTTTACGTTTCTGCAATAGAGCGTGGATTATCGCGCTATTAACCTCCACTTCGAATTCTTTAATGAGACAATCTTTGAGAGCCGCCCACAACACCAGCCTTCGCTGTAAGACAATGAATTGTTTCGCCGACCCGCGAAGCATCTTTTTCCCGTAAATTACCGTCTGTAAATCGCTTCATCGCAACAGGACGCTCGTATCTTCGAACTCCTCAATCCAATTATGGATGGTCATCTTATCGTCGCCGGTGAAAGTAGGAATACTTCCTTTAACGTTTTTAATAGTAAATGCACTCGCCATGTGATTTACCTATGTTATTTCTCGTTCGCTTGGCACACCGTGCCGACGATTTGCTCGCACTCGCGTTTCACCTTGAGCTTCTTCCTGGTCGTCTTCACTTTCGCTTTCCGATTCTTGTGTTCGAACTCGCCGGTCGGTTCGCTTCAGCGAACTATGATGTCTCGTCTGTTGACGTGTGGTACGCCCCAGTGGCTGCGAATTGCGCTGTCTTTGATCCTGAGCCCGATGCCCCACTGTCTGTTGACTAACCTCTTCGTCGTCGCTGCTGTCATCCGTCGCGTCGATCTCCGATCCATCGACTTCGTCGTCTATTGCTTTTTGCAATCGACCTAGTAGGACCTTCTTTTTCCCTACTATCGATAAACCTTTCTTACGTAATTCATCTTGGAGTTGTAGCATTGTCATCTTTTCAATCGGTATCTGCGGTGTTTGCGAGTCTACTTGGTTGGTCAGTTGCCTTTCCGCTCTTCTATCGGTGTTACCGACGCCGCACCATCTTTCGCACGACGTTCGACGCGCCCTCTGTATCCGCAGTACGGTCGTCCCCTTCGTTTCCGCCGGTCGTTAGCGCCTTTTCTTTGACTACGTTTACACGGCACGGTTAATCGGGTCTAGTAACTTCCGTAGTTATTACTACTGGTGTTAGATGTCGTATAAACGCTACCTAATTCCGGAGTTGGTACACCAGTTGTAGTAACGCTACTCCTGCTAAGGAAAAGGCGTAGACTTATAAAACCGGCTTTAAGAAGACGTGTAAACGCTACGAGTGTTATAAAAATCGTATTGCCAACCTAAATGGAAGTGATGTCGACAAGTGTTTTCGAAAGAGTGACAGAGGTTAGATTACGGAAGGTGAAAGTGTTTGATAGCCGCAAAAGCCCAGAGAATAGGTTTATTCTGTAATTCTTAACGACAGTTTGTTATTGTTGTAATGTCGTTGCGCAGCTTCTTCACGTAGTAAAAATATTGCGCATCGATATTACAACGATAACGAAGTGTCGTTAAAAATTACAGAATATATCTACTGGTTAGGCGAGATCACGGTGAACGTGTTTCGTCGTGAGGAAAAACTTTTGAAAGTTGCCGAGGCAATAAACCGGTACGTTACATTTGATTAATAATTTTATTAATTTAAAACCTACAGCACACGATGCTTTTTTGCCTGCTAAATTGCCTGCAGGTTCTTATGCTAGCGAATCGGCAGACAAAATGATTATTATCATTCTATCTATCGATTCGCTAGCACAGGAACCTGCAAGTAATAAAGCAGGTAAAATATCATCGTGTGCCGATACAAACTTAATAATAATAAGTAATGATTATTTTTAATTGATTGTCATGAACCTATTGTAAGATTATGTTATCAGCCGGCAAAACATAAATTTAATGTGTGCATAATTGTGTGCTTGGATTTATTAATACAGAATCATACTACAATAGTTTATGCTTGAATTAAATTTATGTTCTTTCTGCTGATGATATAATCTCACAACAGGTTGGATGATAATCAAAAATCTATCGTATATCCTAAATAAAAGAATTGCGATGAAGAACTATAAAATAGTAAATCTTACAGTTTTTGCTACCATAATTGCTATCATAATTTTACTATCATAAATTTACAAATAAGCTCTGTTTAGTTTTTTATATGATACTACGAAAAAATTTTGTAAATTTTACAGAATCTGTTTCGACAAACATTCTCGAAACTGGAAAATGGAAGCAAAAAAAAGGGAGAGTTGGGAAACGGAGGAAACGAAATATTTTCTGCATCTAATACGAGAGAGACAAGTAATAAAATGTTTAGATAGCAAAAAATTTCGTGCAGATAAAATATTTAAACATCTCGAGAAAAGTATGCAGGAAAAAGGATACAAAAAGAATTGGAAGCAGATGCAAACACGCTTTAAAACGTTAAGACGTAAGTTATATATAATTACTATTATTATAATCTTATCGATGTATTTCATATTTTTTGTATTGTTTAATTTATTTAGCAATGGTTTTATTATTTTACAGAACGATATAACGAAATTAAGAGAAAAATGGGGAAAAGCGGATCGGGCAATTATTTGTCTTCATTTCCCTATGCAACAGAGATGTCAGAGTTATTGGATTCAAGACCGATAGCAATAGAAGAAGGTATTGATAGCAGTGACTTGACAGAAGACTCAAATGATTTCAACAACACAAATTCGTGTGTGCCGGAAGATTTACTTTCTATGTCCTCAAACAAAAAGAATGGTATTAAATTTTGTATTACTTTCTACATTTTTTCCAATGAATGAATAAATAACATAATTAAACTATTATGTATTGTCTTTGCTCAGATTCTAATGATTTCGTCTATGAAGATACTCCGGACCCCAGAGATGGAGCTATTCCTAGTGGTTCAAAAGATACCTGTGAAATTATAACACAAAATTCACCAAATAATCTTATGTCAGATGTCAAAAACGACTCTTCTTCAACCGATTCATCTTCAACCAATACACGTATGAAACAAAAATTGAATCAAAAATCTAAAAGTAGATCATACGAAAATATAGTAATGAAATATGCTGATAAGATGAAAGAAGCTTATGAGAAGAACCAAGAAAGTATTATGGTACAAACAAAAGAATGTGTATCAAAATCAAAATTAATTGAGTCAGAAAAAGAAATGATGGATAAAATGTTGGACAGTCACAGAACTATATTGAAGGAAACAACCAACCAACTTTTAAGTGGATTACAAAATATATTCGGAGCTACTGCTCGAGCTGTTAATACTCAAACGATACCTTCCATTATACCGTCTTTTAACGAAACAGTACCATATTTATATCAAACTGGGGAATTGCAACAATTCCAGTCTGCTGCCAATCTACCCAAAGTTTTAATAAACTTGAAACGTTCAGTAGGTGCAAATGAGGAGATTCCAAATGTAAAAATACAGAAGTAGTTATAGTAATAACAATAGTGCAGAAGAAGTATTAACAACAAAAAATACCGTTACAAGTTCAAACGTACATGTAAATGAAAAATCACATTTATAAAAAAAAATATTGAACAGGATAAAAATTCATATTTTAATAAGTATTTAAGATTATAACAAAGTAAAATGTGGACTATATACATACAGTAGAAAAAGTAATCTTTAAGAAGAATAGAAATAATTTTTATTTTTTTGTTTTGCTATACGAAATGTTTATTTTTATTTTGTGTTAAACAAATTATGTATTATGTAGTTATACAAATCGTACATAAATTTTTATTTTGTGTTAAATGACTTTAGAAATAAAACTAACTGATTGCAAAATTTGCGAGTGAATACATATATATTTTTTAATGTCATAAGTACAAATAAGTATAAAAAGAATAAATATTTATATGAAATATTCTTTGTATTTTATTTAATTCCATATGTACACAACTTTTATCATATATGCGCTTTAAGAGATGATTACGTAACAAGTAAATATTTATCGAGATGTTAGAAAGTAAAATTATTAAAAAAATATAGAAAACTTTATCTAACAAAAAATTTCGGCCATATATAAATTGTAATCTTTACATTTTGTATTATGTAATTAAATCTCGATATAATTTTCTAATTTGTATTTTATTTTGTTATTTAATGCGGAAATGTTGATCTCAATTCAAAGTTTTCAGCCAAATAATCCTTTAATACATCTCTAATCAAACTTCCATTGAAATTATTTAAGTCACGTGTTCTTATTGATTGCGGTTGCTGAAATTGTAAATCTACTTCGTGTACCATATTTTCCCATGCAGTAATATATCTTTCATTATGAGTTTCCAAAATATTATGTAGAATACAGCAAGCTGATATTATATTTGGCACATAAGAATAATGAACATCATTACGTTTAAGAAGTCTCCTCCATCTTGCTTTTAATCTTCCGAAGGCTATTTCTACACATACACGCCCAGAATTTAGATACACATTAAAGGATTCTTCCATGGATGTTAGTCGAGTATTCTTTGTATATCCTTTAATAAGCCATTCGAGCAACGGATATGCAGGATCACCAATTATTAAGTATGGTATTGGCGTATTTAAAACCATTTTAGTTTGCTGTAATATATGTTAATTATATAGTTATACAGAGTTGTATAGTTTTATAAACATATGCATTACATAATGAACATTAGTTTAAAAATTACTATTTTTAAAATATATATGTATAATTTGCGACCCGTTTTCCTTCGGTCTCGCTAGCCGAAGGGGCGTTGCCGCAAATTGCCTGTAAAAAGTAATTTCCCGACGAAATATCCTAATGGGCGCCAGGTGCGATTACGCGCACCACGTTTCGATAGCTCAATCCCTTACGCGATTGTCCAACGCTAACTCAGGGTGTCAGTCCTTTGTCGAGGGAGGTGAGGAAGGAGCGTAGCGCAATCAGCACACAGCAAATAATGAGATAAAGAATATAATATATTTCATAAACAGAACCCGGTAAGCGAAACGATGAAGAGTATAATATATAAACGAAACAGAACTCGGTAAACGAAACGATAACGAATATAACATATTCCGTAACCGAAACGGAACCCGGCAATCACGCAACGATAATATGTTTCATAACGAAACCGAACGCGAACGAACGAGAGTTATGTGTCGCAAACGAAATAGGACACGGCAATCACGCGACAAACGAGAATTCGCAGGACCGAGGGTATTGTCCCGCAATACATAAGTCGAAGTACCCGGCAATCGGTCCGCGAAGACACATACACGAATATACGGCGGAATTCACAAGATCGTGACCGCGAACAGGCAACGCAATGCCTCAATCACCACAACGATACCGACTTATTCCGGCCGTATGGCCGCGAACTCTCCGCTGGGCGAACGCGACGATATTTGCCCGTACGGAGACGACGCAATATATCCGCGAGGCCCTTCCAGGAGCGCGGCGCAATACCTCTGCCGAAACGCGCCCTCAACGCGCCCGATATTCCGCGACACTCGCCACGTGCGCAACAGAATGTCCGATAGTTCGCGATAACACGATACATCCGCGACGATATACGCGATCAACACGTCCGCGACAACGTACACGGCTTTCCACGACACGCACGCAATACCGTATAACGCATACGGCACGCCTCGATTCACGAATACGCAACTTCACACGCACACGATACGTTTCCGTTCACGAACACGCAATAGCACACGCACACGATTTGACTGCCGGCCGCGAGAGCTTCCGAGGAGGGCTGTATGAGACTTTTCCGGGCTCGATCTCGGCCGCCTCGCGATCACGCACTCCGCTGGAAGGCAGGAGTAATCTCACCGGCACTCGCAACAGCGGGAGCCGGTAGCCACGTGCAGGATATAACCTGATCGACACAACGGTACTCGAATCGACAATCACGCGCGACAATGATTCGGGCCGAGATCGAGCTCTAATTACCGTGGTAGCACCGGAGTGGAGATCTTACAAGGTCGCTCGCTGTCGCTCGGCTGCGTCGGGACACTTTTCCGGGGGTGGCTCCTCGGCTGCGGCTGATTCGACAGTGACGAGTGACCGGCCCGGCGGGACCACGCTGGGCCCCCGCGCATGCGCCTCAAGCTCGCGATTTTCCGCCCTGCCGTAATGTGGCGCGTGCCGCTCCGCTCGCGGCACCGCTCAATCCGCTGCCTGCCCGCGGTAATTTCAATCGGCTGTTCGACTGCGGGCCCACTCCAGGATCAGCCGGGCTGGCCAGGCCACGGCTATGCTGCTCGGTGCCCTTGGTACCGTCGGGAGAGGCGTCTGGGTCGGGCCTCCGCTCTGCAGTAGCGGTGCCGTACCCCTCTATATCTCTGCTGCGGCGGGCTTAGATGTGCTGGGCGAGACATTCCCTGCGCCTCCGCGGCGGTGGGCCCCAGCGGTCCGCCCGTCGGCCAACCACTTCGCCCAGCGCTCCCCAAGCGTCCGTCCTTCCCTCGTCGCGACATGAAAGTCGTTACAGATCTCCTTCGTTGATCCCACGCTCCGGCACCACCTGTCGCACTTACATCTAGCTTACAGAAAAGAACGATTATTAGCGCTATTAGCCCTCCCCTACTCGTGTCGAGGCGCCATCCCCGACCTTCCCCTCGGCCGAGCTACCGCCTGGGAGGTAGACGCGACAATGTCACGTCACAAATTATACTACATTATGCTGCAATGTGTGTGCGTGTGTGCGTGCGCGTGTGTGTGTTTGCATGCGCATGTATACATATGTATACTGCAATATCATACAATGTAGTGTAATTAAATCATATATTTTTTTGCGCATATTCATATTTGTATATATTTATTCATATACATACATATTATTTAAAAGTGATAGAAAAAATAGTAATAAAGCAATAAAAAAATTATACATACATGAGGTATCAAAGAATTATTATTTTTATATAACTTTGAATTTTTGAATACAGCAGCATCGTGACAGGCCCCTGGAGCTCCACAAAAAATATTACGAAATCTGAAAAGTAATCTCTATTAATTGTATAGTTATGCAGAAAATTGTTATAACAAATATAATAAATATAATTTTTGTATAAAATACATACTTGTAAGTATTATCAACAACTGCTTGTAGTATCACTGAAGGACATCCTTTACGATTAATGTAATCACGATATCCATCACTAGGAGGTAAAATTGGAATATGGGTTCCATCAATGGCACCAATTAATTGTGGTATATGAGTCTTTTTTTCAAATAACATAGATATTTGTTGACATTCATTATTATCTGGCATATATATCCGTTGATGCATTAGTTTTGTATTAATTGCGTCAACTACTTTGTGTACACATTTCCAAACAGTGGACTTATGTATTCCAAAAACATTACCCACTACGCGATATTCACAGCAACTTGACAAAAAAAAAATAGACAAACAGCAACTTGTTTTTCTACCGACACTGGCTCCTTAAATTCTATCACAATCTCCCCCGCATCTACTTTTTCGCGAATGTAGTGATAGCGGATATCGACGTGCTTCGTGCGCTTGTGAAATTCTGGATTTTTCACCAGCTTGATTGCACTTTGGTTGTCTACAAAAATCACGGTTGCTTTTGCACATCGATATCCGATATCGCTTAATAATCTTCGTAGCCATATTGCTTCTCTCGATGCCGCTGAAGCTGCAACATACTCCGACTCTGTCGTACTTAATGTTACAAGCCTTTGCCTCTGACTTGACCAAGTGACTGGTCCGTTCGCGAGCTCGAAAAGATATCCCGTCGTAGACCTTCTAGTTTCCACATCACCCGCGTAATCGGCATCCGAATATCCGATTAACTCCAGCTCGCTTCCACCGCCGCGAAACTCGATCCCAAACTCACTCGTACCGGATAAATATGCGAATATTCGCTTGACCGCTCGCCAATGGTCATCGTTGTGACTATTTAGATACTTGCTTACGGAATTCACCGCATACGCTATGTCTGGGCGCGAAACGATCGCGAGAAACATTAGTGAGCCGACCGCCTCACGATACGGTACATTCTCGGATTTTATCTCGCCCTCGACAACAGGGCTCAGCACTACATGCGGATCCGCCGGAACTCCGATCGGTTTAGCATCACTCATTCCAAACTTTTCGATCATTCGCCGCACATACGCGCTCTGATGTAAGAAAACAGTTTTTTTCTCTCTGTCACGCTCGATTTGCATACCTACAAACATACTCGAATCTCCGATAGTGATCGCAAACGCACTGCTCAGATGCTTAATCACACGCTCGTTTATTTCGTGGGACTTGGATGCTATCAATCCGTCGTCCACGAATACCGCTAAGTAAACTATTGAACCTTCGACATACCCGACAAAAATGCATTTATCGGCTTCGGTTTCTTTGAATTCGAATTTTCGCAAGAATGCACTAAACCTTTTGTTCCAACACCTCGGCGCTTGCTTGAGTCCATATAGGGACTTTTCCAAGCGACACACAACACTTTTTCTCGCACTTCCTTGCAAATCTTCGACGCTGAGACCCTCCGGCATCTCCATGAAGATTTCTTCTTCCAGCTTCCCGTGTAAGAACGCCGTTTGAACGTCGAATTGAGCCAATTCGAGATCCTCTGCTGCAACGATCGCTAGGAGTACTCTCAGCGAATCGTATCTCACGACTGGTGCAAAGGTTTCCATAAAGTCTACTCCTTGTCGCTGCATAAAACCCCGAGCACACAGTCGCGCCTTGAATCGATACACGTTGCCTTCTGGATCTTTCATTACTCGAAATACCCATTTCGAGTCAATCAACTTCATATCTGGTTTCCGCTCAACCAGTGACCACGTCTCGTTCTCTCGATGCGCCTTCAGCTCTTCTTTGATTGCTTTAATCCACTGCGATGCTTCACTGCTCCGCATCGCTTCTTCGTATGACGACGGCACTTTGTATTCCGCCACGTTTGACTCGTAGCGAGAAGGTCGCTTCAAGCTCGAGCGTTCTCGTAGATTTCGCTCTTGAACGACCGGTTGCTCTTTCTCGGCTGGTTTTTCTTCCACCGCCGCTGCTCCGTTGACAGCCGGCAAAAATACGTCCTCGTCTTCCGCGCGGTCCTCGTCGCTCCCTTCTTCCTCAGCACCTGGTTGATCTCGCTCTTGTACGACTCTCGGCAGAATTATATTGTCGTTGTTCTCGTTATCGACTGGAAATGCTTTTTTTTCCGATCTCTTCTTTGAACACTACGTCACGTGATACCATGACTTTCTTTGTCACCGGGTCCCACACACGATAATTCGACGAGTCACCATCGTACCCGACAAGCAGCATCCTTTTCGCTCGTACGTCGAGCTTCGTTGTCATCTGCTTCGGTACATGCACGTACGCTTCAGATCCAAAAATACGCAGATGCTTCAGATTCGGTTTCTTGCCAACCCAAAGCTCGTACGGCGTTGACTCGCCTTGTGTTCCCGATGATCCCGATCGATTGATTAGGTACACCGCAGTGTTCGATGCCTCTGCCCACAGGGTCAGTGGGAGACTCTTCGCATGTATCATCGTCCTCGCCGCTTCAATGATCGTCCTGTTATCTCGTTCAGCTTTTCCGTTTTGTTCCGGCGTATATGGTGCCGTACTCTCTCGCTGAATTCCTCTTGACTCGAGATAACTATTCATGGCCTTGTTCCGAAACTCTCTGCCATTGTCGGACCTCAAAACTCTCATCGGCCTGCCGAACTTGTTTTCCACTAGCTTGTCGAACACCTTGAATTTTTCGTACACGTCATTCTTGTGCCGCAGAAAATATATGTAGCGAAAACTCGTTGCATCGTCTTTGAACGTTAAAAGAAATCGCGCACCTCCCGGAGTTTCCACGGACATCGGCCCGCACACGTCCGTGTGAATCACTTCAGCCGGGAACCGTCGCCGCTCTGTCGCGCTCCTTTCGAAACTCGAGTCTATGTGATTTTCCCATCTGACACGAATCACAGAATAAATCACTTTTTTCAGACAGTTTCACTCCATCCACGAGACCTTTCTTGACTAGTTCACGCAATTTACGAGCATTAACATGTCCGAGCCTCTCATGCCACACTCGAATATCTGTCGCCGCCACATTCGCCTCCTCGCCGGCATTCGCACGTTTCACTCTGAACAGCATTCTGTAGATTTCGTTATCTAGTTTTATACCAGACGCGAGCACTCTGTCGCCGTCACTTATTCGTACGTAATTTTCGCGGAAAGTCACCTCGTAACCCCGCGACGTACACACTCCAACCGAGAAAAGGTTCTTTTTCATCTCAGGTACATAAATAACGTTCTCTATTCGCGATTCAAACCACGCTCCGTCGACGAACTTCTCAATCACGACAGTTCCCGTGCCAATAACTTTACACTCTTTATCGTCTCCCAGTGATATCATTCCGCCGTCTAGCACTCGTCGATAGTCCGTCAACCACTCGCGTCTATGTGTGATATGCGCAGATGCCCCACTGTCGGTAATCCATACGTCTTCTTTACCAGCTTTCAGCACCTCGTTGACGACACTGACCGAAGGCTCCGAGCCCTTCGTCCCACCGACTTTACCGGCCGTAGCTTTCGACTTCTCCGCAACGAACGCACAATTTCGAGCGTCTCGAGAGTCGCTATCGTCATCGTCTCTTTTCCCGCGCTTTTTGTTTTTACACTCACGCGCGAAATGACCTTTTTCTTTGCACTTGAAACATTGAATGTCTTCGCGATCTCTTGGCTTGCGCGTCTTCTTCTTCTCCTTTGAGCTCGATTCATCACCTTTCTTCGCACTATTTTTCTTGAATGCAGCAAAGGCCCCAGGAACTTCATCCTCAGCGGTTAATCGAGCTTCCTCGCGAAGAAGCCTCTCTTGTAGATTCTCAAGAGTCTGTCGCTCCGGATCGACACTGTCCCACGCTGTTTGTAACGTTGCATACTTCAACGAGAGACTCGCGAGCACTTTGGCCATGATTGTTACGTCCGAAACTGGTTCACCTACATCGAGCAACTGCGCAGCCATATTCTGTACTTTCGCGAGATGTTTTGTTATCGAGTCCCCCGGGGACATCCGATACTCGTGGAACTTTTGCGTTAGCAGCAACTTATTCGACGCTGACTTCTGTTCATGGATACGGGATAATTTGTCCCACATATCCTTCGCTGTATCGCACACTAATAGCGGTTCCAGCTGCTCGTACTCAATCGATGACGAAATTAAAAACATCGCGCGCGCATTGTCCTTTATCCAGAGCTTCTTTTCCGCGGCCTGGCCCTCGCCGGTCGGCATTTTCCTCTCACCTTTCACAATGTCCAATATACCGTGTGCAATAAATAGTGTCTTAACCTGGAACTTCCATCCTTGGAAATTTGTTCCGTTAAATTTTGTGATGTTCCGTGCCGAGATCTCGTCAGACATTTTGGATTCTGAGCTCGCGACACCGACTCTCGAAAATTCGCCAAGACAATGGCTTCCGCGCAACGAACCTATTTGATGTACACATGGTGCAATTTCATTCTTTAATTGATTACATAACCACATGAATGTATTTTTTCTCATACGAAATGACTCCAACCAATCTTCCTCTTTAAAGTGATCTTTCACAATTCGTTCCCACCAATCTTTACTTCTTTCCTTCATCCATATCGTTCTTTCTTGTGACAATCGTAAAATAGGACCAATATCGAGTAATTGATTAGGTAAAGTTTTGTTTAATAAATGCATTAATATAATCTCCACTAAATATCTGCGTCGCTTGTCAAATACACGTAGAAGTTGTGCAATAGATTGGATTAACATATGTTTTACATTTACTAAATGTGTTGTAATGCAAGTCTTTATAATTTGTGTTATTTGTGTTTTAGTCTCATAGATATGTTTTGAACAACTAGGAATAGCTCCATCTCTAAGGTCCGGAGTATCTTCATAGGTGAAATCATTAGAATCTGAAAAAAGACAATATATAACAGTTTAATTAATTATGTTATTAATTCATTCATTGGAAAAAATGCAATATAGAATTTAATACCAGTTTTTTCATTTAAGAATATAGAAAGTGGATCCTCCGGCACACACAAATTTGTGTTGTTTAAATCATTTGAGTCTTCTGACAAGTCATAGCTATCAATACTTTCTTCTATTGCTATCGGTCTTGAATCCAATAACTCTGACATCTCTGTTGCGTAGGGAAATGAAGCTAAATAATTACCCGATCCGCTTTTCCCCATTTTTCTCTTAATTTCGTTATATCGTTCTGTAAAATAATAAAACCATTGCTAAATAAATTAAACAATACAAAAAATATGAAATACATCGATAAGATTATAATAATAGTAATTATATATAACTTACGTCTTAACGTTTTAAAGCGTGTTTGCATCTGCTTCCAATTCTTTTTGTATCCTTTTTCCTGCATACTTTTCTCGAGATGTTTAAATATTTCATCTGCACGAAATTTTTTGCTATCTAAACATTTTATTACTTGTCTCTCTCGTATTAGATGCAGAAAATATTTCGTTTCCTCCGTTTCCCAACTCTCCCTTTCTTTTGCTTCCATTTTCCAGTTTCGAGAATGTTTGTCGAAACAGATTCTGTAAAATTTACAAAATTTTTTCGTAGTATCATATAAAAAACTAAACAGAGCTTATTTGTAAATTTATGATAGTAAAATTATGATAGCAATTATGGTAGCAAAAACTGTAAGATTTACTATTTTATAGTTCTTCATCGCAATTCTTTTATTTAGGATATACGATAGATTTTTGATTATCATCCAACCTGTTGTGAGATTATATCATCAGCAGAAAGAACATAAATTTAATTCAAGCTTAAACTATTGTAGTATGATTCTGTATTAATAATCCAAGCACACAATTATGCACACATTAAATTTATGTTTTGCCGGCTGATAACATAATCTTACAATAGGTTCATGACAATCAATTAAAAATAATCATTACTTATTATTATTAAATTTGTATCGGCGATGATATTTTACCTGCTTTATTACTTGCAGGTTCCTGTGCTAGCGAATCGATAGATAGAATGATAATAATCATTTTGTCTGCCGATTCGCTAGCATAAGAACCTGCAGGCAATTTAGCAGGCAAAAAAGCATCGTGTGCTGTAGGTTTTAAATTAATCAAATGTAACGTACCGGTTTATTGCCTCGGCAACTTTCAAAAGTTTTTCCTCACGACGAAACACGTTCACCGTGATCTCGCCTAGCCAGTAGATATATTCTGTAATTTTTAACGACACTTCGTTATCGTTGTAATATCGATGCGCAATATTTTTACTACGTGAAGAAGCTGCGCAACGACATTACAACAATAACAAACTGTCGTTAAGAATTACAGAATATAAACCTATTCTCTGGGCTTTTGCGGCTATCAAACACTTTCACCTTCCGTAATCTAACCTCTGTCACTCTTTCGAAAACACTTGTCGACATCACTTCCATTTAGGTTGGCAATACGATTTTTATAACACTCGTAGCGTTTACACGTCTTCTTAAAGCCGGTTTTATAAGTCTACGCCTTTTCCTTAGCAGGAGTAGCGTTACTACAACTGGTGTACCAACTCCGGAATTAGGTAGCGTTTATACGACATCTAACACCAGTAGTAATAACTACGGAAGTTACTAGACCCGATTAACCGTGCCGTGTAAACGTAGTCTTTGTTAGGCGGCAGCGTCGTAAACATTTCGGCACTTCACGATGCACCCGGTACACGATTATGTCCTGCGCACAATAATGCACTCGGCGCAGGGCTGCCTCTCGTGTGCGACTACTTCTCGTACACGACCGTCTTCCGTACACAACTGTCTCATACACAACTGTCTCTCGTACACAACTGCTCGGCTCGTGCCACGTTCTATAATGGCCGCCGTATCGCAAACTCGATCAAACGCACACAACTTCGACGTTGGCTTGCACGCAGCGACTTCCGCGGTACACACCATTTCGCACATTTGATGGAAATCCGCACAACTTCGACTGTAAACAATTTGCTAGCTAGCTGAACGCCACGCGTACGACACGTTCAAGCCCGCTCATGACTTTTGGTTGCGATTCCGAATCGCCCGACTTTACAACGTAACTCAACTTTTCGACTTCACCGATCCCACACACGCTGTCGGCCTCGATCCCGGACGAGCCCCCAACTGTAGGGTTACGATACCGAGGATGGTGTAAGAACGGACGTTTTCTTTGTAACAAGACTAAATGACTTTAATGCGGATAAAATACAATCAGTCCTTCTCTGAGCGCGGTCGACTGTACACACTGCTCTCCGCGCGCGCCTGTCTCGCCCCCGTGTGCCCTCTGCCTAACACTGCTGTCCCCGCGCCGGCGCCTTACGCGCGGGCCATCTGCCGATAGCGCCACCGAACTAGGGGCCCACTCCTACATAAATATTTATTATAAACATTTCAATCGACTTGGTTAGTGGAGCGTGTGTGTTGTGCATGCGTGTGAGAGTTGCGGATAAATTAGGCGAGAGTTTAGAGGGAAATAGGAGGCGAGATAGGCGTTAACCCGTTGGGGTCACATGGGGTCCAATGGACCCCAGGCTAACTTTGCGTCTACGTACCTTCGAAGAGACGGTTTTTTCACTTTATTTTACACGTTGAAAACTGAGCTATGTGATTTTACGAATTTCATGAAAATTGATAACTTCAAACTGTACAATAAATATACTTTTTTCAAAGCTCGTTATGATATATTTTTTTTTCTTAAAAGTATACTATTTTGAGAGTAAAACGCAGGAAGTTTTTTTGCTCTATCTCAAAAATTGAAATTTTGATAAATATTTTTGTGAAAAAAGTCAAATTTCTCGAAAAAATTTTTCGCGTTTTTTCAACATAAAAAAGTTTTGAAAAGGAGAAAAAAATTATTGGATTATAAAGAGGAAGTCTTAAACTAAATTCCAGTTCAAGGTTTGAGTCGATACATCAAAAAGAACGCAAATGGCAACTATTTTTCTGCGTGGGGTCCATTGGACCCCATGTGACTACTACGTTATTTTTAGGAGGTGTGCCTCCAACGGGTTAAACCGATAGAAAGGTAGAAAGAAGAACTTAAATTTAGAATAGGATAATAGATGTAGCAGGGAAATATTAATTAGTGAAGGAAAAGAGCGCTAAATGTTTTAGAGAGAGGGAGAGGTTAGGTGAGAGAAGGCGGGAGAATAACGCTGTGCGTTCCAAAAGGGAGCGAAATTTGCGTCACGCATAGAGTAGGTAGCGACACTAGACGGAACAGTCTAGGTATATAGGCAGCGGTTAAGGAGATTGACTAGAAGGAGTGCGTGAACGAGCGACGGACAGAATGGAGGGAGAGGCAGGCGAGAGTGAGAAGGCAGCAATAAGGAATAAAGATGTGAATCCGGCTACAACTTTGGATAGTCCAAGCAGTGAGAAAACGGGTAAAGAAATTTTTGCCACTCCAAAAGAAGAAAAGAGAGGAAAAGGAAGACTTACAAAGGAAGAGTTAAGAATGAGAGAAAGATCGAGCTCGATCAGCATATTGGAGTTTATGACAAGTGACAACAGCACGGCATGTGAGTTAGCGAAAGCTAAGAGGAAAAGAGAAGAAAAAGAACAACTTGTGAAGGAAATTTTTAAGAGAGATAACAAGACTGTGAGAACGCCACCAGGATTAGACAAATCGAAAGAAGGAGTCGGTGCTGCAGGTAAGAAGAGAGAAGAGGAAGGAGATCTGTCGGTAACAAAGAAGGATGAAGAGGATGGTTCGCTATTAGAAATCCTGAGAGAAATTAGAGACGAGATGAGGGACCTGAGGGACGAGATGAGAGAGATGAAAGAAAGGATGAGCGTCTTAGAAGAGGGATAGAGAAAAAAAGAAGAAAAGATAGAGGAAAGGATGGATAAGATAGAAGGGAGACTATCGAAGATCGAACGAAGGAGTGAAAACACAACGGAAGAGGCGATCGGCGGCAAAATAGAAGAGATTGTGGGAAAGGTGGCGGAGATGGTTAGGAAGAGAGAAAGAAATATGAAGGAAAGGAAGCAAAAGAAAAATAATCTAGTGATCAGAGGATTACATAAAGAGGAAAACAAGAGCTTAATAGACACAGCGGAGACGTTTCTTGAGAGGGAGTTTGGTGCAAAAGCGGGAGTAAAGAAGATGCGGTCAACAGGCAAAGAAGGAAGAGAGATAGTAATAGTTGAAATGGACTGCTGGGAATCGAAGGATAGCATCATGAAGAAAAAGAAGAAGTTGGGAACCAAGAAAATTTTCATAGATCACGACCTGACCTTTGAGGACAGAGAGGTGCAAAGACGGATAAAAGAAAGGGCATGGAAAGAGAAAACAGAAGGAAAGTGGGTGAAAATAGGTTATAGGAAGCTAGAGGTACAAGGTAGGAAGTATGTATGGAGCGAGGAAAAAAATAAGCTAATAGAAAAGAAAAATTTATAAAGGGAAGCCAAGCAGTGGAGACTTGTAGAGATGAGGTGGCGGCGGACGCAGATAACGTGGATAATGTATGAAAGAGGAAGAGGGAGAAAGGGAGAGAGATAACCGTCGTAAGAGAAGAGGAAAGATTGAAATACTCTTCTGGAATGTAGCAGGATTAGTAAACAAAGATAGAGATTTCTGGAGATATATCAGGGAATTCGATTTTGTAAGTTTAAGCGAAACATGGGTAGGCACAGAAAAATGGGATAATGATAAAAGTTTATTAACACACACGAATGGGTGTGCAGTCATGCGAAGAGAATAAAAAAGAAAAGCAGAGCGATAGGAGGTTTTGTATTGGGAAGAAGAAAAAGCTGGGGGGAATTAGGATCAACAATGATTAAAAATGAGGAAAAAGGTCTAATACTGTCGGAAATCTTGACGGACGGCGAAAGAATTAACATTATTTCGATCTACAATAAGGATAATTGGAGTAGGGTGGAGGAGACAATAGAGAGATGGTTAGGAAAGAAGGATAGAGAGCATATTATAATAGGAGAGGATTTTAATATAAGAACAGGGGAATTGGGAGGGGGAGAAGAAGAGAAAGGTAACACAAAGAGGAGAAGTAAAGACAAAATAATAGGGACAGGGAGTAGGAACTTAATAGATTTTATACAGAGTAAAGGATGGTACTTACTAAACGGCACAACGAACGGCGACTGGAACGGCGAATATACTTTTGTAGGAGCGAGAGGAAATACGGTGATAGACTATATGATAGTTTGCGAGAGAATGTATCATAGAATAGACAAATTCGAGGTAGATGCGAGGGTGGACTCAGACCACATGCCTGTCTGTGCGACAATTGAGGATAAAGAAAGAAGAGAGGAAGAAGAGGAGGTGACTAACGCAGACGACGTAGAGTCAACAGAAGGAAGATGGAGGATCCGTTGGGATAAGGAGGCAATAAGGAGATATAAGGAGAAAACGAACAAGAATATATTTGTGGAGACACAGCAAGAAGAAACTATAGAGGAAAAATGGACAAATCTTAAAAAGATGGTACATGAGGCTATGGTAAAGAAAAGGGTAAATACGAGGAGAGAGATGGGCCACAAAGATTGGTGGGACAAGGAATGTACAAGGAAGAAAAGGAGCGTGAAAAGACTTTATAAGAAATGGAGAGTGGGAAAACTAGATAGAGGAAGATATCTGGAAGAAAGAAGAAACCTGAAGACCCTACTCGAACAGAAGAGGAAGGAGAAGAAGGCAATGGAAGAAGAAGAACTAAAGAATATAAAGAACGGAGCTGAAGTATGGAAATTTATAAACAAAAAAAGAAGAAAAAAGGTAAGGAAAATAAATAACATCGGAGGAAATGAGTGGACAAATTATTTTAAGGAGCTATTGGAATATACGGATAAGGAGAAGATACAATCGAACAGAAAAGGAATAAGTGAAGAAAGAGAAGAAGTCGAACAGCCAAAACTACAGTTGAACGAGGAAGAAATAGAAAAGGCTATCAAAAGGATGAAGAGGAATAAGGCCACAGGTATCGATGGAATACCAATGGAAACCTGGATGTATGAAGGCGGCTCAGTTAAGAGGAAGTTGGTGGACCTGCTGAAACACATCAGGAGAGAAGGAGAGCTACCTGAAGACTGGAAAACGTCAATCATAGTCCCGTTACACAAAAGGGGAGATGAGGAAAAGGTAGAAAATTACAGAGGAATCTCGCTTCTATGCTCTGCGTATAAGATATATGCGGAGGTCCTCAGATGCCGTCTGGAGAGGGAGGTGGATCTGAAGGATCTGCTTCCAGAGAGCCAGGCGGGTTTCAGAGGTGCAAGGGCAACGGTGGATAACATCTTTGTCCTGGATCACCTGGTCCAAAGAGTAGATAAGGAGGGAAAGAAAGACAAATTGCATGCCTTATTCGTAGACCTAAAAGCGGCATTTGACAAGGTGGAAAGAGAACAATTATGGAAGATCTTGAGGGAAAAGGAAATAGATGAAGAACTTATAAGGAGAATAGAAGCAATATATGGTGTGACTGAAGTTGCAATAAGAACAAAAGAGGGCCTGACGGAGAAATTCAGAATAACAAAAGGAGTCAGACAGGGTAGTGTAATGAGTCCACTCCTATTTAATTTGTATATAGCGGACATTAGAAAAGAGCTAGAGGAAAGAAAGATAGGAGGCGTAAAGTTAGGAAACACTAGAGTATGGTCGCTAGAATATGCGGATGATATGGTGTTCGTAGCAAAGAATAGAACAGCAATGTTAGACATGATGGACACAATAAAGAGGTTTCTAAAACGGAGGAAAATGATATTATGTACCAATAAAACAAAGATGTTAGTGTTTAACAAAGAAAATAGGGAGAAGAAAGAGAAATGGAAATGGGGAGAAAAGGAGATAGAAGAGGTTAGGACTTTTTTAAATATTTAGGTTTCGTGTTTAATAATAGAGGGAATTGCAAAGATCACATTAAGGAATTAGCTAGGAAAGGTAGGATTGCGGTAAATAGGACGTGGGGTCTTGGAGAACGGATATGTAAAGATGATTTCATAAGGAGAGGGAGTTTGTTTAATTACCTAGTCCAGAGTGTGATATCGTATGGGGTGAAAATTTGGGGATGGAAAGAAAAAAAGGAATTGGAAAAAATTATGCTAGATTACGCAAGATGGGTTTTCGATTTAAAGTTCTGTGCTCCAAGATACCTAATGTCAACGGAACTGGGGTTGAGAAAGCTTAGGATAGGATGGGGTGGAAGGGCAATGGGATATGAGGAAAAGATTAGGGAAATGGATGAGAGCAGATGGGTCAAGAAATGTTGGATAGAGAAAGAGAAAAACAAATGGAAAGACAGATATGGTAGAGAGAGAGAAAAGTACTATAATAGAAACGGGTGGGGGGTGGAAGCAGTCGAGTCGTTAAGGAGAGAAGGGAGGAACTTAGGGGAAGAGATTAAATTAAGAGACTGGGAGATACAGAGGCAAGTGGAAGAGAATAATATAATAGAGTCAAAGTATAACAGGAAGTATAAAGAGAGAGACGAAAATAGACCGGAATATCTAAGGAGGGCAAACATAGATATACAGATCGAAGGGGATAGTATCAGAGCCCTGATAAATCTGAGATGTGGTAACATGGAATCGGAGAACATGTATTGGTGGGGGGAAGAGAAAAAAATGTGTTTGTTCTGCAAGGAAGGAAGGGATAATTTGAAGCACTATGTGGAGGAGTGCAGCAGTATAAAGAACCGGTTTATAGAACTAGGGAGGGATAACAGGAAAAGAATAGATAGACTATGGAACGATAAACTAGATACAACCAAAGAAAAAATATTAAGAAAATTATATAGGGATAGGAAAAAGATAGAAGCGGAGATGAGAAAAAATAGGCGAGAGCAGTAGTGACAAATAATGGCGAGCTTTAGCGTGAGGAATGATCCCGTCAAAATTGTTGTGATTGACGGGCGATGTGTGGATGGATGAGTGTGTTAAGGAACGTATTGTAAACCAAGTCCACTTCTTGGCAGCAGCCGAAGTTAAATAAATATTATTATTATTATAAACATTTCGATCAATATTAGATATATCTCTGTGACAAATATTGTAGTATTATTTTTGGGAATATGAAAAAGACATTGAATAATATTATACCCAGATAACACGTATTGGTAGGGGAGACTGGGGCGAAGTCGTCACTATTTTTTCGGTACCGATTTTTAACAACAAAACAAATAATTTTAGTAAAATGTGATGTAGGGGAGAGTGGGGTAATTGAGAACGGCGGGTAATTGGGAACACAGCTAGATAAGTAATACATCCCCCCCGCACTACACCGTCCCGAACCTATTCAACGGCTGCATGCAGGCTGCATATTCCCCCGCATAACAAAACTAAACAAAACTCCCAGCGTGATACCTAACTGCTTGAATGAAGACGCTTGATTATTTGTGTACTGTTTATACACGCATGTGTATAACCTTAATTTTCCTCTTAATTTTTGTACTATTTTCTAAGTTTTTTTGTTTGATTTTATATCATTTTGTTTTATTTTATATTTGTAGACAACAATGTTCCTAAACAGTAATGTTATTAGATTGCTGTAATAATTACCCACACAGCAAAATATATCTCCAAGATATCTAGAAGATATCTGAATGACGGAATATCTGATTGCACAAGATATCATGAGAATATCTCAAAGACATCTCCAAGATCGTAAAAAGCCATGATAATTTCATCTTCAGATATGATATCTGATTCTGCATATATATCGGATATCTATACCTTATTTAAAAACAGATATGTTATATACAACCCAAATAGCAAGAAAAAAAGAAGAATTTTTTTTAAATTCTCGATTTATGAAATTAATTCTTTTTCCGTATTTATTTTCTCTTCTAAAATGATTCTTAAAAGTTCAAAAGAAATTCAATTTTATGTCACCAATTCTAAGTCCTTCTTCAAATATAAAAGAAGAATTCGCAATAAATAAGAATTTTATAAGAATTCGCAATAAATTCGAAATTATGCTTCGATACTATTTCAATATTTTGCATTTTGCCATCTCTGCACTATATGATATCTCAGAGGTATCACGAAAAATATTAGAGCCAAGTAACTCACAGGCTCGCCTTTTATCCTAGTGCGTAAGGATTTTTGCTTACGAGAAAGTACTGGGGCATGTAACCGCGTCGCGGCAGCACATGTTACTAGCGCTCGCCCGAGTGAAAATTTTCTGAGTCCCCTCGCGGCATATTGCTTTCGCGCCGCGGTCGTTACCTCCGGCACAGCCCCAGCAAAAGTTTTCTAAGTCCCCTCGCGGCGAGTTGCTTTTGTGCTGCGGTTGTTACCTACGGCGCCGCCCGAGTAAAAATTTTCATAGTTCCCTCGCGGCGTGTGGCTTTTGCCGGGACGAATCGGTACGGCGTCTAATGTCCATTTCTATCAACGCAGGTTAATTTTAATCTTGGTTTAATCTACCTGTCATCTTTTCCTAGTTCTAAAAGTTAGAAAAAGATAGAAAGTAAGTTAAACCGAGATTAAAGTTAATCTACATTGGTAGAAATGGCCATAAGTCCTCTCAGATTGTTTTATTGGCTACGAATAAACTTGAATTGATCTTTATAAAATATAAGAGCTAACTATGAATCGGCCATATATTCGAATGCAAATGTTACAGAGATGTCTTTTTCAAAAATATAATGTGATATCGAGTAATGATGTCCTGCAGATATTCTGTGAATATCTGAAAATAAGATATCTCAGATTTGACTTAAAATTGTATGCATAAAGATATCTGGCTATATCTCAGATATATTTTGCTGTGTGGGTATGTTCCTGGAGTCTAATAATTAATATAATTTGATTTATTAGTAATAAATACGTTTTATTTGAGTAATTCATCTCTGTGTTTTCTAATTTTATATTATTCCTATAAATTCTCAAGTAAGTTCGCTTTGTGAGCATATCAAGTTATGCAGAACGCGTTGTGGACGTTTCTCAAATGCACACATCGCGTTGTGGATGATCAGCACCGGCCACAACGCATCGTGGACGTTTCTCAAACGCACACAACGCGTTGTGGATAATCAGCACCGTCCACAACGCGTTGTGGCTGTTTTTTTCGCTCACTGAACGTTTTCGGTGTTTGGGCGTAACATATATATATATATATATATATATATATATATATATATATATATATATATATATATATATATGTATATACAGGGTGAGGAAAAAATATCGGGGTTCCGAAATATCTCGAAAAATATCAGTTTTGCAAATAAATGTTTTAGACAAAATAAGTTGTATAGTTTAAAAAGATCTATTTACTGACTGTATTTGACTTTAGGTGGAGTCGTCAAATCAGTCACTTTGAACTTTTTGAATCAAACCCTCTGTATAGATTTTTATTACATATTCTTATAGTCCTTGTCAAGACTTTTTCGAAACAATAAAGCTCTCTTTCTTTAAGAATTTCCTGAGATATTTCAAAGTTTGTCATAATATTTTTAATTTAAAATACGAAATATCTCATAAAGTATTCACTTTTCGATGACTTTACCTTGATACTTTTATACATAGAATAGGTAATGAAAGGAATCAAATAGTAATATTAATTTTTACATTTGCAATTTTGTATAATTGAATGCGTCTACAACATGCAATCAAAGGACCCAGCACATTTCTTATGGAAAATGGGTCCCGGTGGATTTGGCTGAAACTTTGGAAATTTGTAGTTTACGTGATCCTGATGAAAAGTTCCCATTGCCCCAACTTGATTTATTGAGCCGTATGAGCTCTAGGGACTGTCAAAAGTAGGAAATAGACGAAAGTAGGAAATGCCGTCGCCACCGTGTAGGCAACCATCTGTTAATTCCCTCCTCCCCTACCCTACCCTCCCTTTTCCCTCCCCCCTTCCCTCCCTCCCTCGCTTCCCCCTTCCTCTTTCCCTCCCACTTATATTTTTCCTTCTCCTCTCTCCTCCCCTCTCCTTCCTTTCCCACTTATTGCTTCCTCATAGAGGAAGCTTTGTTTTTGTAAATTTCGTATTTAAATCTTTGATTGCGTATAAAGTTGGGTCTAATCAACCAAATTTAAAAAAAAGTATATCAAATAGGGGTAGAAGAAGCCAAAGAAAAGATTGTTTTTTGAGTTTTTTATGCCAATATGTTCAGAGTATTCTAAAACGTCGAAATATTGCATTAAAAAAACATATCCGTATGTGTGTGTGTATGTGCGGATTTGATGTCCGTGGTTGTCCTAACTTCCGCAAATATTGAGATATTGGACTTAATTTTTTTTTAATCGATGGAGTATCATTCAAGGAAGGTTGGTATTGAATTTGGCGATGATCGGTAAAGGGGTTCTTTTTAAAAAAATTTTTGAATTTTTTTAAAAATGGAAATATTATTTTATTGCTCGACTAACTGGCGCAAAGTAGAAATATGCACTACGTTTCGGCTCTAGGTTCGAGCCCTTCTCAAGTGCGGTCTAAAATTCATTAAGTAACAATATGTAATACAATATATAATAAGAAATAAAGTCAAATTAATAAAATCGTTATGTTGGAGAGCAATACCTATTCGTCTAACTGACTCGTCATGTGAAATCAACGGACATGCCTGTGATCACGAAAATGTTCCAGCATAGTCATAAATACCAGCTGTGAAAAATTATTCATGCAACAATATGTGAAAGAAGTGTGCAAAGATCGGACGAGACTCACGTGTCCAATATGTCGAAATTCGATTTGCATGTTAAAAGTTCTCCGTTGTGACATGTTGCGCGTATGTAAGTAACTCGGAGACTGCGGACAGACAGAGAAGGAGTCAAGGTGTCAAGGAGATTTAGAGGGGAGAATTATAAACAAATAATTAAACCGACGTGATAACACCGTCGTATACTGCGTTTAAATTCTCTGTGTCTTTCTTAAGGTTAATGGTATTATTGTGCTTCTTTATAAAGAACATTTCGGCAATTTCTCTCATTTTCATGTTGCAATCCTTATGTAGAATTTTAGGATCTGACCACTTAAAATTATGGTCATTATGTATGCGATGTTTGCTCACAACTGAGAAATTACTGTCATGTTTCTTAATATCAACAAAAAGACAAGGTTAACGGCCAATAACGAGCAGTATTTCTTAATATCGTTGCAATGTTCCTTAATTCTAGTCTCCAAGTGTCTCTTTGTCTGTCCTATGTAAGAAGCCTCACAATTCTCGCAATCGATCTGATAAACCACGTTCGTCTCTTTATGTGCCCTTATGGAAAAATACACTCAACCTTTGGTGTTAACCGTTAAAAAAACACCAAAGAAAAACCCTTAAAGTTGGGTGTGATTTCGGACCGCCAATTGAAGGTTAACCATCATTTGAAGGTTAACCTTCAATTGCATGGTGATCCAAAAATCACACCCAACTTTAAGGGTTTTTCTTTGGTGTTTTTTTTAACGGTTAAACACCAACAGTTGAGTGTATTTTTCCGTAGGGGTACAGCGCGGTCACCCATCCGAGTCAGTACCGCACCTAACATTGTTTGACATCGATGATCGAACGGACTAGTGGCGATCCTTTGATTATGACGCTTCCTTGTTGCTTATACTCCTATATAACATATCTTTATAGCGTTCAAAAATCGTGCATTGATAATAACTGGTAAATATAAAAAATAATAATGCAATTACAATTAATGTACAATAATTATTAATATAAAATTCGTATATTTAACATAATATAATATTAATATAATAACGTTAACAGCATGCATGAGAACGCCTAAAGACGCTACCGGACAAAATGAAGAATTTATTTAATTAATTGAAAAATAATTAAGAATCGAATTTAAAGAAACATAAATCTAAAAAAAAATCTATTCTTTATGTATGTGTGTGCATATATGTTCACGGAGTAAATTATAGTACTATATTATCAGTACTCGATTAATAATAATAATAAGGGCCGTCAATTGACACTTAACGAAGATTAACACAATAACATTTAAACGACACCCAACGATAAAGGGATCATGGCGACACTGATTAAATCGACTTAGAACATTAAAGGTTAACACCCTGTTAACACCAAACCAACATCCAACGATGAGGATCAATCTCCAACCTACACTAAACATTAAGGCTTAATCCCCAACCTACACTTATTATTGAGAATAAACTCCCAATATACACTCATCATTGAGGATTAAACCCACAACTTACCTAAACCTTAATGGTCAACACTCAATCTACACTTAAATTTAAGAGTTGACACTTAACTTTGATGGCAAACACTAAACTTACCCCCAAATTTGAGTGTCAACTCGCGTAAGTTTAGTGTTAACACTTAACTTTAGGTGTTAACCATCGAAGTTGAGTGTACTTTTTCATAAGGGTGTCGTAAGTCTATCTTACATTTTTTAGAAATGTCCGTGGTTGCTCTAACTTCCGCAAATATTGAGATATCGGGCTTAATTTTGCTTCCTCATAGAGGAAGCTTTGTTTTCGTAAATTTCGTACATGAACCTTTGATTGCGCATAAAGTTGGATCTAGTCAAACAAATTTTTAAAAAATATATGTGGGATCTAGATTTTGGAAACATCGAGAGCGCTCTATCACGTGATCGATGTACAGGTGACATGCCTCGACCGCGTGTGTGTGCGTGCCGGGCCTGTCGAAAGTACGGATTGGAGCGTCAGTCGTCGACCGGTCGCCGAACAATAAGACGGATTATAATGTACTCGCTTTCCCTAAATAAATATCTTACAACTTGGGGGCTCGTCCGGGATTGCGAGTACTAAAGACGAATTGAAGACGAATTGAAGATGAGTTGAAGACAAATTGAAGACGAATTGAAGACGAATTGAAGACGAATTGAAGACGAAGAAAGACGAGTTAAAGACGAAGAAGAAAATAGTGCAAAGTCGATAAGGGGCGACCAAAAGACGATTTAAGACAATTCAAGACGGAGGGTGCACGGAACGGTGTACCGAAAATATGAGTAAAGTTAGTCGAAGCGACGAAGAACGCAAGTGATTTTACGGTAGCCGAGCTAATGGACGTATTAAGATCACTTGGGCAGGGCACAGGGGGAATGAAGGCCGAGCTATTTGGCAAATTGATGGCGCTGGATCCGGAAGGCGCCTGGATGGAGACATCTCTCAGTGAAGACGAAAATGATAACGGAAAGACGAGTGACCTCAGTGGGGGTGACGACGGTAACGCTGGCGATGAGCGTGCGCGACATCGCTCGACACCAGCGGAATCAAGTGCATCCGCGGACGGTACAATGCAGCGAGAAATGGAGCTTATAAGAAAGGAGAAAGAATTGATGCAGCGTGAGCTTGATCTGGCACGGCGCGAGATAGAATTCTTGCCGCACAACACGGAGAATGCACCTACGCCTGTGCAAAGACGAGAAGTGTCGCCGAGTATTCCCTCAAGAGTTAACGGTGAGCATAACACAGGACCACAAAAAAATTTTTTGGAAAATCAATGGGAAAATCACTGGGATCAGAGTAGGTTTCTTATAGATTTTGGGTCACTGAATCCGAATTCGTAAACCGTTTTACTCCATCACGTCTAGGTTTTTAGATAATCGCGAAAAATAGCGAAAAATCTGTGAAAATTGAAATAAACATTTAAAGAAAGAGCAAAAGTATAACATCATAATGTGGTCGCAGAATTTATTTAAATATATTTTGGTAAGTTAAATAAAGTGCAAAAAAAGGAGGATATTAAAAAAGAGTCGAGTTTCGCCCAAAAAGCTAAGTAAAAGAAATAGTGTTTTTTGTAGATTTTGATCTCCTGAATACGATAAAGCTATTAAAAAGTTCGTAGTGCTTGGAGAACACCTTGAAAATTGAGCATAAACGTGGTGTATTTACAGAAATTCCGATGATATATCCTACATCATAAAATGTACTGGTGAAAGATTTTTGGGGGAGAGGGAAAAGGGGAAAGAAAGAGTGTTTTGTGTGTGTGAGTGTGTGTGTGTGTGTGTGTGTGCGCGCGCGCGGGTGTGTGTGTGTGCGTCAGATATTCTCTGATTGCGCGGCTTTTAACAAATCTACTGAGAGAGAATGTAAAGTTTCGATTTGCTGCGAGGGAGCGGGAGGCGTTTCAGCAACTGAAAGTGATATTAAGTATAGTCAGCCTGTTTTGCGGTTATATAATATAAGAGCGTATACGGAATTGCATACGGATGCATGTGTGGATGGATACGGTTCGATCTTGTTACAGCGAGATTGCGAGGACGGTACGCTGCATCCAGTGTACTATGCGAGCAGCAAAACTTCACCCGCGGAAACGCGGTACACCAGCTTGAGGTGCTCGCAATAGTTAAGTCCCTGAAGAAATTTAGAGTATTTGTTAGGGATACAATTTAAAATTGTTACGGATTGTCAAACGTTTGTCATGACGATGAATAAGAGAGATTTATGCGTGAGAGTTGCGAGATGGGCGTTGTTGTTGGAGGAGTTCCAGTACGAGATTGAGCATCGACCGGGCAGAAGTATGATGCATGTGGACGCTCTCAGCCGTAGTCCCCTTCCCGTGTGTTTGCTGTTGGACGAAGAGGAGGACGGTTTCATCGTGCGGTTGAGAAAGGCTCAGAGAGAAGATCCAGAACTGAGGGATATCTTTGATTCTGCGGAGCGCCAGCGGACGGATGGCTTCATTGTAAAGAACAGCCTTCTGTTCAAGGAGTGCGAAGGCGACTTACGTCTGGTCGTTCCGAGAGTAAAGGCCGGTTTACACACGCAATGATTAATGGCGCCAATCCACGCTAGTCGACTAACGCCAGTAAAAATGCAAGTGTAAACACTTGATACAAACTGGCGCTAGTAATGTGGCGTTTACTGGCGGTTATTGGCCAAAGCATATAACCTCAAAATTTGAGGTTATATGCTTGCTGTCATTTACTGTGTGTTTAATAAATGTTAAATATTTTCCATATTATACGCCAATCACTGTGTAAATACTTGTGAGTTTGCCAGTCGGTTTCTGGCGCCAATGAATTCCAGTCAGTTGGCGCCACTAATCATTGCGTGTGTAAACTGGCCTTAATGCAATCGCAGATAATTAGGAGGGCCCATGAGAACGGTCATTTTGCTGTAGGCAAGACGGAGGCTCTCGTGAGGAGGGATTACTGGCTCAGGGACTTGCGTTCCAAAGTTGAAAAGGTTATTCGTGGCTGTGTTAGCTGCATACTATCAGAGAGAAAACAGGGCAAGCAAGAGGGCCTGCTGAATCCTATCGCGAAGGGAGATTTACCGTTAGACGTGTATCACATCGACCACTTGGGACCACTGCCCTCAACAAGGAAAAATTATAATCATATTTTTGTTGTAATTGACGCATTCACAAAATTCGTGTGGCTTTATACTACAAGGACAACCAACACGGCCGAAGTATTGGATCGATTGCGACAACAAGCAGCCATTTTCGGGAGCCCGCGACGAATTATTTCGGATCGCGGGACAGCGTTTACGTTGTATGACTTTGAGAGTTATTGTAAGAAAGAGAACATCGAACACATACTAATTACCACCGGCGTTCCGAGAGCGAACGGACAAGTTGAGCGAGTAAACCGTACGGTCATTCCGTTACTAACGAAGTTGTCCGCATCAAGCCCGGGAGAATGGCATAAATATTTAGACGTGGCACAGAAGTATCTCAATGCGACGCCCAATCGAAGCACTCGTGCGTCACCGTTTAATTTGATGTTTGGAACACACATGAGACTCAAGGATGATCCGGAGATAAGAGAAATGATCGAAAGCGAATAAATAATAATGTTTTAGGAGGGACGCGACGAGATTAGAAGACAGGCCAAAGAAAATATTATGAAGGCTCAACGGGACAATAGAAGAAGCTTCAATAAAAACAGGAAGGATGCGAGGCGTTATAATCGAGACGAATTAGTTGCAATTAAGAGGACACAAATGAAACCAGGATTAAAATTCGCGAGGAAATATCTTGGCCCATATCGGATTACAAAGGTCCTACGTAATGACCGATATATCGTCGAAAAGGTCGGCGAGCATGAGGGGCCTAGACAGACTGTAACGGTAGCCGAGTATATGAAGCCTTGGATTCCCTATGATGACGAGTTTTCCGACGAAGAAAATGCAACGAGCGCATCTGAGGACAGATGCTTGACCAGGATGGCCAAGTGTGGGATCTAGATTTTGGAAACATCGAGAGCGCTCTATCACGTGATCGATGTACAGGTGACATGCCTCGACCGCGTGTGTGTGCGTGCCGGGCCTGTCGAAAGTACGGATCGGAGCGTCAGTCGTCGACCGGTCGCCGAACAATAAGACGGATTATAATGTACTCGCTTTCCCTAAATAAATATCTTACATATACAGGGTGTCCCTGAATATTTAGGACTTTTCTCATACTTAGATAGAGCGAGCCAAACTGAGTCGAAAAGTCGTGTACCATTTTGCAATTATCGCAATAGTTGATGAGATATTAATGATTAAAAATCGCCGTATTGATGCCGCCCACCGCCAAATCCAAGCGCGCGGCGAGATGCGGCCGCCCCGCGGTCGGCGCGCGGGCAGTTGTTTACTACAAGCGGCGATGATTATAGTCTAAGAGCTGGCTACGAAAATTAAAAATGATAAGGTGCAGTCAAAATTTGTATATGAAAACCCTCCTTACTATCTGAAAAGCACGTAGCACTGCAGCCAGAAGTCGCTCCCGGGGAGGGAAGCGTGGGCGGGCGGTCAAACGCGTTTATTTTTAATCAAAATAAAATCTTTAAGTGCAGTTCTGATATTTTGTGAAGTTGTAGTTTTTAACTGTAGAAATTACGGAAAATTATTGCCAGAAGTCTAAGCCGGGGCTAAAACGTTGCCAGAAGTCGGTAAACTTGTAAAAAAATGGTTTAAGTTTTAATGACAAGGTGCAGTTCTGGCGATTTTGTTTTTATATTATTTAAGGCTTAAAAAAATTGGATATTAATTGCCAGAAGTCAAAACGATGGCTAAGTATGTGAAAAATGATAATATCGTAAGAAGTCGGTAAAACGGAAAACGATTCTTTAAAATTTAAATAATAAGGTGCAGTTCTGGCAATTTGTTTCTTTTATTATTTATACTGTTAGTGAACTATATATGCAATTGCAGAAGGCTAAGTGAGGGAAATGCATAAAAAAACCAAAATTTTAAACTTCTCTAGCAGTCATGAAAAGAAAAAAGTGATTGTAAATAATAAAGTTCAAGAAGTTCGTCTGCAACGTGATCTTTTCGGATGTATGCTAGCTATTTCTATGGAAAATAATACGGATATTGAAAAAATTTTAACTTTTCCAATTACTCCAATATACCAATGTCGTTATGCCATATAGATGGATCGATTTTCAAGATAGATAAGTCCAGTTTGATGAAATGCCTACAGGTTGAAAGTACTGCGCCTACGCATCCTCTTGTTTGATGGATTTTTTTTACTTCATTGTATTAAAGAAGTTCCTAAAACATTTGGCGGTATTTCAAAAAAAATACTGCAAATGATTACAAATAATAATGCGTCAAGTATTCATCTTATTTTTGATCGATATTGCCAACCATCCATCAAAGATTATGAGCGCTGTATGCGAGGAAGACAAGCAAATGACCGTGACTACGTTATCTCTGGACCGCAGCAAGTAAGGCCCACCGACTTCGCAAAGGAACTTAGGAATGACAATTTTAAAACAGCTCTTGTTTCTTTTTTAATAACTCACTGGGAAAGCGACGAAGTCGCTCCCTTTATTGGTAATAAGAAGATTTTATTAAAATACGTTGTTTGTTATAAATATGAGGTCAATAGTAACAAAAACGTAATTAAAACCACAAGCCATGAATTTTCATGTCCCTCGCATGAGGAAATGGATACAAAAATTGTATTCCATGCTACAAATATTGATTATGCTGCAAACATAACAATTAGATGTTCTGATACGGACATATTAATTATTATGCTCGGAAACATGCATCATCGTAGAAGCCAAAGTAACATTTGCATAGAATGCGGTGTGTCAAATAAGCGACGTATAATTGATGTAAATAAATTATACAATTTACTTGGAGATGAGTTATGTAAAGCTTTACCTGGCTTCCACGCATTCACCGGCTGTGATTATAATCCAGCGTTTTTCAGAAAAGGCAAGCAACGCCTCTTTAAAATATTATCTCAATCGAAAAAATACACAAAAGCTTTCTCAGATTTAGGAAACATATCGTGTAACAAGGACAAAGCTTTTCAAGTACTAGAAATTTATACGAGTCACTTATACGGAATCACATTGAAAAAACGAATTAAATCAGTCAATAGTGCTCGATTTGAGATGTTCTTAAGAAATTATAAAATAAAAGATATTAATGAGCCCTTTAAAAAAAAATCATTTAAAAATTTCGACGTATCCAGTTTGCCTCCTTGTCAGTCAGAACTACGACAGCAATTTGAAAGGGCGAGAAACATAGCAAATATCTGGTCATAAATTCACACTTAAAAGTACCAACGGATCTTGAACCTACTGATTGTGGCTGAGTAGATCAAGAATCCATGTACGATTTTAAATGGTTTGATGGGCCTCAATTATCGTCAACAGTCAAAGATGTTATAATAAATTACGAAGAATCTGAAAGTAAAGTATTTAATTATTACATAATACATACTTTTCATTGTACAACAGTTTTTATAAAAATGTTAATTTATGTTCCAGATGATGAATCTGATATTGATTATACCAGCGACGAGGATATTGATGATCAGTCAGATTGTGAATGTTAATAATAAAAATACTATTTTTATCCTGTAAAGAGAGAATATATTATTTTTCAAGTAATTATTAATACTTATCTGTTATTTATATTTATCCTTCGTTTTACTGCTTGTAATTTATCTGTAATTCATCAAAAGTTTTATTTATAAAAAGATAATTTGCCAAAACTGCACCTTATTATTTAAATTTTACGACTTCTTACGATATTATCATTTTTTACATACTTAGCCATCGTTTTGACTTCTGGCAATTAATATCCAATTTTTTTAAGCCTTAAATAATATAAAAATAAAATGGCCAGAACTGCACCTTGTCATTAAAATTTAAATAATTATTTTTACAAGTTTACCGACTTCTGGCAACGTTTTAGCCCCGGCTTAGACTTCTGGCAATAATTTTCCGTAATTTCTACAGTTAAAAACTACAACTTCACAAAATATCAGAACTGCACTTAAAGATTTTATTTCGATTAAAAATAAACGCGTTTGACCGCCCGCCCACGCTTCCCTCCCCGGGAGCGACTTCTGGCTGCAGTGCTACGTGCTTTTCAAATAGTAAGGAGGGTTTTCATATACAAATTTTGACTGCACCTTATCATTTTTAATTTTCGTAGCCAGCTCTCCGTCTATAAGCGAGCACAGAATGTAGCACGGCGTGCTGGAAGCAGCAAGGCGGTTCGCGAAGCGGAATAGCAAAAGCAATTCGAGAAATAGCGAAGCGGTGTGCAAAAGCGGTTTGACTAATACTGCGGGTGATCTTCGGCAAAAGAGGAGCCCTCGGCGCCGCGGCGAACCTTTTATTGTCTCGGTAACGAGGCCCTCTCCGAGCTAATAACCAATAGCTTCAAAACATAGAGGTTTGGTCAAGGACTCGAGCGTGTGATTGGCAGCTACGGGCCGCGCATGGAAATGTACGCTCCTGGCATGCGCGGGGCTCGAATTTCGCGAGGGTATTGGCTCGCGGCGGCCCACGTCATCGCCACTACGTCACGATTTTTGCTCGGCGATCCGACGAGATCGTTGCGTGTTTGTGATGTCGATGTTTATAGCATGGGACCTTTTGTCTGTTTGCTTGACTTTGTTATGTTAGCGAATATTAGCGAATGTTCCGGAATGCTTCTGACAAAAAGATCCATGCTATACTGGAGAATGATTCGACTGTTTTAATGCGAATACCTTAATGCGATTTCTATTTACTTTATTAGAAGCGTGCTTGCGGTGGCATGCACCCGAATCGTCACGATCTCAAACACATCAATTTACAAGACAGCATATGCATACGTGTCTGATTTTGGATGCACCTTCTAATATAATATTTTATATGATATATTGATGATCACACACACACACACAAACATACACACACACACACACACACACACTATCTGTCACGTACTACGTTTACACGAGCGTTACTTCTGTAGTAACTTATACGATAATTCCTCCACGTACTTAAGGGCCAAAGCACATATGACAGTCGTAGTCGTGGACGTAAATAACGCACAAGCTTTGACGTATCCTGATTTGTCAGGTCGAGGACTACGACTGTCGTATATCGCTACGCCATGTTATGTGCTTTGGCTCTAAATGAGTGAATTAATAGTTGCTTTCCATACATAAAAACTCAGATAATTCTCACTTGTGACGTCATAACTCAGTTAAATGCACGTTCTCTTTGCATGTTGGCAAGTGAAATTCAACTCAGTTTTTATCCACAATCGAGACCATGTGCTTTAATGAATCTAATAAACTCACAATAAAGCTATGGACCTGTATTATTATGTGATAGCTTTGTCACCAAAATAAGCAGGTAAATACAGAAAAACATATCTTACCTGATTGTGAGTATAAAATACTCACATATCTGAGTGACTCAGATCACTTGAGTGTAAATGGAAAGCAACTATTGTAAGTTACTACAGAAGTAACGCTCCCGTAAACATAGTAAACGGTTACGACTATCACTACATATCTCCGACCCGCTATTATTTTGCCTCTTGTGACACCCACATCCTAATTTCGTGGCACTTCGATCCTTGCGCGACGCGACCGAAATTCGGAATTAAACGATCGTACTTAGTATATTTAACGATGAAAGACCACGGTGTTACGCGCGAACGCGATATGTATTTCTAGGTTATATGACTGACTGACAGCGTGCTGTCCGCGCAAACGCATTGAGCGATGAGGGCGCACGTACGCGTATATGCTATCTCTTTTCAGTGTAGCAACACTGTCATGGAGGGGACCAGGGGGGATGCTCGACATGTTCTCAAATGCCATCTATCGAGGAAAAAAGCAACCATACGGCGACGACGACGACGTTTCTTAATTGTAAAATTTACCATTTCAGACTTTGCATCGTAATATCTCCGCTCGTAGGGCACGTAGCGGAAAAATGAAAACACTCTTTTTATAAATCGACCCCAAGCTATCGATCAAGCCTACTTAGAACTTGATCCGTTCACTCGTTATTGAGATCTCAAAATTTCGGGTACTCGCAACTCGTGCGTTCGCAGGAAAAGAGTCACGGTGCGTCTCGCTCCGCGCGTACTTGGGGCGAGACACTACCGTGTCTCTTGATAATCATTCAAGTAATATTTCTTAAACGTATATTTCATACTTAATTTTATTTCATAAATACTATTTATTCCTATGAGTCGTTTCCATTTACGCTATTATGATTTTAACGTAATTATAGAGGTAGGATGTGTAAATTATTACCGTTTCATCCAAATGTAGCTTTTATACTATTATTTATTGTATCGATACCTTAAGCTGTTTATAAAAAAGTAAAAAGTATTTTAAAACACTTGTATCGTTTCCAGAATATTAGATAGATATATATTTATTTCTAAGCTTAAAGCCAAGAAAAGGAACTTCGTTTACAAATAGACCTTAAACACTCATCCATCCATACCATATAAAACTACAAACCTCATCAATTAAGCTTCGTTCGCTTATGTTCTAACCTGTTTCCACTTCCTCTCTTTCTCTTTCCAAAGCCTTTTTAGTATCCTCCCTTTTTCTATTCCTAATTCATCGTTACAAAGTGTATCTAGCCTTTTCTTATAGCTCTTACCTAAATTTACAAACCAGTCGCCAATCACCGCGCATTCACCTACATAATGTTCCAAATTATCCCTACCCAACTTACAAAATCCCCACAGCTTCTTACATCCTTCTCCAACCAATATTTATTTGCTTCCTCCATATTACCGCACCTCAATCTTAACAACGCTCTTAAACCATCACCCGACATTTGCTTGTCCATATTTACTTTTAATAAATATCTAGGTTTAATACACCCTATACCTAGCTCCCTATATCTTATATTGTACCGCGCATTTCTAACCTTACTATCAATAGTTTGTTCTTGTATATCCTGTTCTCTTTCTCTTATTACCCTATCCATATCAATACCCTCCTTTCTTGAAGTTCTTATCGCTTCAAGACCCCACCCCAAATTATTAAAATAACTTCCCTTTCGCTACTGAATAGATCTTTCTTCCCGTTCCCCAAATTATACTCCACTTTATCTTTTTCTTCCCAACATGCAACCACTAGCCTATTCTTACAACTTTCTCTACTCCTCTTTTCATACCTCATGGCTCTTAATCCTCATTCCATTTTTAATTTCTTTAAACCCAACTCTCTCAAGATCATATACCGCGGCGTACAAAATTCTATTCTAAAAATCCATCTGATGTAGTCCAGCCAGATCTTTTCTAATTCACTTTTTTCCATCCACCCCCATACTTCCACCCCATATTCCATAACACTTTTAACCAGATAATTAAATAATGTCCGTCTCCTCTTAAAATCATCTTTACATGTCCTTTCACCGAGACCCCATACCTTATTTGCTGCTAATCTACCTTTCCTACCCATTTCTTTAATATGATCCGTGTAATTTCCTTTCTTGTTAAACGTGAACCCCAGATACTTAAAATTCTTCACCTCCCCTATTCTTTCCTTACCTCACTTCCAATTTCTTCTACCTAACTTACCACCACTATTATGATCATAACTTTTGTTTTTTCTGTACTTAGATCTAACTTCCTGTCCTTCAAAAATCTTTTTAGTGTATCCATCATATCATTCAGTGCCTCTTTATTCTTAGCCAGTAGAACCATATCGTCGGCGTAAGCCAACGACCACACCCTATACATGCCCAATATTATACCACCTATATTTCGCTTATCTAACACTTTGTCCAAATCCGCAATATAAAGACTGAACAGGTCTGGACTCAGAACACAACCCTGCCTCGCACCTTTCTTCGTGATAAAGTTTCTCGTAATCCCCCTGCTTGTCTTGATGTCTCCGTTTCTTCGTAGATCCCTTTAATCCTATTTAACAAGCTGCAACCAACGCCTTTTTGTTCCAGTACCTCCCATAATTTTCCTCTCTCTACATTGTCGAAAGCCGCTTTCAGGTCGATAAAAAGAGCAAACACCTTATCATCTCCATGTTCCTTTAATTTCTCCCTCTGTACAATGTGGTTCAGAATAAAGATGTTGTCCATAGTAGACCTTCCCTTCCTAAAGCCCGCCTGACTTTCAGGTAACATTCCTTTAGCTTCTATGACTTCTATGACTTCCTCCAATCTATTCCTCAGAATTTCGGCATAAACCTTATATGCTGAGCACAGCAATGAAATACCTCTGTAGATTTCTGCTTTCTCTTTAGCCCCTCTCTTATACAGCGGTACCACTATGCTCATTTTCCACTCCGATGGAATAGTTCCTTCCTTCCATATCTGCTTTATTAAGTCTACCAGACAACCCTTCACCGCTGAACCACAAAACCTCCAAGCCTCGGAATTCCGTCTGTTCTAGCTGCTTTACCTAATTTCATCCTCTTTACTGCACACGCTATCTCCCCTTCTTCTAACTCTTTCTCCTCTTCTTGCTCATTCCCTTCGTGTTTCTCACCTCGTATTTCCGCAACAGTTGTACCGTCCTCTTCTTCACCTCTCTTTCTCTCAGTTTCATTCTCCTTCATTGTTATCTCCTCCTCCGTGCCTCCCAATAACTTCATAAAATGCTTTCTCCACTCTTCTCCTTGAATATTGTTCTCCGTCCACTCCTTCTTCTTTCTTCGCCTGTTTATAAACCTCCAAATCTCTTTTTCATTCCTCAAGTTTCTCAACTCCTCTTCTTCTTCAGCTCTTTTGTCTTTCCTTCTCCTCTCTAGCAACTCCTTAAAACCTCTCCTTCCTTCTATAAAGTCTTCCCTTCTGCCTTCCCCTTTCTTCTATTTCCTGTACTTCCTTTTAACCTCCCTTTTTTTCCTCGCGCAGCTCCTGTTCCACCAATCCTTATGACCTATTTCTTTCCTCTTCGACTTTTTAACCTCCTTATAAATCAGTGCCCTATGTATGAGCTCTTTTAACCTTCCCCATTTCTCCTCTATCGACCATGACTTTTGCCACTCCACGCCACCTAGCTCCATCGTTCTCTTGTTATATAGTCTCCTCGCATCCCTGTTCCAGTTTATTATTTTCCTCACGATGTTTTGTTCCTCGTCCTCTTCTTCTCCTTCTTCTGCAACTTGTCTTCCGAACCTCTCCATCTCCATTGCCAAGGGTATGTGATCTGAGTCCACCCTGTCGTCTACCTTAAATTCTAAAACTTTGGGTGCGTTCGGGGAGACGCTATTAGCGCTACCTAGCGCTACTGGCTGTTCGCGGAGCTCTATGATAGCGCTACCAAACGCTGTCGTGACGTCATTACTGGTAGTGTTATACGTCATAACTGCTCACTGCCAACGCTCTTCCTTCCGAGGTAGTGTATTAATAGCGTTAGCGTTTATAGGCTCTTTGAACAGCGTAATAGTGAATGGTAGTGAATTGTTGTGATTGTTTATTTGAAGAAAAAGCTTTCAGATGATGAATCTATTAAGTCTTGCACTGCAAGTGCTACTGCTGTTAATATTACTTTTTTGCGATTTTGCTCTATTTTGCTATTTGATTAGATTCGGTTGTTATGATTAACAAACGCTTAGACCCCTGCGCCGTTATATTTCAAATCAGCGGCGGCGTTTGAAGCAAAATAGCAAACAATAAATACTCAGCACTTGTTTTCAAAATACGATCACTTTATTAGCACTACTAATGTTTTCTCTTTTACAAAAGAAAATAAAATTTATCTTAAAATATTATTCCTGACCATCATACGTAACAAAAATAAAATGTAATTCACTATATAACCATCAGATATCAGACTTCTTTCTCTCTTACTTATTAAACATTTCTTCACATATTAAGTTGTATAAATAATATGAATAATATAACTTATACTTAATGTAAAACTTATTTTACTGACTTTAAATACATATCTTTTATTAATTTGAAATTATCGTGAATAAATAATATTTTATTAGATTTTGATGGTTTTAACGAAGAACGTTTTGCCGTGATAAGCAAACCTGCAGAAGAAAACGCGCGTTCAGATGCTGAACTTGTAATCGGTATGGCATAAATGCAGCATACCAATTTGTACAAATTCGGCAGTGACAACTTCATTTTATTCCACCATTGTAGAGGATCTTCGATAATAGATTCTGACATATGTAAATACTTTTTAACTTCGACAAGAATAGGATCTTCAGGAGGAATAATGCTTGTATGTTTCGTAGCCAACTCCAATCGTAATTTTTTAACTCCAAGAAGCCACACGACTTATTAGGATAATCTGCTTCTTTATTAGATGTCTATTATGAAAAAGTAAAACTAAATATGAGAATCTAACTTATATATATCATAAAAATAATAATCATATATTTGGTGATTAATATAGAAGCTGTTGCAAATATAAACTATGTAAGACTTATATATACTAGGCTTATTTACAATATTAAGCTTAGATTTTGTAAATCTAGATACTGTAAATTTCCTAGACTAGGTATTGCTTAGATAATGGGGGGTAGCAACAGGGTCAGAGACCTTGTCAGACCACCGATACATTGAGATGGTGGTCGACGCTGCCTCCCGAGTGATCCTGGCCCGACGCCAAAGAATCGAGGATTCTAGACGGAGATGGGCCCTAAAAAAGCTGAGCCCGGACTACTTGTGCGCGGCCGTAATAAGCCAAACATGGGTGGACGAGGAGGAAGAGCGCGAAAACGCTAACACCGGGGGGACTCTCGCTACGTCCTCCTTAGGGTCTGGGGAGGTCAGATGATAGTAAGGAACGGGGACGGACGGGTCACTGGACAGCCGCGCTGCGGTATGCCGTAGGCCTCTCAAAGGCCTGCTCCCCATCTCACTCCGTGCGGTGGGAGCGCCGCAGACGCGATTGGTGATGCCGTCCCTCCCCCTCCCCCCAAGCTGACCCTCGTCCCCTCTTGAGACGGGTATCGGATAGGAGATCTAGGACTCAACCTCCCACCAATGTGGGAGAGTTGAACCCGGGGGACGCGGGCACGTGGGCGGGGATAACCACGCATCCGCTGTAAATGCCCCCCCACTAGAGGGGTGGCGGGTTGGGGAGGGTGTCCCTCCAACCCGCCACATACACGAGGTCAGGCCTGCCAGGCCTCGAGGCCAAGACGGCCTCGGGACAGACGCCCAGTCATAGGGCACGGCGCGGGGGGGGGGGGGGGGGTCCCGGACGAATCATTGCGCTACCCGGGGCCCCCTCACCGTAAACACGCCTAGTAGGACACCCGCTGGGTTTTAGCCGGTAAGAATCTGGCACTCCCTTTGCCTCTCCCCGAAGGCAGGGGGGTCTTCCCCTCCATAAAATTTCATCACGGAGGGGCTACCGGGCCATATACCGGGCTTTGGCCCGGGAACCCGGTAGTTGAAAATTTCCCCGCGTCCAAAAAAAAAAAGGTATTGCTTAGATATATAGTTTATAAAAACTGTAATAAAAGTTATATATAGCTTAATGGACAAAATTCATATACACTAATTTTTTTTTATTGTATTAAAAGTGTTGGCGAATTTCTGAGCCGGGCGTAACTCCGGTTCGCCAATTAGCGTAAGCAAGGCCGGGTCGACCCCGACAGGGATCAGGCGTGCGGGTAACAGACACTCGAACTTGGTTGACCGTTGATATACATTTAATGTCAAAGAACTATGTACAGAGGCGAGCACGTATGCTAGCAGAGCGGTAGAGTGTACAGCGTGCACGTGATAGCACGAGACGCGCGTGGGTTCGCCGGGAGCGAAGGCACGTGATACGTGAATGTTCGCCGTGCGCGCACTTGGGGCGCGTGTAATTATCACCGAACTGAGGGCGTGTGCAATTACAGAATACACTTGGTGCACGACGTCCGAGAGCACGAAACGCGCACTGATGTGCGAATGTTCACCGATTACGTGATTGATACGGTGAATGCTGATGCGCTAAGACGCAGAGTTTTTAGACGCACTAATGAGCGCGGTAAGAGGCTGGGCGCACTGACGGCGCGGTTGAGAGTGCACGTAGAGCACTATAAAGACGGGTGCACTGATGGCACGGCACGATTATGTATGCACGACGGCGCGTAACTATCGCGTGAAACGAGTAATACGGAACGGATGCACGACGGCAATTGTCGACCGCGTGAACCGGAGTATTCTGAACAGTAGGTAAACTATGAGCGTTCTAACCATGGAGCTCCGAGGGGGGGTGAGGGGCGAGGGGTGTCCGCGGGGTGAGGGGGGGTCCGCGGGGTGAGGGGGGGGTGTCCGCGGGGTGAGGGGGAGGGGGGTGCCGCGTTTCCGGTCGCGCCGCGGGGTGAGGGGGAGGGGGGTACCGCGTTTCCGGTCGCGCCGCGGCGAGGAGGGGGAGGGAGGTACCGCGTTTCCGGCGCCGCGGGGAGGGGAGGGGGGTACCCCGTTTCCGGTCGCGCCGCGGGGTGAGGGGGGTACCGCGTTTCCGGTCGCGCCGCGGGGTGAGGGGGCCGCCTTCACGGGCGCCGCGGGGGAGGGGGCCGCGTGCAACGGCCGCGTCGGTCCGTGTGACGTCACACAGCGCGCTCCCGCACGCGTTCCCGCTCCCGCTCGCATTCTCGCTCCCGTCCCCCCCCCCGTTCGCGCGGTTCCCCGTTCGCGCGGTGTCTCGCGCTCCCACCCATTAGATCATTTTAAATATTATTTTAAGAAAATTTGCTTACCACCGCTGGATTTGAACCTGAAACCCCTGGCTCTTGAGTCAGTCACCTTCGACATTTTGCGACACAACAATGATTTTAGACAAAATGTTTAGTTTTGAACACAGATAACTTAGAAAGAAGCAACACATGAAAGAAGCTGTAAGCATAAACTGCAGTTTTATTGATATGCAATACAGAATGCACTCAGACACCATGTTTTTACCACATCACACTATCAGTCACAAACAGTGCAAAATAAACAGAGATTGCACGGCATAATAGTATACAATGGACGTTCGCATGACGAACAGATTATATTGTCCATGAGCATGTAAGCACGGGTGTCGTGTCTACGAACAGCGTACAAATATGAGAATATTCTGCTTATTCCCACCATACATGCTGCACAAAACTTCGCATGTCCGGAAGTATAGTAAAAGTACATGCAACACATCTTTTTCAAAGGATCCAATGTATTCACCTCTGCTTGGTTTAATACTCTAAAAATTTCATCTTGAACATCATCAGAATGCTCAGATATTTCACTGTCATAACACGAATCGTTAGAAATAAGTGCATCATCATCAACTTCTTCTTGTTCATTTACTTCAACGTCCATTTCTTCTTCTTGTTCATTAACTTCAACGTCCATATCTTCTTGTTCAAATAGTTCCTCGAAATCCATTGTTACAAACACACACACACACACACACTTTGCTTACTTGCACTCACGACTTCCAATTCTTGAAAAAAAAATTTTTTTTCGTCAAGACAAACACGTCCAAATACGATCAAGCATGACAACCGACTCTCACTTCCAGCCCTCGACTACTGAGCGTACCCTCAAATTCATCCTTCTATATCTCACTATTGTCACATCGTTTGTTTATCATATCTAATTTCACCATGATCTCAGCATCCGTACGGATGCGCCTTGCGAAAAACCTATGATGTACAGTTTTGCACGTGTGCAATGAAGTCACCGCGAGACACGTATGTTCATGTCTTTAAAACATCTCTTAAACAACTATCAAACTAGTAAAAACATCTTTAAAACATCTATCATACAACTAAAAACATCTTTAAAACATCTCTTAAACAGCTATCAAACAACTAAAACATCTTTAAAAACATCTTTAAAACATCTCTTAAACAGCTATCAAACAACTAAAACATCTTTAAAAACAACTATCAAACAACTAAAACATCTATATTATACTACAAACTATGTGGGAAAAGGGAAATAAAAACATTTATACATATATACATATATATATATATATATATACATAGTTTATTTCAAAAAATCACTACTGTTCTGGTGTCGCGACCACCAGTAAAATATTTTTAATACATTTTGTAATGCGCAATTCTTAACATGTTTTTCGCATCGTATAGTATTAGTAACATCTAGATTATTTAGAGATTCGATATCTTCGTAATCTGCGTCCAAAGTCTCAATGTTTAGGTTTCTTTTCGCTTTATTCTCAAGCAGATCCACCAGCCATTCTCGTTTCTGGCATCCCTTGACGTACACAAGAGTCGACGTATCGTCGCCCTCTCCAAGTACGGCCGATGTAATTAGATGTTTCGCCATGCTGCACGGCACGTTTCCGTCCTCCCATCGTAGTTCATGGTGATTGCGAATCAACCAGGAAGCGCATGACTTGTCGGATTTTGTGAGGAGACTCCACGGCATGGGGAGTGTAAATATGTAATGCGCCAAAACGGTCCCGTTTCTCAGAACCGCCACCTCCTTTACGACAAATTTCATCCCGACGATGAATCCTTGCAGATCGACAAACGTTGGTACGATCATGACGAAACGGCGGAGCAATCTGTATCTTATCGCGATACATCTATTCCTCTTATATCGCAATATCTGCTGATATTGCAATTTACATGATTTTGCGCACTACGTTCGACAACGGACAGTATTCGATTAGGCGATCATGCAAGATGAAACAATAGGCGGTAGTATTTGCCGGTACATTCTCTTTGCAGTCAAATTCTATTCGCACATCCACGGTGGCGCTCTTGACAGATTCGTTTTGTCGCGAGCAATCGATGACAACAAAAGGTCCTTCTGTCAGGAATGTATACACGCTGCAAAGCGTATTACTGTCATCATATCCGTAATAAGTTTTACGAAAACGCGCGTATATATCGAAAAGGACGGCGTATCGATTTTTGCCAAAATCCAGATTCATGTCATCATACGGATAACATTCGGAGTTTAGATAAAGTTTCACGTTGGTCAAGTTACAGTCATCGAATACGCTAACATTTCGCGACATGATATTCTTGCGGCCGGTCTGCAGCGCAAAGATAACGTACCGCGGCTTCTCCAGCTGAGTCGCCGTTTTGACGGCCCACGAATGCTTGGTCGTGCTCTGCAACATGGGGTACTCATACAGATCCCACGAACGGAAACTAACACTAAGATATCGCCCGCTTTCCAAGGCCCGTAGCATGGATAGCTTATTGACCTCGTTTAATGTAACGTGAGGCATTCGCCACTGTACTTTAAACAATTCAATTTCCGGCTCCGTCGCCGGATTTCCTACAAAGCAACTGTTATCGCTACGCGCTCGTATCAAAATTATTTTTTGACGACCGTCAACAATCACGCGTTTGTAATCCTCGCAAAAGCCCAGCAACTTCTTGAGCGGTACGCAAAAGCTGAAGTATCCTTCCGATATGCTCGATGTAACGTCCCATTCAGCATTCCGCATGAGTAGAGATTCGTTATACGATAGCGATATACGTAGTTCTTGATGGTAGTGGTTATTCCAACGTTTCTGTTGCGATCAATCTCCACGCCATTGAGCTCGAATCGAATTTCATCAAACATGAACGCTACGCAATTATTCGCAAGCGTTGCCTGAGACTCGTCGTCATTCCTTTTCTTTATCGTCAATCTTCCTTCAACGTAGAGAAAGCTCTCGCACGGCAATGTGTATAAATCCTGCTGTTGTATGGGTATTCTTATCTCATCGTTGTGTCCAAACGTCGTGTTGGCGTACGGATTGTACGTGTGTGTCTCAATCTTGACGATGCTATCGTCAAAGATCGGTTCACCTCCAATGTTTAAGATATTAGCCATTTCGTACGACAAAACCCAATGACTTCAAAAATTCAACGTTCGACGCAGTGAGTTTCTTCTTTGGCGATCGGATTGTCTCTCTAATTTTCTTTCTCGTCTGTTGCACCTGCTCAGCTTTGTTCAGTACGAGCATCTCACGTTACCGCTGTCGTCTTCGTACGTGCAGTCTAACGGTGATCTCCTCTCCGCGAAAATCAATCAATCGACCGTCCTGATCCACGACGCGAAGCGTCAAGTCCGAAATGCTCCGGACGATGATCGGAAGGTAAATGATCTGTGCCGGCGTTTCCGATATCTTATATCCTGGAGGCACACTCGGTGAAAACTCGTGTATCGTGTGCACGTACTTGTCGTTGCTGTACGCACCCGCGGTCACGTTGCACTCTATGCGAATGATGTTTACGTTGATGATATTTATCGGAACATCCGATTCGTGCCATTGTCGCGACTCCAGCACGCGATTCGTTGAAAATCCCAGCAGCGATCCAATGTTGTTCGGTTTTTTGAAATTTATCCGATAAGCGCACTTGATCTCGCTCTTCATCGTATTGTTATTAGCCCGAATAATAATCAATGGGTGCTCTCCATCTTCGTTTGTCGAGACATTATTGGAGTGGTTCCATAAAAGGGCGCGTTTCAGATACATGTCTATATCACGCAGTTCATACGATCCTTCGGGAATGGTAATCTCCTTGTCGTCGTCGTCATAGTAGAGATTATTGTTCGACGAATTTACATTCGGTATCGTGTGATAGATTTCAAAATCTGTCAGACCGAGCTCGTAATCGCCATCGCTCAAATCCACGGCGGGAAAGTAGCTTACCGCGAGGATGCTGCTCTTGTCGGTGAGCGTAAATGTCAGTGACATGTTTGAATGAATACTGAGATTAAACAGCGTAACGCCGGTCTTTAAATTGATTGTCAACCGTCTGTAGAAAGCGCAGACACAGTTGTCCGCAATTGCTCTGATCGTATCGCTGATAAGGCGTGCGATTGTACTCTATTACATTGTTCTTCAGATACTGCGCCAATTCTCTCGGTGGTCGAAGATTGCCAAAACTGTCGAAATATATGGCACGATCTCCCCTCTTCGCGTACGCCACCCAGTGAGTACCCGGTCCCTCAGCATTATCCAAATTCACGATGCCACTCTCGTTTCGACGTATACCGCCCATCGGTAACGAGTCGCGCATGAAAATACCTCTAAAATATGGAATGCGCATACGTTTTGCCAATTGTTGCAGTTGTACGTTGGTAGTTACACCCTTGGGGATTTTTAGCGTCTCTTCGACGTTTTTTTTTCTCGAGACTCCCCGTCCGCGTTTGTACGGAGCGAGATAAAGTCCGTGACCTTCCATGGCGCGATTGTGACGTTGCATCTCTTCCAGCTGACGCCGCGCGGCTTTGTTATCGTTCACGGCCTTTGCGACTCCCGCCGCTCCGCCGACCAACGATCCGAGAACCCCCAACAACGGAAGGATCGGCAGGATACCGCCGCGTTTCGCTACCGGAAGTATTCGCTTGTTCTTCTTCTTTTTCTTCGTTTTCAAACCCATACCGAGTTTCGTTTTAGTCTTCATGGCCGCCCAGACGGCTGTAGCTGCTGCTTTCTCTCCGAGAGTCGAATCTTTGGCGGTGACACGTTTTCGCGCTTTCGCGGCGAGTATATTGTCTGCCACGTGTCGTTCTGCGAGATCGTTGCTACGCGAGTAAGCTATGTCGTGCTCGCGACACGCTGCGTCCAATGGATTAATACCCTGATCACCTCTTGCCAATCGTGTTTCTAAACGAGTTCCCGGACCACAAAATTGATAGCCGGGGATATGTAATTCGATCGGAAGTGCGTTTATCGCGCGATTTAATAGACCTCCACAAATTTTTTTCGTAGACATTCGCCGCAGTTCTTTATCAATGGCGCGGGACCGTCGATGTGTGTTCGCTGACACGGTTGATTGTAATGCTCGTAAAAACGACGATATTGCTGAACCTCTGAATCTGCCTTGATATGTTCCGGAAGCTTATCCCACAAATAATCTATGTAATTATAAAACTGTCGTAGTAGAATGACCTTTGGTATATACTTTAACTGCTCGGCGGTTAAATCGTAAATATCGCTGTTATCCGACACGAGCAAAAACATTTTAAACACTGAGCATCTCAGCTCTACGCGCCTCTATAAATAGGCCAGCTTTCTCGATACTGTTTTTCATTCGTTGTGGAGGGGAGGTAAAATGCGGTTCGTACGACAGTCGCGGACGATCAAAGTGACAAACTTTGACGATAAGATGCAATTAACGAAAGAGGTATGCAAACATGGAGACATGCTACCGATTTCTATACGCGGTATCATCTGCGGTCCGTCGAATTGCGGCAAGACAAACGTCTTGATAAGCTTGCTGGAAAGTCCGCACGGTGTACGTTTCGAGAACGTATACGTGTACTCGAAATCGTTGCAACAACCGAAATATCGATATTTGGAGAATATACTAACACCGATAGAAGAGATTGGCTACTTTACGTTCTCGAATAACAGTGACGTCATTCCACCGAGCGAGGCGCTCCCGAATTCTATTTTTATCTTTGATGACGTGGCGTGCGACAAGCAGGATACGATAAGAGAATACTTTGCAATGGGTCGGCACGCGGACGTTGACTCCTTCTATCTTTGTCAGACATATGCAAAGATACCGAAGCATCTTATACGCGATAACGCAAATTTATTGATTATGTTTAAACAGGATGGCACCAATCTGAAACACGTATACAACGATCACGTAAACACAGATATGTCTTACGATGATTTCATTAAATTGTGTCATACATGTTGGCGACAAAAGTACGGATTCGTGGTGATAGACAAGGACAGCGCGATTTTGAATGGTCGATACAGAAAAGGATTTAACGACTTTGCGATACCGTAACGTGGCTAGTTGTTGTCGACGCGTCGATTGAACAACATGGACAGCAGCGAGGAGATTAGAGAGCGCGAGAGGATAGCAAATCAAATTGCGAAAACGGGCGATTCGATTCGCAAAAAGTATCACGCCTTGAAAACCGGTAAAATGGAGGAAGAAATCGCGTTGGAGAGACACTTTAAGCCCATCATCGAGCCTCTAAGGCAGATTGCCGAAAACACCGTTGGCAAAGAATCTGATGTGTCGAAGATTGAGAATGAAATGGTGTGGGAAGACGAAGAGCCAAAGCTCAAACGAAATCGACCAAACACCTCGTCGGCGTGGGAAGACGAAGAACCAAATCTCAAACGAAAACGACCAAACACCTCGTTTAACGACTCTGTAATGGCTTCAACCCCGGTTACGTTGAAACGATCGATAAATGTGCCATCTAATTTGAGCGAAATAACCAAAATTTTACAACCGTGTAAATCGAAACGATCGAAAGATCCATTGAATGAACCACCGATAACTTCTGCGCCGTCTGTACAACCCACGATGCTCGAATCACTCGCAAACGAGGAGGTTTTCGAAACCACGGATGACTCGCTCGTGACGTCCGTTCGACAGCAGTTGCAAACATCTGAGGGTCGAGAAACGTTGCGAGATCACTTGGGTCCATTGAGTCAAAAGTACGTCGGAGCAGTTCTGAGCGGCGATCGAGAAATCGATTTAGACACCGTGTACGGCGTTTATTTCAGCAACGATGGAATGATGCTCGGTAATAAACGTTTTGACGTGGACAACGCGGACAACATAATTATCGACGGTATACGATACGCTGGCACACGCGGTCTTTACGAGTTGATCTTTAAGAAATTTCCTAATAACGTGAACTACACGGAGGACGACAAGCTAAAGTACAGGAGCATTCTGTTGATGACGAATGCTCATAAACGCAATCATGATGCTCACGATCGATTAAATGGCAACAGGGAATACAAGTACACACAGGTAATCGCACCGTTGATTTCGGATAAAAAGGCTGGAAAAGGTATACCGCGCGCCACGACATTAAACGGCAACAAGATCGGCCATATAATTGCATCGCCGATTTCGGGTAAAAAAGCTGGAAAATGTATACCGCGTGCCATGACATTAAACGACAACAAGATCGACTATGTTCATTGGGACGATCCCAACGAGCTTGTAGATCGTCTCCGATTGCTCGAAGCTTCGCGCCTAGCGGGTCACAACGGTCACGATAACGAGATCCTGTCGATTATCGAGGAACTTCGCGAGGATGGATTTATTATAAATTAAATCGCGCGTCGACGAGTCATTCAATCAACATCGAAATGCCGATCAACAAGTTTGGTATATCGCTCGGAAGAGGCGGTGCGGAACCGTACTATCAATGGAGCGGATTAATCAGAAGTTACGTCCGCGATAACGCTCTTTGCATGGTCGCCACCGACTTTGACGCGAAATAGCGCAAGATTCGACGGATAGCGCCATCTGTAGATGATGGCGATGCCGCCAACAAACGCTACGTGCATTGCAGCAGAGCGTGCAAATTTTGAAAGATCGACAGGATGAAATCGAGAGAAAGATGGTCGCATTCCAGAATAACGTGCAAATTACTCTAAACGAACTTCAAAAGATGATTCAAGATGTTGCGAAATAATTGCGAATCATCGCGAATAGATAAGAACGTACATCTGATCTCTGCGTCAGTTGCGCGTCATAATATCAATCACTATTCGACCTATTCCGTAATGAAGGCATCGTTCGTCGAACGATTCAATCGCACGCTCAAGAACGACATGTGGAAAATGTTTACGCGCAATGGAAATTACAAATGGATCGATTCGTTGCCGGGTCTCGTATCGGATTACAACGCGCGACAGCATCGAACCATCGGCATGCGACCCATCGATGTTACCCCCGCGATCGCCGACAAGCTCCTAACAACGGTGTACAGTCACGTAAAGATCGCTGCTCCCGCGCGATTCAAAGTGGGTGACTCGGTACGCGTGAGTAAATTCAAGACAATCTTCGAGAAAGGATACACGCCAAATTGGACCACGGAGGTGTTTAAGATCGTCAAAGTGCAGAAAACTAATCCTGTGACGTATCTACTGGAAGATTCCTGCGGAAACCCCGTCGCCGGCGGCTTCTACGAATACGAGTTACATCGCGTTGCTAATCCCGATGTGTATCTCGTTGAAAAAGTTTTGCGCAAGAGGGGGGATGAGGTTTATGTAAAGTGGTTAGGATTTGATAATTCGCACAATTCATGGATACACAAGAATAATGTATTGTAAAAATTTATTACAATATAAAAACATATTATACATACAAATGAGTCATTTATTTTCAAAATATCCAAAAAATGTATTTACAATATATATATATATATATATATATATATATATATATATATATTTACAATTGTATTTTATAATGCCCCCATGGCAGCGTCTCGGTAGAACCGGGTATAATGTATCGTTTATCGTCGTACGGACTTAGAGCGATTTTCGTTTCGGACACGGTGTACACCTCGTGTTGTTTGGATCTTATGCAAGCCTGCTGTCGCGTTATTTCAATTTCGTCGCGCAGACACCGCGTGTAATCGTCGAACGTTATCGACCTGGCTACGACGTTACTCTTAACACCTTTAGCTTTTTTCGTATCTTTCTTACCGTCGACTCGCAAGGCGTACATCTTTGCTCTAAGCCCGACGAATTCGGTCATTATCGCACCGTTATTTTCGTCCTTCATCAAACCCGGAATTTTTTTATTGGTGAGTGAGATACCGTACGCATTATCAATCGCGTAATCGCTAGTGTCAAATCTATTAATGTGGCGCTTCATGGTATCGTATACGTCGTCGCACTCGATGTGATAAATGAGACTGTCCGTATCGGTGTACGTGACTTTACATTTGTCGCGATACAACGGTAACATGTACTCGTGATGAAATTCATACAAACATGTCTTGGATATATCGAGGATGCACATACCCACGTAGATTGGTTTGTCGTATTTCACCTCGAGTTTTCGCATTTCTATTGCTACTAGATTCTCCGAAAAGACGCTTCGACTGTGAAAATTTGGTTTCGCAATCATTGCCTCCGCGCCGTATCTACCCTCCCAATGAGTCACGAGTCGCACGTCAACGTGATTGCGCACGTTCTCCATGGTTTTGCCAAACACCGCGTTGTTCATCAATTTGTATAAATTTTTCTCGAAATCATTCTTGGCCAATGTTCTAAATTGCGTATTGAGGTATATGTAATCGCGAAGCCATGGAGATTGCGCGAATTTCAAGATTACGCGGTGAATCTTTGTAACGCGAAGGCCGTGACGAGTACACTGCTGCAGGTTGCGATAATGTATGACATAACGTTTCTTATCGTGTAATGTTGCGAGAAGCTTGTCCTGCCGCTTACCGGATGGTTTATCGCGCGTCGGACAGAACGGTAGGTCAACGTGCGAGTCGTGAAGATGTTGCGGATACTCCAAATCGACTTCGAGAATGTAGCCTATCGAGGAATCCAACGCGACATCCATAACATTAAAATCGGTTACGTCGTCGACCCATCGAAAATCTGCGTAAGGTAATGGTTGACATATTGCCCAGCCGTACAAGTTGTTTACATCGAAATACATCAGGTACGACGATGGTTTCGATGGATCGTACGACTGCATGTACTTGTTGTTGGCCAGCGCGTATCTGTTTGAACATTGACTCAAACCGCCGCGTATACCTCGTTCGATAAACATGACCATGTCAATGTCGGTGAGCAGTTCGAAATTGATACGCGTATGCTTCAACATAGCATCCCACGTAAAACCCGGTAGAGTGTAATAATACGCCGGATCGAGTCCATAACTCGCGACGCAGCTATCGCGAAAATTTTCAAAAATATCGGCCAACAGCAAGACATCGGTTTTCAGATACAAATCGCTGTAGTCACCGAGCGTTCGAATGGAGAACCGCTGCCAGACGTTGACGGCGTGCGCGTAATCGCTCTCGGATACGGTGTCACCTATCAATGAACTGAAAAACGAGTCGCGCGGTGGTAAGCACGAGTCGTCCAACTTTTCGACGCAGTCAATGTACTCGTAAGGAAATACGCCTTTTCGTGTCAGTAAATCAAAATTTTCTGCGGATAATGTACAAAATTCGCGTTGCAATATTCGCAGTTTATCCTTGGTGAGATAAGATGCCAATTTGTCGAGACTAGCGGTGAGAAACTTGTATGAATCGATAAATCGTAATTTAACGCAAGTTTTCTCATTTTTATCTTCGGTGCTTTTAACATTTTTTGTAAACAAAATGTATTTTTCTTTTGCCCTTATGAAAAAAAATTATTGAGAGCCAATAGTAACTACTGGACTTTCAATAGTAACTATTAGATTTGAATAGTACGTTAATAGTAACTTTTAACAGTTTACTACTGACGAAGAGTACACTTTTAATGGCGTTGCTATACGACGAATAGTATACTACTGATCCAATAGTTTCATAAACTGTAACTATTGATGGACTTGCTACTGACAAATAATATACTATTGATCCAATAGTTTCATAAAATGTGACTACTAGTGGTGTTACTATTGACGAATAATATACTATTGGCCCAATAGTTTCATAAACTCTGACTACTGATGGGGTCACTACTTATAAATGGTACCTATTCACAATTATTTATTTGTAAAAAACATTGTTGTAAAAATGTATAATTGCTGAATAATTCTGAACTCAATGGCAACCGTTCGTCGACAGTCTGGCAAATAGTTATTATTGGGGCTATACTTCAAGCCCATAATTGTTCCATAGTAACTATTCACATCTGAATAGTAACTGCAGTCAATAGTTTTGCGAATACCCGAGTAGAAATTAACCTAGTCGATCTGATCCAAGACCTATAGTAGCTAGATATTATTGATTAAATTAAGTTTTCTAACTCGTCACTGAGTAGTTGCTAGCTAATAATTCATATGTAATTGGTCATAACATATATAGACAAAAATATATATATTTATCAATCGTAGCAGTGGTGCAGTACGTAAGATGAGCGACTCATAAGCCAGGGGTCTCAGGTTCAAATCCCACCAGGGGCACTAAAGTATAAACAAATTTTTCAGGTATAATTTAAATTGTATTGTGATTCTAAGATTTTCAGTAATAGAAAAAGTATTGGCATTCACTTCTTAAGAACAATAAAAAAGGTAATAAATAAAAATTTTACTTTTTTATTTAATGGCTGTCTATTTCCATAAGAAACTATTCGTCAATAGTATTCGTGAATAGTTACTATTGGAAAATACTTAATCCCAAATAGTTTCTCAGTAGTCCGCCAAAAAACTACTGGAAATTTGCCAATAGTTTTCCTGAACAGTTACTATTGGATCTCAATAGTTTTTTTTCATAAGGGTGTGATTGGAAGCAGATCTACATGTTCTTCGTACGCTGTTGCTATTTCCGTTATAATAAAATGCGCGTCGTAGCCTGATAAATTGTGGAAAACTACGGGAATGCAATGCGAATCTTTGTAATTTAAGTTACAATTAGAATGCGCGGGACCTCTGTACCGACCGGTCAGGTGACAATGATCGCGTACTCGCACGTCGTCTGGCTCGAACGGTTTTTCACACACGTGACAGTGCGTTGCGCTGTTAAATTTTTCCCACTCGTCTCGCGTGAAATCTGCCATGGGTACATTAGTGGACAAAATAGTATTTACATTGTGAGCTAAACATCTTAGCTCCTCGGCGAACCACGCGACGCAATCCTTATCGCGACGAAACCGATACAATGATAACGAGTCGTCGTACGAGCAACGCACGTAGTACCCTATGCTAAACACGCGATGATGTTGATACGTGTACCTGGACGTTTCCGGATCCGCTTCCATCTTCTCCAGGGTGCACTCGAGGTCGGCGTACACGATAAACGGAACTCGTTCCTTCCTGTTGTGGTTCTTAAGGGGATCCTATAGTGGCAGTAATTACCGACATTTAGTTAAAACAAAACCACTTTTAATTGGCTTTACGGAATTGCAAAAATTTGGTCTAGAATTAAAGTACGCACAAAAATGTAGAGCGCTAGATCGGTTTTAACTTCCAAAATGAAAAAAAAAATTAAAAATTTGGGCACATGGAGCTGTCACTGACGACAATATTTGGTTATACAAAAATACTGCAGTTTATATATACAAAATGAGAATCAAGCGCTCTAGGGAAAACATTGAAGAACAATATCGTGCAATTACAACTGCGATAGAAGTCTAGAAAAAAAGTGTCAATGTTTTAACTTTTATACATGCAAATATACATGCGGAATGACAAGAAGAGCAGAATGGCGTGTAGCGAGAGATGGCGCAGCAATCGAAACAAGGACAGATGCCTCTCGTTAGACAAGGGCAGATATAGGCCGGTAATATAGAAAATGATAGAAAACGAATTAGAACGGAATTAAAAATGTTCTACATTATCGATATCGAGGAAGTTCGGCCTTCACTATAGAATCCCTTTAAAGGCCAACCACTTGTCGTTATCGCTCGGTAACTTGATCGCGCAGTCGTTCATCTCCCGACAGTCGACGGTGTGGGCTTCCAATTTCTCGCTCATGTAGATGTAGTGCAAACATCTGTAAATAATGAAATTTTTGTATACATCTTTCACGTAAGAATTATTTTTATTATTTATTAGGATGTATACTCACCGATCGCAAAAGTATTTCCGACTATGGTGCGTGCTTAATTGCGAACTCACGAGGCGGGATAGGTTCTTAATGCATGCAAAATGCCCCACGTTGTCGTTATCCACGTACAGCAGATTTACATGTCTGTCCATCTTTCTGTCGGTGAGGCATATTGGCAGGATAGTAAGTTTCTTGTTTTTCTCGATGCTGTAGACGTTGATGGAGATGTCGTTGTGATTTTCAAATTTTTTAATTTGATCCAACGTCATTGGGAACTCAATATCTTGGAGATTTAGCACCGATGTGTAATGTGGATACGACGATTGCAGATCTGCATGTCTTTCGGCTGGATGCAGAGCAGCCACCACTGACCATGCGAAACATGCATTGTCCATTGATCGCACGTTTATCACCGCTCTCTTCATTTTAATTTCTCGCGGTATTTCCACGAAACACCCCGCGTGCAATGGATTATATTTGTTCACATTTACCGTTAAATTAAGTATACGCGACAACGCCCACCCGCTATCACGTTCCTGGAATTCCTCCAGCGATGCTAGGGTGGGCTCGATAACGTGTCGCTTGTACCACTCGTGCAGATCGGACTCGCGAAAGAGTTCATAGTTTCTGGTAGCGATACTTTTATTCGCGCGTTTGTCACCAGCCACAAATTCACCGTTAAACACTGTGTTTATTTTTACATTGTCATGCCGTTGCATGACGTTCCGCACACGATCGAGTACAATGTCCTTCGCATCTTCGAGAAATTGACGAGGTTCGATGTGTTTGGAATTTATTGCCGCACCAGTCAGTATACGGCTTTTAAAAGCCGTATCTATCTCGCGCCATCTGAGTTCTGTCTCACTCGCACCGTATCCGGCACCCACATGCACGAAACGTTGACGTACCGAATCTTTCAGACCTTCGAGTCGTGCGATACAAGCGACCAACGACTGTATAAGACCGATGGATAATCGTGGCCGTTTAATTCGGCTTTGTTCTTCCAACGATTCGATAAACTCGTCGCATCGTTGCTCCCACGCGGTAAAGTCTTCCCGCGAATTTAAAAGGGTGGATTGCTCCAACAACTCTTGCTCCATGTTATTGCACGATTCTCTTTCCAACACAATTTTTGGTACTCGCGACTTCCAGTCCTCGACTACTGAGCGTATTCCCCCAGATTATCCATTTTATACCTCACTAATGATGCATCGTTTGCTTTTTATCATATCTAGGTTCACCGTGTTCTCAGCATCAGTACGATTTGCAGTTTATTTGCACGTGTGTCGATGAAATCATCGCGAGACACGTATGTTCTTGAAAACGATATCGCGCCTTTGACTTTCGGTGATTTGATCTGTATCAATGCAGCAGCCGTACATCGACCAGAAAAATGCAAGATTTGCAGTTTTGCACGTGTTCGATGAAATCATCGCGAGACACGTATGTTCTTGAAAACAATAACGCGCCATTGACTTATACGAAATTGCAAAATTTGCAATTTTGCACGTGTTTGATGAAATCATCGCGAGACACGTATGTTCTTGAAAACGATATCGCGCCATTGACTTGTGTTGATTTAATTTGTATACCTGCAGCAGCCATACATCGGCGCTATTTGCAAGATTCGCAATTTTGTGTACGTATAAATGGTCTACGAGGATTCTAGCGCGCAGTGGAGAGTTACTCGCGCAGTTGAGAGTTACTTGCGCAGTTGTGAGTTAATATTTCTGTAAAAAGAGTATGGGAACGGACAGACGCTATTGCTCGTCGATGGCGCGTTTGCTTCGTGGCAGAGAAGCTGGATATCGAAATGTGCTTACAGGCAATGACACATGGTGTCCCAAACATTCTGTTTGGTATATCAGTAAAACTGCAGATAAATGCGAGTCGCTGAGTTCATGTCTTAAAACATGTTGGTGTATGATTCGTGGCAGTGTTCGTGGTGTTTATGATGATGGATCACCACATGGGATTATCTGGAGATCATCCGTGACACACCTGCCTATTGGAAACAAGCTCTGTTTACAGTGTGGAGGGGAGTGCAAAGTAATAAGAGGTCCGCTAATATTTGTATCCCCATTCGCTCGGGAGATTCTACCGATGCCACTTTGATATGTATGAGGGTATAATGAACTACTACGTTCCGATTCAGGATGAAACGTGTGAAAAACCGCACAATGAGTAAGCTAATTTTCGCATATACTTGTGCAAAAAAAACTTTTATAAACATAATTGTATTCTTTCAGTTTTGCTAAACCGCGCTACAGGGGGAGGGGGAGGGGGAGGGGAAGGGGAAAGGGAGGGGAGGGGAGGGGGAGGGGGAGGGGGAGGGGTAGGGGAAGAGGGGAGTGGTGGGGAGGGGAGGGGGGAGGAGAGGAGGAGGAGGAGGAGGAGGAGGAGGAGGAGGAGGAGGGGAGGAGGGAGGAGAGGAGGAGGAGGAGGAGGAGGAGGAGGAGGAGGAGAGGAGGAGGAGGAGGAGGAGGAGGAGGAGGAGGAGGAGGAGGAGGAGGAGGAGGAGGAGGAGGAGGAGGAGGAGGAGGAGGAGGAGGAGGAGGAGGACGAGGAGGACGAGGAGGAGGAGGAGGAGGAGGAGGACGACGAGGAGGAGAGGACGACGAGGAGGAGGAGGACGACGAGGAGGAGGAGGACGAGGAGGACGACGAGGAGGGGGAGGACGAGGAGGACGACGAGGACGAGGACGAGGACGAGGAGGAGTAAATGTAATGCAGTTAGAATCTTGCGTGATTTTTACGATAAAAATTCGCTAATAGATTGTGAACTGTTGACCTACGCTTTAGATACTATTGTGTATAATGCGCTACATGAGAAATAAATATATATTAAAATACATATCACTGTATCTAAAATTATCTTTCCTTCTGTCTACCGTTCCCTTGTCCACCGTCAGCGGTTTAGAATTACAAAGCGGTAACTCTAGATAAGAATGCGCGTGCCGCACTCGTCGCGCGATCATTAAACGTTTTCTCATCTGTCTCATATACATTATTCAATATTCTTCCTCTTATTTCTAATAAATAAATCACTTAAAATAATATTTAAATATGATCAAATGGGTGGGAGCGCGAGACACCGCGCGAACGGGGGGACGGGAGCGAGAACGCGTGCGGGAGTGCGCCGTGTGACGTCACGCGGACTGACGCGGCCGTTGCACGCGGCCCCCTCACCTCGCGGACCCCTCCCCCGCGGCGCCCGAGAAGGCGGCCCCCTCACCCCGCGGCGCGACCGGAAACGCGGTACCCCCCTCCCCCTCCTCGCCGCGACGCGACCGGAAACGCGGTACCCCCCTCCCCCTTACCCCGCGGCGCCGGAAACGCTGTACCCCCCTCCCCCTCCTCGCCGCGACGCGACCGGAAACGCGGTACCCCCCTCCCCCTTACCCCGCGGCGCGACCGGAAACGCGGCACCCCCCTCCCCCTCACCCCGCGGACACCCCTCGCCCCTCGCCCCCCCTCGGAGCTCCATGGTTAGAACGCCCATAGTTTACCTACTCTGAACTACTGAGGGGACCGGAGCTCTCGCGGGCCCGTTTCGGGAGCTTTCGGTGACGCGACACATATCGGCCAATCCGAGTTTGCAGGATCACGCGATCCTGGCATGTTCGGATCGATAACGCGACGCGAGAGATTGCACGGTCAGGGGGTAACGAGACTGACGAGGGGTGCGACGCGAAATCGCCTCGTTCAGGGGGCGGCTCAAGGATGGCGTTAGCGGTATCGATCGGTGATCGATCGCGACGGATTGACAATCCTGAACAAAAAGTATAAATTAATTTTATTTTATATAGTATATACCTAATCAAATGGAACCGAATATGGATATATTATTTAAAAATATATTTAATTATGTTTCTCATTTTATATAAAAACAATGTCACTCAATTGAACAATAAGTTTTACTAGAACAAAAATATTTGTTAAAATATGATCTAATCTAAAGCGTCGCTTAATGTTAATAAATAAAATATTCCTCAGGAAAAAATCCTCAGGAGATTGCTGCTTGTTTGCGAGATATTCAGCAACACCTCTAACACTTTGAAGAGTCGAATTCAGAAGTGCTCCGCAAACATGAGTTTCATGAATTGGAAATCGCTTTTTTATATTTTATAAAATAGTTTCTTTAAGTTGTTTTACTACGTATGAATCGTATTCATTTACACACATACTACTCTCAACTTCTGCCCTGAAAATATTAAAAAAGTAATTAATACAGCAGCATCTATTAACTCAGCTTTTCAAATTTGATATAAAATAAAATTAAAATGTAAAAATATAAAAAACTGCATGAACTTGATAACATTATATCAATACATATTTTATAATATTACTCTTAATTCTGAATTTCTATATTTATTCAGAAATATATTACAAACCTAAATAAAAGTGCAAGGTTGGTTGAATATTCTATCCTACAAAGAATTTCTGTTGCTGTTTTAATACTGATTAAGCAGTTTGCTATATCTTCGATTTCCTTCCACACTGAGAGAAAAATTCAGGTTTTTTCTGATTAAAATAATTGGATAATCCATACGAAAATTAACAAACGAATGTTTCCGATCTTTTGGATCGGAAAAAAAACCCGATCAGACCGAATAAGTGATATCCGACCAAAGTTATCCGATCCAAAAATTAAAAAACATCTAATCCAAAAATTCTGGTTGTTAATTTATAGACGGTTGATCCAATTATATCTTATCCGATTATATTTTATCCAAGACGTCTGTTGTAGTCGTGGATGTAAAAAGCAAGGTAAAGAAAAACATAAGTTGTTATAGGCTGTGGCGGTCAGCAGCCCGCCACGAGCGAACTTGAGAACACTGGAGAAACTCTGCCAAGCTGCCCTAGATATAGGGGTCGATGTTGAATCTTAATTACGAGTGAAAATACCGGCGATGTGCCGCGTAGCGGGCGCGAGCCGAACCCTCTCGCTGCGCGAGCCCGCGTTGCCGCTCGCGCCTCCCATCATACAGCCCGCGTTGTAATCGGATAAAATATTCAGCTCACTGACATCGTTGGATTTTCATCGAATGTCACTCAATTTCATAGGATGTTAAACTTTGTCGGATAAAATAGTTCGTTTTTTTTCCGATGAAATCAATGTCTGATATCAATCCGACGAAATTTGAACGACCAAATAAACGGCGACTCATTTTCCCTTCACATATTATCGGAAATTACACTTCATTGGCTAAAGGCATGTATTACTTCACCGGACAGCTCCAAATCCGTTTGAAATAGATCGGAAAGAGTAGTTAAACGCTTCTTTCCGATTAACGTTGCTGGACATTTTTCTCAGTGCATTCATTGTCTGTAGGAAATGAGTCATAACGTCTATTTATTTCCAAGCAGCGTATCACTACATTTAAAAAATAAATTATAACATTAAATAAAAAAACTAACATTAATACATAACTGATAAAATTCGGATATTATTGTTTGTAAAATAGTAGACTAGACTTACAATTGTGCGATAGAGAAATATTTTCTGAATTTAACCAATTTAAGTTTATCTTATTGTCATTATGCAAGTTGAATTTAAATTATTCAATTGCCATATATTATAAATAAAAGATATTGCCATTATGAGTTACAAAATTCTTTAGTAATATTTATATTATTAATTTAAACATATTTTTTACAGTAAAATAGAAAAAAATTACTGTAAATAATATTTTATAGGTTTATGATGTACATATACAAACAATACACTCAAATTCAGATAGATAAAAATGTTATATGTATTAGCACACAATTCAACCTACCTTTATTTTTAAGTAAACTCGACAACATCTCTAATGTACTACTCCACCTAGTTGATACATCTTTTTTGGTGCGCCATATTAATTTTCGACACCGGCGGCGTGGCGTGGCGTACGCTACTGCTGTTCATGGAGCTCGCATTCGCTAGCGCTATCATGAATCCATGAACGGAGTTAATAGCGTTAGCGTTGGTAGGAGCTCCCCGAACGCACCCTTTGTCATGTATATTTTCGTTTACAATAATATAATCGATTACCGAACTTCCTCTCGCACTTACATAAGTAAATTCGCCTTCCCAGTCACCCATTGTTCTACCGTTTAGCATATACCAGCCTCTTTCGTCCATCATATCCGTAAACTGCCTACCTCCATTACATACTACTTTATCCTTACTTTTCCTTTCCACATCATAGTCTGCCAGTCTGTCCCTTCCAAACTCCCCTATATCCTTATCCCAATCAGCAGACAACGTTTATTAAATGTTTTTTAAACGTTTTTTTTCATTGATTTTACATTTGTAGATTTTTATTGCCAAAAAACATTTATTAAACGTTAAAATAACATTTATTTTACATTTAAAATCCATTTGTTAAATAAACGTTTTTAACATGTTTATTTTATATTTATTTTACATTTATTTCATATTTATTAGTTATTTGCAACGTACATGTAACAAATATTTTTTTTACGTTTGTTTAATATTTATTTTAGATTTAATTCACATTTATTTTACATTTACTACTAATTAAGAACGTAAATATAAAAAACACTTGTTTATATTTATATTAAGTTAATATTCATTATATTACAACGCTATACATGTTGTTGGGACAGGGCAATTAGTGACGACTCGATTGTCCGATAATTTGAATATATATTTCGATTATACACATATATGTACCGATCTAACGCGGGACGGAATGGCACGTGGCACGCGGTGGAGCACACACAGAGTGACTATACAGAAGAAGTCGGAGCCGGCCGGAGAGGCCCGCGTTATCGAGCGTGCGCAGTAGGGTTCATCCGGTCACGCGCGACACGCGTGGTATACATGCGTCGGCGTTCACGCTTTTGTATCGCCAACACATGTAATATTCACTGTGAATATCGATTATGTACTGAAGTTAATTCTGATTCATGTGATAAATATTAAAAACATAAATGTGGACAAGTGTTTTTTATATATGCATTTATAAATTATTAATAAATGTAAAAAAATGTGAATTAAATGTAAGATAAATGTGAATTCAATGTAAAATAAAATTATAATTATAAACTATGAAATAGATATAAATATAAAATAAGAATAATAAAGCAACTATAATTTTTATGAATTGATATATAAAATATCCTAGAAATATCCTAAGGACGCTGTTATAAACTTGATTAATCTCTTTGGGGAATTTTTCGGATTCAACGGAATTTTTCGCGCCAATTGCATATATATGTTCATCGCGCGCCACGCGTACCGACTCGCTCGTCTTTCGTTCCCCTCTCCGTCCCTAGCGGCAGAAGCTCAGTGCTCAGCAGCAAGCGTAGCGATCGGACGTTTTCTTGTGCGAGAGTGATTGTAAGACTGGTGGCAGAGAAATAAACTGTTATAAAATCAAAAGACTCAGTGTCTTGACCGCGTCGCCCCACACCATCAAAATACACTTTTTATAAGAAATTTTGGTAAGTAATGAAGTATAAGCAAAGTTGTAAATTACTTTCCTCATATGCAGATGTATTGAATCGGATTTCGTGTCTAACGCATGTGTGTAATACATATTTAATAGATTTTTAATATAATATCCTACACTGAGAAAAAAATATCTTAAAATCAAAAAAATTTAATTTGAAAAAAAAAAAAAGATTTTTTTACATGGTTGCCAGGACAATATATATTTAAATATTGCAGCACATGTTATTTAAATTAAAAGAAGATAATGTAAAAACAAAGCATAACTTTTTTGTATAATAGAATATTTCAAATTGAAATAAAAAGATATTTATTTAAATAAAAGTTGCCGGTATTTATTTTAAAAGTTGTAAATTTTTAATGAAAAATATTTTTTTTCGTATAAAAAAAATAATTGTTTTAATGAATAAAATCATATGACCCTCGATAATTAAAAATAAGAGAAAAAAGGCTATTAGGGTCGGACGCGGTTCTTCGTGCGTGGAATCAGTTTATTCGTCTTCTTGAAGTACAAAAAAAATGAACGTTTCGGCTCATTTTTGAGCCATCCTCAGCAATGACAAGCGATCTGCCGCACGTTCCCCATGTCAACCGGCGAGCTTACAGACTCGAATTAACGTGAACCAAATAATCCTTATCTGTAATTATTTAATATTAGATGACATAAGACGAAAAAGCTTTATAGACTCACCAAAAGGTCAAAGTGAACGTGGGGCATGAAGCCGTGTACCATAAAAGCAGCGAAAGGACTTATTCGTCCCATCCACACGTTACAACAGCAATGATATGACAAAATTTTGAAAATAAGAAGCGTGTCACAAGTCCAACCATCGGTAACGTTTTACATAGATAGTAGTGTCAATAAGATAATATATTGTTATGATATCGGATCCAGAGTACCAATGACAACGCCAGAACTCGACACGTCACAAAGTTTAGTTAACCAGTACTTTGTGACGTGTCGAGTTCTGGCGTTGTCATTGGTACTCTGGATCCGATATCATAACAATATATTATCTTATTGACACTACTATCTATGTAAAACGTTACCGATGGTTGGACTTGTGACACGCTTCTTATTTTCAAAATTTTGTCATATCATTGCTGTTGTAACGTGTGGATGGGACGAATAAGTCCTTTCGCTGCTTTTATGGTACACGGCTTCATGCCCCACGTTCACTTTGACCTTTTGGTGAGTCTATAAAGCTTTTTCGTCTTATGTCATCTAATATTAAATAATTACAGATAAGGATTATTTGGTCCACGTTAATTCGAGTCTGTAAGCTCGCCGGTTGACATGGGGAACGTGCGGCAGATCGCTTGTCATTGCTGAGGATGGCTCAAAAATGAGCCGAAACGTTCATTTTTTTTGTACTTCAAGAAGACGAATAAACTGATTCCACGCACGAAGAACCGCGTCCGATCCTAATAGCCTTTTTTCTCTTATGTTTTAATGAAAGAACAAATTACTTAAAAATAAAAAGAGTTCTTTTTATTTTAAAAAAATATATATATATTTTAAGAAATACCGATATATATTTTGAGAATTGTAAATGTTAATATAAAACAATATTGTCTATAATGAAAGAAATAATTTCTTTAAGATAAAAAAGAACTCTTTTTATTTAAAAAAATATATAATTATTTCAAGAAATATTGATATTTATTTCAATAATTGTAGATATATGTTAATACAAAACAATAATTTCTTTGTTGAAATAAATATTTGGTCTTATAAGAAAATGCTTTTTCTTAAATAAAAAGGATTTTTTTACTTTAATTAATTTTTTTGTTTACTTTAATAAATACATTATTAATTTTCAAAATTATTTGTCCAATTTGAATAAATAATTTTTAAAAGCACTACATAAAAAATAAGAATTTTAACCTAAAAAAGAATTATACAGATTTATAATTGAAAATTGAATAACATATGTGGGTGAGCACGCCCTGACTGGCGATCCTGAGAACACTGGAGAAACCCTGCTGAGCGGCCCTAGTTATAGGAATCGATGTTGAATTGTAATTACGCGAAAAGGATACACTGGCGATGCGCCGCGTAGCAGGCGCGAGCCAAACTCTCTCGCCGCGCGAGCCATCAACTACATTTGTTTTCTTAATTTTAAATATATCGAATTATTTAAAGTAATAAATAATTTCCTCGTTTTCTACTGCTTGTTTAAAAAAAAAAAACAGATTTTCTTCATTTTTAAGATCAAATATTAAACATTTTAAAATAAGAAAACATTTATTTCAGAATAAAACGTTATTTATTCTAATAATGAGGATCTATTTTTTAGAACAAGCAGTCGAAGACAAAGAAATAATTTATTGTTATAAATAATTCCATATGTTTATAATTAAGAAAACGAATGTTGTTGATATCTTTAACTTGAAATAAAAAAATATTTTCTTAAATTATGTGCCTACGTTTCTATTGCCACTGAGCGGCGCGGTACACCAAATCCAAAAATATGTATTTTTTACGGCCAATTGAATGTAGACATAAATTAAAAAAACATTTATTGGTTTTAAATTAAAGATATCAACTACGTTTGTTTTCTTAATTTTAAATATGTCGAATTATTTAAAGTAATAAATAATTTCTTTGTTTTCGACTGCTTGTTTAAAAAAAAAACAGATTTTCTTTATTATAATAAATAATTTTTTATTTTTAAATAAATATATTCTTATTTTAAACTGTTTCTTATTTGATCTTAAAAATAATGATATTTTTTTTCATGCAAATAATTTATTTAATAAAATAAAACGTTTTTCTAAACAAAATAAATATTTATTTAAGTCAAAATATTGAAATGTATTTATTTCATCGAAAAAGATTTTTTTATCAGTGTAGAAATCGATTCAAATTGACTTACGTTGCTTACTGCATATGAATTTATTTGTTTGTTATATCATTATTTTAATATTTAATTGCAAAAGTTACTGTGGATTTTGTAATATTCTATATCTTTTGAACTCTAACCTTTAAGTTCTTTTGTGATCTTTAAAGCCTTATGTCCACGATGCTAGAATTCGGTCCGAGAACCGTGTAGCCAATAAAATTGCCACTTAAAAACTGTAAGTTTGGCTACAAATTTGTCGGCCCGCCCTTATGGAAAAATACACTCAACTTTTGGTGTTAACCGTTAAAAAAAACACCAAAGAAAAACCCTTAAAGTTGGGTGTGATTTCGGACCGCCAATTGAAGGTTAACCATCATTTGAAGGTTAACTTTCAATTAACCTTCAATTGGTGATCCAAAAATCACACCCAACTTTAAGGGTTTTTCTTTGGTGTTTTTGTAACGGTTAAACACCGCAACAGTTGAGTGTATTTTTCCGTAAGGGTAAATCGCGGTCACCCATCCGAGTCAGTACCTAACATCGCTTGACATCGATGATCAAACGGACTAGTGACAATCCTTTGATTCTGACGCTTCCTTGTTGCTTATACTCCTATATAACATATCTTTATAGCGTTCAAAAATCGTGTATTGATAATAACTGGTAAATATTAAAAATAATAATGCAATTACAATTAATGTACAATAATTATTAATATAAAATTCGTATATTTAACATAATATAATATTAATATAATAACGTTAACAGCATGCATGAGAATGCCTAAAGACGCTACCTGACAAAATAAAGAATTTATTTAATGAATTGAAAAATAATTAAGAAATAAATTTAAAGAAACATAAATCTAAAAAAAATATATTCTTTATGTATGTGTGTGCATATATGTTCACGGAGTAAATATTATAGTACTATATTACCCAGTGAAAACAGCCTCGTCAAAATGTCGTCAATATGACGTCAAAACTGTCGTTTGTCGTCATTGTGTCAAAAGAATAGACCAATATGACGAAAAATTGACACCATATAGATTGACGTTGTGCGTGATGAAACATTATAGGGAAAGGTGGAAATGAATTTTTAGATAATATAATTGAGTGTTATGCGGGAAAAACTCGATTAATCACATTGACATCAAAATGACATCAAAATGATATCAAAATGACTACATTACTAGTAGGAGAGCCGGCTGCACAAAACCCTCCCTCATCGAACATACGGCTGAATTTTATTCGACTCGATAGCTTTTTTAGTGGTTAACCCTGTGCCGGGTTTTATATGCCCTGAAACTTGACCAAAGTGTTAAAAAAAAGGCCACTTCCGGTATGATTTTTTGAGATAAAACCCCCTTAAAGAACATCCGGCTAAAACTTGTGCCAATCGATTCAGGATGTCAAGCACTTTGATAAAAAAATATGCTGCCACCCCCCCACCTTGACAGGAACCATGGCAGCAACCCTTAAACGTGACATATTTCGTACCGTACCTTCCTCACAGAACATCCGAGTTTTTTTTTTTTTTTTTTAAATGTAGCTCGAACATTTCTGAACATAAAAAACCAATGCTGCCATCGCTGGCCTTGACCAAAAACTTTTGTGTCACCCGTAAGTCGCGCGACTTTTGACTGCCAATTTGTAACGGGTCGATACTTCCCTCACAGAACATACATACTCTACTGGCCATTATAATCGCCAAGACAAATACGACCACGATTTGGTTCGATTATCGTCATGTAATCTTTGATACTTATATATAAGCATCTCATTTAAATAATTAAATTCCTTGCGAAAAATATTACCTCAGCCAGGGCCAGTAGAGTCGATTAATATTTCCATTGTTGTTTATTATTTGACTGGCGAAGTAAAAGTGATTTATTCTATTTATATTTGTTTTATATCCTACTTTTAAGATTTTAAATACAAAAAAATAAGAATAAAAAAATAAATAAGAAAACGTGAATGTTATATGAACTTACCTTGTTTCGTTCCATACCTCTACGAATGTACGCGCAGCTTGTTTATCACAAACTATTTTTGCCACAAAATATTCGATGGGAATTTTCGCGCTAGTATGGGCGGTATTCATAGTCGGTTCTTAAAATCGTTCTCGTCGAAGATTGTCTTATTTTCTATTTAAATACATGGCAAGAGATTACCCGTATGTTCTGTGAGGGAAGTATTGACCCGTTACAGATTGGCAGCCGAAAGTCGCGCGACTTACGGGTGGCACAAAAATTTTTGGTCAAGACCAGCGATGGCAGCATTGTTTTTTTATGTTCAGGAATGTTCGAGCTACATTTCAAAAAAAAAAAAAAGAAAAATCGTATGTTCTGTGAGGGAAGTATCGACCCGTTACAAATTGGCAGTCAAAAGTCGCGCGACTTACGGGTGGCACAAAAGTTTTTGGTCAAGGCCAGCGATGGCAGCATTGGTTTTTTATGTTCAGAAATGTTCGAGCTACATTTCAAAAAAAAAAAAAAAACTCGGATGTTCTGTGAGGGAGGTACGGTACGAAATATGTCACGTTTAAGGGTTGCTGCCATGATTCCTGTCAAGGTGGGGGGGGTGGCAGCATATTTTTTTATCAAAGTGCTTGACATCCTGAATCGATTGGCACAAGTTTTAGCCGGATGTTCTTTAAGGGGGTTTTATCTCAAAAAATCATACCGGAAGTGGCCTTTTTTTTAACACTTTGGTCAAGTTTCAGGGCATATAAAACCCGGCACAGGGTTAACCACTAAAAAAGCTATCGAGTCGAATAAAATTCAGCCGTATGTTCGATGAGGGAGGGTTTTGTGCAGCCGGCTCTTAGACTATACCCACACAGCAAAATATCCCTCGAAAGCTACACGCCGCAAGGGAACTTAGAAAGCTTTTACTCGGGCTGCGCCGGAGGTAACGACCGCGACGCGAAAGTAACACGCCGCTAGGGGACTTAGAAAACTGTTGCTCGGGCTGCGCCGGAGGTAACGACCGCGACGCGAAAGCAAGACGCCGCGAGGGAACTTAGAAAACTTTTGCTCGGGCTGCGCCGGAGGTAACAAACGTAGCGCGAAAGCAACATATCGTAAAGGGACTTAGAAAATTTTCGCTCAAACAAGCGCTAGTAACATGCGCATATATGCGCCAGTACCTTCTCATAAGCAAAAATCCTTACGCACTAGGATAAAAGGCGAGCTTGTAAGATCTTGGCTCTAATATTTTTTGTGATACCTCCGAGAAATTATACAGTGCAGAGATGGCAAAATGCACTAGTACATTTTATGTTCTTTCTGAGACAGAAACTGGATCAGAATTATGTTTTGCTATGTGGGTAATAATGAGACAATTTGATCTACTCAGTTATTTTCTTAAACGGGATCTCCGACGTTGTTTTGTAGTGTTTCGAACGTTTGGAGCTTCCGTGATCGCGTTTATTATGGTATTATTGAAGACCTTATACTGTATGAAGATCTTTAATAATATCAAAAATTTCTCATATTTTTTGAGAAATTTTACAAGAATTGGAACTTATAAAAAATTATTTAAAAATATATATAATTTCTCAGATACTTTCAGAAATAATTGGATAAAGATTTTTAAAATATTTCAGTATCTGTATATATGAAAATTTTTAATAAATTGCACTGATTTTCTCATATTTATAATCAGAGTTTTACAGAGATATATTAGCGAAAGATATTTAATTTTTTTTTTCTAAAAAACGTTGATTTGAAACGTTAATTTGATTTTAGTTTTGCATTTATTACTGTAGAGGGAATTATTTTGATATCACTTTGAAATCAAACAGACATGTCACGTTGACATCAAACAGACATCAAAATGACAGTCATAATCGCCATCAAGGTATGGGACGTTTTGCAGTCATGATGCCATCATTTTGCCATCATTTTGATCACTCCTTTTGATATCATACCCCTCGTCAATTTGATGGCAATTTGACATCACTTTGACTAGGTTGTTTTCGCTGGGTATCAATACTCGATTAATAATAATAATAAGGGCCGTCAATTGACACTTAACGAAGATTAACACAATAATTATTTAAACGACACCCAACGATAAAGGGATCATGGCGACACTGATTAAATCGACATAGAACATAAAAGGTTAACACCCTGTTAACACCAAACCAACATCCAACGATGAGGATCAATCTCCAACCTACACTAAACATTAAGGCTTAATCCCCAACCTACACTTATCATTGAGAATAAACTCCTAATATACACTCATCATTGAGGATTAAACCCACAACTTATCTAAACCTTAATGGTCAACACTCAATCTACACCTAAATTTAAGAGTTGACACTTAACTTTGATGGCAAACACTAAACTTACGCCCAAATTTGAGTGTCAACTCGCGTAAGTTTAGTGTTAACACTTAACTGTGGGTGTTAATCATCGAAGTTGAGTGTACTTTTTCATAAGGGCGAGATCTCGGACCAAGTTCTAGCATCGTGGACACAAGGCTTTAGAAGGATGATTTGTTGCATTCGTGCTGAACTACGAACTACAGTCAGAATGTTTCAAATTTTTGGCAATAGTGATAAGATATTATTTCAGATATTATTATTTTTATATTTCTAAAAATTGTGTTATTTTTTCTGTTGTATTTTGACTTTATTTTTATTTTATTGCAGAAGTTCAATTTTGTGAGCGTTGCGCATTTCAGATATATCTTTATATATTCATACCGTATGAACCTCATCTATAACGAGGAAAGCTTTTTCTGGAGTGCGATTTGGAGTGGAAATTACGGAAAGACTGTTTCATTACACATTTACATTTATTTTTGGACAGAAGTGGTAAGATATTTCTTATACTTGTAGTAAAAAAAATAGTGTTTCTTTTGATGATACTATAATAAAATAATATGTATAAATGATAAGTGAGAAAAATATTTAAAAAATATATATATATGTCCACAGTTTTACAAAAGTAATTTCTGTGAATTTTTTAATGAAAATTACGAAAGCTTCCTAAATAATTTTTTTTATATATTTATACATAAAACTGGTACTGATATGTAATGATTTATATATACATATATAAATATGTACATATAAGTAATGTATCCTAATACTATATATTAAAATCACCTCCTATAATTATTCCTTCCCGCTCATGTCTTTCCGTAATTTTCTTAAATGTTGTCTCTAAATCATTCACCAAACCTTTATTATATATTGTGAAAATATTCAGCATTGTACCTTCTCCTGAAAACCATGTATGAACTACGTCATCTGTTAACCTTGCAGTCTTTACCGCATCGTAACTCCTAACCCAACTTTTCATTACTCCTATCAAAATTCCGCCAATCGCCCTACCTTTTTTCTTTTCCCTCCCCGTATTTATGTTCACCCACTCGTGAGAACCTGGTAATTTGTCCTTAATCCTATCCCATCCTTTCTCCTCTAGCCACGTCTCGCATAATCTTACAAAATCATTTCTTATTATATAATTCCAAAAATCCTTGTCCTGTCTTTCTAAACCCGCTACATTCCAGAATAAAATCCTTCTTCTTCTGTTATTATCTCTCTCCGGTCTTCCATTGTCTTCCTTACCCTCTTCATCTTCAACCGTTTTCCTCGACCCATCCTTTAATTGGCTGCCCTTCAGAAATTTTTTTTTCTATAAGCGTTCTCCTCCTCACTCCACACATACTTTCTTCCTTGTATTTCTAATTTCTTGTATCCTATTTTTACCCGTTTTCCATCCATCTTTTCTTTCCACGCGCGGTCTCTTATCGTTCTTTACACCTCTCTTTCCTCGTACGACAGATCGTGATCAATGAAAATTTTTCTACTTCCTAGCTTTCTCTTTAATTTCATTACAATCTCCTTCGATTCCCAACAGTCCATTTCCACAACAATTACCTCCTTTCTTTCCTTACCTATTATTTGCATTTTCTTCACCCTTTCCTTGACTCCAAACTCCTTATCCAAAAATGCCTCTGCTGTTTTCTTTATACACCTACTGTCCTCCTTTTGCAATCCTCTAATTACAAATTTGTTTTTTCTTTCCCTCCTATCTCTTATGCTTCTTTCGTTCTTCTTTACTATAACTCTGTCACCTTTCCTACAATCCCTTCAATTTTGACATCCTTTTTATCCACAACTGGTATCTTCCTTTGTTTGTTCCATCTTCCGTAGACTAACCTCTAACTTATCCATTCTGTCCTCCAACCTTTTTTCTCTTATGGTCCAACTATCCTCTAATTTACTCATTCTCTCTTTCATCCCTTTCATCTCCATCTTCACATCCTTCAACTCAGCATTTATCTCTCTCAAGATTGCCATCATCGAGCCGTCTACTTCATTCTTCTTCAATACTGTCAGATCTCCGTCTTTTTCTCTTTTCTCTCCTTCGTGTCCGGTTCCAACTTTTAGCTTATCTAAACCTGGGGGCGTTCTTACCGTCTTGTTACCTTTCTTGAAAATGTCATTTACACGTTGTTCTTGTTCCTCTCTTTTTCTCTTAGTTTTCTCTAATTCACAAGCCATACCATTTTCACTTCTCACAAAATCTAGTATGCTGGTCGAACGCTCTTTCCCTCATTCTTATTAGTTCTTCCTTTGAAAGCCTTATTCTTCCTCTTTTCTCTTCCTTTGGTAGAGCAAAAGTTTCTTTATCCGTTTTTTCCTTTCCTGACTTATCTAAAAACGTATCTGTACTCACATTCATATCCGCTGTCAACTCGCCCCCGTCCATTCCCCCCTCCAACTCACTCGCCATGCGCATCCGCTCACCTTCTAAACTGACACGGCAGATATCTCTATGACTGATCTGTCTCGCCAATGGGCTCGCTCAGCGGACACCTTCACTACACAGCTCTGCGTTGATTGGTTGGTTCTTAAAGTAAGAGCCAATCACGTTCGACTATTACTGAGCGGTTTGATTCGCTGAACGCGCCCAACGTCGCCACCTACCCTAACCACGTAGCGCAAATTTCGCTCCTTTTTGGAACGCAAACGAGACTCTCCCGCCTTTTCGCTCCCTAACCTCTCGCTCTCTCCTTTACCTTTAACGCTCTTTTACTACAATATTTATGAAATTCCAACTTCCTTTATTATCCTATCCCGATTTTATATTATTCTTCCTGCCTATTTAACTCTTTAACGTCCGCTACTCTTCTTATTACTGTCTAAATTCTCACTCACTCTCGCCGCTCCTCACCCACACGTGCACATCACACTCGCTCCTCTAACCAAGTCTTCGTTTCCAGAATATTATTAATTTGCTAATTCAATAAAAATTTAATTTGTTATTGCTAATTTTGTGAATAATTAATTAATAAAGAATTAAAATTCTTTTGCCGATCCCTGCTTAACACTACAAAATGCATGATCAGTATAAAATTACCTTTTTCAAAAAAGGTAAAAAAAGGCGCCAAGTACACGCAAGTACACGTATTTTGTAAATTCAAAAATCCAATCTAAGTGAAAGCTTTATTTTTCTTTAACAAAATTACGTTACCTAGCTCAACCTAAGTGATATGTATAAATCCAAAAATCCAATCTAAGTGGTAGTAGCTTTAATTTCTCCTTAACAAAATTATTATATCACAAAATTATGTTACTTAACTCAACCCAAGTGACATATGTACTTCAAAAGAAGATGTGAAATCTTTAAATTGCGCCAATTGCAAAGAGAATATATATATTGCTTTGAAAAATAATTGAAAAAGAATTTAAGAGGTAACAGTACAAAATAAAAATATTTAATTAAAATAAATATTTAATTAAAATAAATAAATATATTTAATTAAAATAAGTAAATTTTTCTTGTAAAAATAACTTGGCGCTGCTTTTTTACTCCCGTCGCATTCTTCCCTAAATTATGTTTATTGTTTTTTATTCAATCAAAAATTTTAGTACTAATGTTTAAATTTTAATGTTTAAATTTCGAAATCTAGCAGCGTCAAGTTTTTTTACAAGAAAAATTTATTTATTTTATATATATATAATTAAATATATTTATTTATTTTAATTAAATATTTTTATTTTGTTACCTCTTAAATTCTTTTTCAATTACTTTTCAAAGCAATATATATATTCTCTTTGCAATTGGCGTAATTTAAAGATTTCACATCTTTTTTTAAAATACATGTCACTTGGGTTGAGTTAAGTAACATAATTTTGTGATATAATAATTTTGTTAAGAAGAAATTAAAGCTACTACCACTTAGATTGGATTTTTGGATTTATACATATCACTTAGGTTGAGCTAGGTAACGTAATTTTGTGACATATTTTTGTTAAAGAAAAATAAAGCTTCCACTTAGATTGGATTTTTGAATTTACAAAATACATTGGGTGTATTAAAATATTTCTAAAACCATTTTAAAATGTTTCTTACAATATTTTTATAGAAATATTTAGAAATATTTTTTGAAAATATTTTGTGCTGATGTGTGGGATATTATGCATATATGCGATATACGTATAAAATTAATATGTGTGAGATATTAATGAATCCATGGTATGTATGTATGTACATACATACATACTCTAAAGACTTGTTACAAAATTCAGTAAGCCGATTTTCTTCTGAAATATGCGAAACAACGTTAATATAACCTAGTAGAGTCTCTTTACGTGGAACAACGTTGACTTATGGCTGGTAAGAATTTAAGAAAAATATTTGAAGCCGAGAATCAAACTGAGGTTGGATCTGAGACGCGGCAAAGGTTACGTTTCACATCACCTATACGTGAAAATAAATTCTGATGAAATCTGTTGTAAATTCTCACAAAAGTAGTCGTTCCTGACGTTTTAACCTATTACATTTCTTGCTAGAGATTCTTATACATAACCCTCTTTTAAAAAATTACATTCGAAATGTATATAATCACAAATAGATATTTCATAAATGTTTCATAAATATCTATAGATCTTTCATAAATATGAATTTTTCCTCCTTTCTTTTAACCCATTTCGATTTCCTAAGTGATAAGTGTAACTGTAATATGTAATGACTTTTAATATTATTTTATAGTTAACATTTTAGTGTGATAAAATAAAATTTAGATAAAAAAGGAATTTTGCAATAACACATCCTAAATACACCCCAAGTATACCATAAGATAGGATAGAATGCATTAGCGGAGTAAAATTTTGTGTATTATTGTAAAAAATAACTTATGTAAAAATAATTTATAAATTATAAAATTTAATGTTAATCTATGTGATTTTAATCTAAATAAATTTTTTTTGCAGATTTGAAGTTTCCTCACTTCAATTAACATATATGAAACGAACGGGTATCTTTCTCAAGTTATATTGGCGAATTATTTTCGCTGTCTGTTGGGCTACGTTTTTGTTACCTTTTATCATGGTATACGATTCCTCGGTAAATGAATCAGAAAAAACTCTTTTCTGTTATTAGTTTATTAGTTATTAGTTTATAATATTAAAGCTTAAAGTCTAAATTTTTAATTATGTAAAAATATCTTTAAACGCAATATTAATCGTGTGTGAGAGAAAGACATTATTTTCTGTAACTTTCAAACAATTTTAACGCTGGATATTTTAATTGATTCCCATAGCGATGTTATGATAATTTATAATTTGTAATTTTGAAATTAATAGCGAATTCGGTTGGACGCATCATTGCGTACTCAGTACACGTTAAAGCTGTCGTACACAAATCAATGTAAAATGTACGTTTAATATAAACGGGTTAAGTGTCACGTTTTGTCTGTTGTTCGTCCGTTTTTTGGTCAATGCATTTAAGCACGTACTTTACCAGGGATTTGGACAAGTCGTGTGAAGGTTATTATTATTATTCGGGACCGAAAAGGTATCTGAGTTTATAAATTTTTTACCGAGGATAAATTTTATTTATCTGATTGTAATGGGGATAATCGATGTCGAAGTCGACAGGAATAGGGTTAAATGGAGGTGCGTTTTCTAGTTGTTGCAATTGTTGGAGGAAAAGGAGAGGATCTTGATTAGAAATGACTGCTTGTTTAATCTGGAACCTAATCCTTTTAATTTGAGTTCGTTTACCTCCCTTTTTCGTCATCTAACCCGGATCCTCAAAAATGAATTTTATAGCTCGCCACACTCTTCGTCAGCGCTCAGATCGTCAGCGTAAAGGCCCAAATTCACTTTCGGGAATTAATAGCGATTATTACGATTTCCAAAAATCAACCCCGGAGTCGCCACGCTTTCGGCAGCGAAGGTACCTGCTCGCCACACTCTTCGTCAGCGCTCAGGACCGATCGCCACGCACTATGTCAGCGACAACTGCGAGTCGAATCTTAGAAGTGATAGATTAGAATTTGACACGAGATGAGGTTCCAGATTTTGAGCTTATTCTTTTTCCAAACTTATCTTACCTTTATTCTTAAATCTTATTACAAACTGAGTTACGCGTGAATATAAAAGTACAGGGATTAAGTCCCAAGATCGAGCGCGGATGCTCGGATTTAGATGTACAGTCGAATGTTTGAATTGAGTGAGATTTAGGAAAATTTGGCTGAGCAATTGAAATGCTAGAGCCGAAGGACTGGCTGAGCAATTGAAATGCTAGAGCCGAAGGACTATGTGAAAGGAGTGGAAGCTCAGAACTATCTGTAGGGAAGGTCGGGACTATCTGACCGTTCGCGGCGTTTTCCGCCCTATTTATACCCGAAAATGACCAGAATCTCCCGCGCGAGATTCCCGCCATTTTCGACGCGTCTTAAGGGGGGAGGTTTTCTAGAAGCTTCTAGAACATTCTAGAAGCGTAGTTTTGGGCCCCATCTGGCCCGCAGCCCTCCAACGGTCGTTTGATAAGATAAACATTTACATTGACCTGACTGAGCGTTCCCTCGGAACTCCGAGGTCAGCGTGCGTCGTTTAAGTATTCAAAATTTTCAACGTGCGTCGTCGGAAATTTAATATAAAATTTCCGTACGTAACATAAGTCACGAAATCCTCAATATTGTTTATTGTATTATTTGGTAAAATATGTATTGGGCATTTTATCAGTCGAAATATTTGCATTTTACTTTAAATATTAGAGATTAAATCGGTGTACAGCGGCTTTAATGTGCACTGAGTGTGCACTGGCGCGTTTAACCGAATTTGCTATTAGATAATACTTCTAATTGCGTCTTGAAATATTCGATTTCTGCAAAACTAGCCTCCCACTAATCCATGGTAAAGCTACTTAATGTAACTCTAAAAAATTCGCAAAAAAATGAGTTTAAAGTTTTTCATATTCCTTACATACCGTATTGTATCAATAAGTTTTCAACTGAATTAGCCAACTGACAATGAATAAAGCGTTACGACTGCATATTTGAAACATTGCATATTTTGCAAGTTCAAATTTTACTTTTTCAACTTTTTTTATCTACATTGAAGCGGATTATTGTATGATATATTATTGTTTTGGATAAAGTTCCGAAAACGGTTCACTTCCGATTTTGATAAAACTTTGTAAAAAGCTTGATTTTGAGTTAAAATAAAAGCCTTTAAAGCGAATTTTGGCGACTCCTACAAGAAAACCATTTTTTAAGATAAGATAGTAAAAAGAATGGTAAGTTTGGTAATTATTTAGTTTAGGCGAGCAATCTCCTGCGATCTTGACCTTGACATATATCACAGAGAGCACTCTCCTGAGTAACTTTCTAAAAATTTTAGCCGTCGTTCGTTATTTATTAAAAAGTTATTAACAAAATGTTTAAGAAACATAACAGTTTGTGTCAGTGCTAAGGGAAGTAATTTGCTGATATGTGTACGTAGACAGTAGGGGAGAGTGGGGTAATTGAGAACGGCGGGTAATTGGGAACACAGCTAGATAAGTAATACACCCCCCCGCACTACACCGTCCCGAACCTATTCAACGGCTGCATGCAGCCTGCATGCAGCCTGCATGCAGCCGTTGAATAGGTTCGGGACGGTGTAGTGCGGGGGGATGTATTACTTATCTAGCTATGTTCCCAATTACCCGCCGTTCTCAATTACCCCACTCTCCCCTACACATGTAGGCGGGGGAGGGGCTACCGTCCCTCCTCTTGCGGCGGAGATGGACCTCGATTCGCGTGGAAAGTTGAAAGCCCGAACCATGCAATAATAGATCTCGTTTCGTCCTGTAAGTAGGAATGGGGTAGAGTGGGCCCCGCTTTCCCTTGAAAGGCTTTCATCTTAATCCGAAATAAAGCTTTTTGCAAAGTTCTATCGAAATCGGAGGTGGACCGTTTTCGGAACTCCACCCATTATTTTTAACAAAAGAAAAATTAGTACATTTTGTAATTATAAAATTTATTTGCCACTTTAAATAGTTTATATCACACAAGGGAAACAATACAAAAAAGACAAAAAGAAAACTTCTGCAATTTTTTTCACTTTTATTAAGATTCCGAGGACGAGTAATTATATACATTTTTGTTTGATAGAAAAAAAATCTTGATAAAAGTGAAAAAAATTGCAGAAGTTTTCTTTTTGTCTTTTTTATATTGTTTCCCTTGTGTGATATAAACTATTTAAAGTGGCAAATAAATTTTATAATTACAAAATGTACTAATTTTTCTTTTGTTAAAAATAATGGGTGGAGTTCCGAAAACGGTCCACCTCCGATTTCGATAGAACTTTGCAAAAAGCTTTATTTCGGATTAAGATGAAAGCCTTTAAAGGGAAAGCGGGGCCCACTCCACCCCATTCCTACTTACAGGACGAAACGAGATCTATTATTGTATGGTTCGGGCTTTCAACTTTCCACGCGAATCGAGGTCCATCCCCACCCATCTCCGCCGCAAGAGGAGGGACGGTAGCCCCTCGTTGTTGCTACCGTCCCTCCTGAAATAAAGCTTTTTGCAAAGTTCTATCGAAATCGGAGGTGGACCGTTTTCGGAACTCCACCCATTATTTTTAACAAAAGAAAAATTAGTACATTTTGTAATTATAAAATTTATTTGCCACTTTAAATAGTTTATATCACACAAGGGAAACAATACAAAAAAGACAAAAAGAAAACTTCTGCAATTTTTTTCACTTTTATCAAGATTTTTATTTCTATCAAACAAAAATGTATATAATTACTCGTCCTCGGAATTAACCTCGGAATCTTTAGATAATTGTAAGATACATGTTTTTGGGTGATATTTATCGTAAAAACAACCAAAACCAAAAATATTATTTAACAACGAGCCCATTGCATAAATTCTACATTTTTACAATTAAGAATTTTTAATTGACTATACTGGCAATGATTATAATCGTGACAACGATTATAATCGTCGTGATAAATCGTCACCGCGTTTCGACCAAGGATTTTGGTCATTTTAAATTGATGTAATTTTAGATGCTTATAATATAAGCGTCTTAATTAAATAATTAAGTTCATTGCGATAAATATTACCTCAGCCAGGGTTCGAACCTGGAAGCTTATAATCATTGCCAGTATATAGTCAATTAAAAATTCTTAATTGTGTTAATTATTCTCTGGCGAAGCAAATGTTACTTATTTGGTTTGAATATACACCTTTGACTGAAAATCGGTGTTCCATCTTATATTGTTTGTCATCTTAATACATTGTAATTGCGATAAATATTACCACATGCCTCAGTGGTCGAATTGGTACGACACCCGCACGGAATGAGAGAGGTTCCAGGTTCGAACCCCTGCTGAGGTAATATTTTTCGCAATGAATTTAATTATTTAATTAAGACGCTTATATTATAAACATCTAAAATTACATCAAATTAAAATGACCAGAATCCTTGGTCGAAACGCGGTGACGATATAATCATTGCCAGTATGTAGTCAATTAAAAATTCTTAGTTGTGTTAATTATTCTCTGGCGAAGCAAATGTTACTTATTTGGTTCTACATTTTGCTTCCTCATAGAGGAAGCTTCGTTTTCGTGACTTTCGTACATGAACCTTTGATTGCGTATAAAGTTGGGTCTAATCAACCAAATTTAAATAAATTATATATGAAATAGGGGTAGAAGAAACCAAAGAAAAGATTGTTTTTTGAGTTTATGATGCTAATATGTTCAGAGTGTTCTAAAATGTCGAAATATTGCATTATAAAAAGGTGTCCGTATGTATGTGTGTATGAGGCGGATTTTTTAGAAATGTCCGTTGTTGCTCTAACTTTCGCAAATATTGAGATATCCGGCTGTTTTTTTTTTTTTTTTTTAATCGATAGAGTATCATTCAAGGAAGGTTGGTATTGAATTTGGCGATGATCGGTAAAGGGTTTTTTTTTAATTTTTTAATTTTTTTAGAAATGTCCGTGGTTGCTATAACTTTTGCAAATTTTGAAATATTGGGCTATTTCTAATTTTATTATATTCTTCAGTCTTTTCTACCCCTATTTCATATATAATACTTTAAGATTAGGTTGATTATCGGTATATCTAATAATCGGTAAAAGGATTTTTTCTTTATAAAATTTTGAATTTTTTGAGGATCGGTGAAGGGATTACCGATTTCCGCTTAAAAAGTGTATAAGATGTACATGTAATTTTATATAAAGTATCATTAAAATAAAGTTGTTTTGAATTTTGCGAGGGTCGGTAAAAGGGTTATCAATTTTTGCTTAAAAAATGTGTAAGCTATTTGATGGATAGAATATTATTTAAGGAAGGTATTGAATTTGGCAATAATCAGTGAAGGAGTTACCGATTTCTGCTCAAAAAGTTATCCCTTCCATATACTTATGAAATGTATAAGTTGTATATGTAATTTTATATAGAGTATTATTAAAAGAAGGTTGGTATTGAATTTGGCGATAATCGATAAAAAGGTTCTTTCTTTATAAAATTTTGAATTTTTTTAGAAATGCCCGTGGTTGCTCTAACTTTAGTAAATTTTGAAATATTGGACTATTTCTAATTTTATTATATTCTTCAGTCTTTTTTACCATTATTTCATATAAAATTCTTTAAGATTTGGTTGATCAGTTCTTGAGTTAAAGGCATTTAAAAATTTGAAAAATTCAATATAAAGACAGAACCTTTTTACCGATTATCGCCAAATTCAATACCAATCTTTTTTTAATGATACTCTATATAAAATTACATGTATAACTAATACATGTAACTTTTTAAGCAAAAATCGGTAACTCCTTCACCGATCCTCGCCAAATTAAATACCTTTCTTAAATGATACTTTATCCATTAAATAACTTACACATTTTTTAAGCAGAAATCGTTACACATTTTTCAAGCAGAAATCGGTAACCCTTTTATCTCGTAAAATTCAAAACAACCTTCTTTTAATAATACTCTATATAAGATTACATGTTACATCTTATACACTTTCTAAGCAGAAATCGGTAATCCCTTCACCGATCCTCGCCAAATTAAATAACAATCTTCCTTTAATGATACTCTATCCATCAAATAACTTAGGGTAGATTGAGGCGAATCGGATTAATATAAATTTTAAGATAATTTTTGTTAGTGTTTTATTTTAAACGAGCTATTTTATCGTGCTAATTAGTAATCCGATTTGCCTCGGTTTACCCCATACATTTTTTAGGCAGAAATCGGTAACCCTTTCACTAATCTTCGCCAAATTCAAAACAACCTCCCTTTAATGATACCTTATATATAAGATTACATGTATGACTTGTACACTTTTTAGGCAAAAATTGGTAACCCCTTCACCGATCATTGCCAAATTCAACACCAATCTATCTTTAATGATACTCTATCTATAAAAAAAAAGTGTGCAAGTAGAAACTTGCACATTGCTTCCTCATAGTTTTTAAGTGTGCAAGTAGAAACTTGCACATTGCTTCCTTATAGTTTTTAAGTGTGCAAGTGGAAACTTGTACATTGCTTTCTCATAGTTGTTAAGTGTGCAAGTAGAAACTTGTTTAAGTGAGCAAGTAGAAACTTGCACATTGCTTCCTTATAGTTTTTAACCCTATTTCCTCCAACCATGCCCTTTCGTGTCCTACGAGTTTCTAACAGTCGTTTGTTCCGGAAAACAAATGATCGTCAGATAATCCCCCCCACTTCTAAAAAAAGTTGTTGTGGTAGGGAACCTCAGGTATAAATTTCAGAGCCGCAGCTCATTTGTTCTCGAAACGGCAAACAATCAAAATTTCGGTAGGACACGAAAGTGCATGGTTGGAGGATTACGTCAGTGTTGTGTTAAAGGTAAATGAGAATTTTTTTTCGATAAAAATGTATTTTTGTGTACAATTTAAGCGTATTTAAAATATTTTTGTTGTTAAAAATAAAATTTGACATTTCACAGAGGACTATTATGGCTCAGAGGCAGACGGAAGAGGTGGGGAGGAGCTACGATTATATAAAAACTTTAAATTTTTTACATAAAAAATATCTGTCACACTTTATATTCGTCTTTTCTTATTCGGAAATTCTTTTTCTAGCATTCTTAAAGTCCTTAAAGTCCTTCTGTACCATTTAAAAATTACCAAATTTGCGGCGACAAAATTAAGTATTCCTATTTAATTAATAATTATCTCATATTTTTTTTCTTATTCGCACTACTTTTAGCTTTAATTTGCGCTTTGAACCATTAAATTTCGTCAATTTGTTCGTGAGTTATGATTTTTTAAGTAAAACGAGTCGTAACGTGTGTTTGTCAACATATAATTGTTGTAAAAAAATATTTAAATATATGATTTCCAAATGTTCTTTACATTGATTTTTAGTCGAAGGTACAAAGATATTATAATAATTTTTGGGGAATTTTTCAAAGCTATTAACATTATAAAAAACACGTGCGACTCGAAAGTGCATGGTTGGAGGAATATGCGGGCGAAAAAAACGTTGGAGGAAATAGGGTTAAGTGTGCAAGTAGAAACCTGCACATTGCTTCCTCTATGAGGAAGCCAAATTAATAAATATCTACGAATAATTATGCATAAAAAAACAGGCTTCCTCATTGAGGAAGCAATATGCAGGTTTCTACTTGCACACTTAAAAACTATAAGGAAGCAATGTGCAAGTTTCTACTTGCTCACTTAAACAAGTTTCTACTTTTACACTTAAAAACTATGAGAAAGCAATGTACAAGTTTCCACTTGCACACTTAAAAACTATGAGGAAGCAATGTACAAGTTTCTACTTGCACATTTAAAAACTATGAGGAAGCAATGTGCAAGTTTTTTACATGTAGATACACGATTTTTTTGAATATTGTGATAGAAAATAAAATGTAATTGACGTTTAAAAATATTGGTCGGTTTTCATCTAATTTTAATGTGAACCATGCATATAAAAGCATCAGTTTGAACACGGAAGAATTTAACTGGTATAATAATGAATATATTTTTATCGCATCTCCTCGAGTTCTGTTTTCTCACTGTTCTTGTGATAAAGTGAGCCTGCCGAAAAGGAGCACGCCGTCAAATTCACAATATATAGAAAAAGGTGTTAATGGTGACGTATGGTAGCTCGACCAGGTATGTCCTCCAAAACTCGGTATGGGCGCCAGGCGCGAATACTCGCACCACAGTACACTAAATCCAAGCCAACGCTAAATATCTCAGGCGTGAATTCTTAGTAACTCAGATCGCTGTTAGATCTTGGATAGAGGAGGAAAGGAAGCGCAGCGCAATTAGCACACCAAAAATAATATGAAATTGCCCTACTCTCGCCCCTCTCTAGGCATGGAAGTCGAACTTTCCGTAAAAGTGTTGTGAAAAATATCGTGTGCACCTCGGGTCGAAAGTTTTTTCAGACCCGTGTGATTTGTCATCCTCGCCTTCGGCTCGGGCGTCAAACTTTACACTCGTTTGAAAAACCCTGCTTTCTCCCCTTGGTGCACAATATACTAAAATATCAAAAAAATCTTTTAAACGTGAAACAATTATTGCTGATTGGGTTAAACATATGTATTTTATTTTTTGAAGTAATATTTCTAAAAGATTTTACAAATATTATTGAATATATTTATTTACAATCTTATAAAAATATTTTTGAAAATATATTTTGACATGATCTGGCGGACATAGAAACATTCTAAAAATATTTTAGTAAATTATTTTAATCTTCCTAAAAAATATTTTGTGCTGTATGGGAGCGTCGCGTAAAAGAGTCACGGTCGGTCTCGCTCCGCGCGTACTTGGCGCAAGACACTACCGTGTTTCTTGATATCTAAATATTATATTTTATGTAACCTAACCTAATTAGTAATTTTTTGTGACTAATTGGTAATTTGCTAATTCAATAAAAATTTAATTTGTTTCCTTGCTTAACACTACAACATGCGTGATATTAATACAGAATTACCTTTTTTCAAAAAAGGAAAAAAATAGGCTCAAGTACACGCAATGTATTTTATAAATCCAAAAATCCAACCTAAGTGGTAGTAGCTTTATTTCTCCTTAACAAAATTATATCACAAAATTGCGTTACCTAACTCAATTTAAGTGATATGTGTTGGGAAGTTGGGTTCCCGCGGCCATACGCACACTCAGTCCGCGTGGCGCCATCCGGCGTCGTGTCGGCCATGATGATTATCGGGATTGTGATCGATATCTCGCGATGAATGTATATCGACGAAAGGGCGACACTCGCGCTTATCATGACTTCCGTTATACGCAATCCGCGTGATCACGACCGGCGATCCACGCGTCTTTGTAACGTATATAGAATAAATATATCTGTCCGCAGTGAAGTTAACTCTGGCGATCTGTCTTCGCTCTACCGCGATTGATCTCCCATCTCGATCCCGACGTATCCTTATCAATATGTATTTCAAAAAAATATATGAAATCTTTAAATTGCGCCAATTACAAAGAGAATATATATATTGCTTTAAAAAATAATTGTTGTGCAACTATTTAAAAAAAATAAAACCCAAGTGGTACATATCTTTGTGCTTCCATTCAAGGGTGTTCCTATTCCAACCCAAGTAGCTTTAATTCTTCTTAACAGAATTATAATATTACAAAGAATCATTTTAATCACAAAGAATTAAAAAGGTAACAGTAGAAAATAAAAATATTTAATTAAAATAAAATAAATAAATTTTTTTGTAAAAAAACTTGGCGCTGCTGGACCTCTGCTAGAAATTTAATAAAGTACTAAAATAAAGTACTCAAACTTTTGAATAAAAAACAATAAAAATAATTTAGGGAAGAATGCGACGGGAGTAAAAAAGCAGCGCCAAGTTTTTTTACATGAAAAATTTATTTATTTTATTAAAAAATCCTAAAGTTGAAGAACAACATGAGTAATAAGATGGTACAATAATAACATCAAGATAACTTGTTTTTAATAGCGAGATTTTAGTTTTCAAAAATGATTGAAATGATGTCATTTAAAAAACTGTTCCCAGTATCGAACACATTATTTGATATATAAAAAATTAGAGAAAGTCAATACTCATGCAAAAATTCAATTAAGGAGATTACTTCAAACATTGTTTATAATGTTCACACACAAAGTGAACTATATTGTCGTTGTCAGCACACGCAACGTGAGCCCAACCGTCACAGATGCAACACTGCATCTATAGTCCTCTTCAAAAGACTCCACAAATAAGGCACTCAGTCTCCTTGGAGCAATTTTTATCTGCTTTCTTGTCCCCATCTTCGTTTCCAAACTGAAGCCTTCTTTTTGGAAAAGTGATGTCTGAGATTGCCTTCTTTTTAGGTCTGCAACTCTTCATCTCATTTTCTTTTTTCTTAAATCGAACGTTTTTTTAAATCTATCCATTGAAAGTGTCCATTTTAATTGTTTTTTCCTTTTTAAAGCCAATAAATCTGCCAAAGAGCTTTTGGGGACAGAAAAGTGTCCAGCTGCACTTCTAACACTGAATTTCCCCCACAGCATACCATCAACAGTCTTTTTCATATTATCTGCATTCCATTTTCCTTTTTTGAGTGCTTCTAAAAATCTCTAAAAATAAACGACAGCTTTAGTATGTTTGTCACGAGAATCTTTTTTCTATCTGATACTGAGAACACAGGTTCTGTCCGATAATGGGGCCACGCGAAAGGTTGAAAAAATTGTTATATATGTTATAACTAAGAAAACTTTTGTTAATGTAAACATATTATCTCCCACATAGTAAAATATATCTGATATAGCCAGATATCTTTATGCCTACAATTTCAAATCTGAGATATCTTATTGTAGGTGTTAGTGATCTCAGGGCGAAAGGAGATGCGAGTTAGTTCTTAGGTAGATGGCACTTGTATTCTTATTAGTCAGCTCTCTATGTTAGCTTGCAGTTAGAGTCAGTCCGCATAGCGCTCTCGTCAAGCCAATACTGTAGACATACGTATATAATAAACTATTAACTGTTCTACTATAATACTCTACTATTCTCTACCCGGTCAGTCACATTCCATTGTAAAGCCAACATATGGTTATGGGCCCAGTTTTGGCCTGCACCGCGGGGAAATAGTGAAAAGTGAGCTTATTAGCTCGGTTCTGGATCGTGATTGAGATTCTGGAAAGTTCCTTCCGCAACGAAGATGGCGGACATCACGCACCTCCCTCCCATCACCAAGCTCAAAGGAAGAGAAAATTATTCTACTTGGAAGATAGCGATGGAAAACTGTCTGCAGTTGGATGGGCTCTGGAAGGCGGTACTAGGAACTGAAACGTGCGACCAGAAGAAAGCGAAGGCAAAGGCTAAGATAATTCTCAGCGTAGACGAGACGATCTATATACATGTAGCCGACGCGCCCACAGCAAAAGAAGCGTGGGATAATCTCAGAAGAGCATTTGAAGACAGAGGACTCACAAGAAAAGTCGGGCTTCTTCGAAAGATAACAACAACTAGGTTGGATCATTGTGATTCAATCCCACATAGCACAAAACTCAACAGAAATGTTTCAGAAACATTTCAAAGTTTCCAAAAAGTTTCTAAATAACATTAAAACGTCATTGGTACATCTAAAAAACATAACGTTTAAAACGTTTACGTGATGTTCATGAAAGGTTTCTATATACATATCAGCTGAAATAATATGTACAATGGAAGTACTGCCGGTATTCATATAGGTCTGAGAAATCCGAAAAGAAATCCTTTACTAAACTGAATAAACATCAGTGACAAGGAAAAAAGTACATTATCCGATAAGAGCTAATTTAAAATTATCACTTTGGTACATGACTTTTAAGTAACAAACTTTAAGTAACAGACTTTTAAGAACGTTTTTGTCTTCTATGCTTTGAGAAAATGTTGTTTTATTTCTAACGTTCTTATTCCTTAATATTTTTTATTTCTTAATATTCGTAATGTATTTTATTTTCCTACTTATCATAAAGTGATATTTTATGTGCAATGATAATTATATTTAATATTTTTTTTATATTTTCTATTCAATTTTTTTATATATAGAGCTTCTACATATTTATTAATTCACGCAGGCTGAAAAATGCGTTACTCGTTCTTTCAAAATGTTAAATATTATTATGACCTTCACGCGGTTTATTTATGTGAATTTTAATGTTAAGACAATGCGCTGAAGATGACCTCAAAAGGGTCGAAACGTACGTTATTTGACTACTTTTGACTGTATTAATTTTATTAGTTTTGCAAAATAAATCTTAGCGACTAAATATCACGCTCGGTTCTTATTGCCTGAATTTAATTTGAATTTTTTTATATATAGAGCCTCTATACACATTTATAAATTTATATACTTGCATTACAAAATAAAGCGATGTGAAGAAAGGAATAATATTAAATATTTAATTGATCTATGTTTCTACAATTTTTAAAAAAATTCTTAAAAATTTTTCTATATCTTTAAAAAAATAATTTTGCAACTCCATTTAAATACATAATAATAAAGTACGATAAAATTATTTTTTGTTAACTTGGTCAGCGACCTTTCAATTCGGGACTAAATATCGATCAAAAATATACATAAAGTAAAATCTAATAAAATTGAAAGTTAATATAACTTTATGTAGGGTCCCTTTAGCGAAATGGGAGAACTTTAAAGAGATAGGCTCAAATATGGAATAAATAAGATTGTAAGTAAATGCGAGAACAAAATGTTTATGCAATCAAATACAATTTATTTTGTGATTTAAGTTTTTGTTCTCTCATTTACCTAACGGTTTTAATTATCCTACTATGAGCGTATGTAATAATTGCCAGATATCTCTATGCAACGTACTCAAAATGTTTTGCAAAACATCTCAGAGATGGTAGCAAAATCTCTAGGAGATGTTTATGCAACCTTTCATAAAGGTCTTTGTGACAAAATAGCGGACATTTTCACGTATCTAAGACATATATGAGACATTTGTGAGATCTTTTTTGTAACACTTTGCGAAGGTCTCTGAAAGGTATTTGTTGAGTTTTGTGCTGTGTGGGATGGAGCGATACGTCAATGAAATTATGTCAGCCGCGCATCAACTCTCATCGATTGGCTTCGAGATAAATCAAGAATGGCTAGGCACCGTGCTATTGGCTGGCCTCCCCGAGCGCTACCAACCGATGATTATGGCTCTAGAGAATTCCGGCATGGAAGTCACCGGTGATTCAGTGAAGACAAAGCTCCTTCAAGAATCGAGTTGTAGCGATAAATCGAAATCGCAAGTCGATGGTAATTCGGCATATCACGTAAGGCGGCAGGCCGAGCGTGCGAAGGGCCAGAAGCAGAAATCGCAGAGAACGAAATGCTGGTCCTGCGGCAAAATCGGTCATTACGCAAATGAGTGCGATGACAAGAAGAAAGAAGATAAAGAAAAGAAGCGAACTGATCAACCGAAGAAGAAAGGTGAGAGCGGCAGCAAGGTTGCGTTCCTCGCCAATAACATCGTGAGTGAAGAAACGAATGCCTGGATTGTGGATTCGGCGGCTTCTGCTCACATGTCACCGAATAAAAGCATTTTTGATACGTTCGAAGAGATTCGTGAATCGAAAGTGATTGTCGCGGATAACACAAGATTGCATGTAAAAGGTAAAGGCACGGTAAACATACCGATACTTGTAAATGGTGAAACGCGTATAATAGCGACAGAAGAAGTTCTTTACGTTCCTAACCTTAGTGTAAATTTGTTGTCAGTCAGAAAAATCACCGAAAAAGGTTTTACTGTAAAGTTTAACGAAAGAATCTGTGAAATAGTAAACGGTAATCGTTTGATCGCGACCACGAAACCGATAAATGATATATATAAGCTTTCACAACCGTTAAATGTCGCGTACGCTTGTAAAGTAAATACAAATTCGGACGTATGGCATAGAAGGTTAGGCCATTTAAATAGGTTTAGTATGAAACTGTTGCGCGATAAACACGCTGACGGCTTAAGCTTTGAAGATCCGAGTGAGCGACCGTGCGAAGTATGCGTAAAAGGAAAGCAAGCACGACAACCGTTTTCCACCAATATCAAGAAAGAGAGGAGAACAACGAAACTCTTACAGTTGGTTCACACCGATATATGCGGGCCAATGGAGACTACGTCGATAGGTGGAGCAAGATATTTCATCCTATTTATAGATGACTACTCTAGAAGATTGAGTATCTATTTCTTGAAGTATAAAAGTGAAGCGTTGGATACGTTCAAGAAGTATAAAGCTTATGTAGAGAAGCAAACGGGTCATCGTATACTTGCGCTCCGATCTGACAATGGTCGTGAATTCGTCAATGAAGAATTTAGAAGATTTCTCGAAGAAGAAGGAATCAGGCATCAGACAACAGTCCCATATTCACCTCAGCAGAACGGGCTGGCGGAGAGGTGCAACCGTACAGTGGTTGAAAGGGCTCGATGTTTGTTATTGGAAGCGGACCTGCCGAAGAGATTTTGGGGAGAGGCTTGTTCCACAGCGGTTTATTTAATAAATCGCTCTCCAGCAAAAGGTCTGCAGTATAAGACACCCTATGAAATCTGGTCAGGAAATAAGCCGGATTTAAGTCACTTAAAGTGTTTTGGCTGTAAAGCGCTGGCTCACATTCCGAAGGAACTTCGCTTAAAATGGGATGTAAAGTCAAAAGATAATATATTTCTAGGATATCTGGAGCATTCCAAAGGCTATAGGATGTTCGATACAAAGACTGAAAAAGTGTTCAAGAGTAGAGACGTCGTCTTTTATGAAGATAAGCCTGAAAACACCACGGAAGATATCATCATACAAAAGGTTGCGGATGAATCTGAAGACACCGAAGATTCAGTGGGGGCTGAGTCTAATAGTTCGGATGAAAACTTCGAAAGTATAGAAGATCCTGATTCAGAGAGTTCTGATGAAGAGGATGATAATAATGATGCGGATCATCCACAATCACGCCAAGAAAAGGAAGAATCATTGGTTCGTCGTAGTAGTTGTGTGCGGAAACCCAAGGAGTTTCAAGATTTTATTACATACAGCGTATTGGAAGAATCCGAGCAAATTGAACCAATGAGCGTGGATGAAGCATTAAAAGATCCTCACGGAAGAGAATGGAAGCAAGCCATGAAGGAAGAATATGATGCACTTATTCAGAATCAGACATGGGAATTATGTGATCGACCTAAAGACAAAAAGGTACTGAAGACGCGCTGGGTTTTTAAAATTAAACAAGGTGAAGGTAACTCACAAAGATATAGAGCGAGGTTGGTAATCAAAGGATACGAACAAATCCCGGGTATTAATTATCATGAAACCTATTGCCCTGTAGTTAGATTTAGTACTTTTAGATGTCTTTTTGCAGTGGCTGCTAAACATAACTATGATATAGACCATCTGGATGTAGTGACGGCGTTCCTCAACGGCGATTTGGAGGAAGATATATACATAGAACTGCCGAAAGAGTTTGTCAAGCAAGGACAGGAGAGGAAAGTATGCAAACTCAAGAAAGCGATGTATGGACTCAAGCAAGGAGCCAACGCGTGGAACAAAAAGCTACATAATGTATTAAAGAAGATGGGTTTTGAGCGTTCTAAAGAAGATCCGAGTTTATACATCCGTAAAGAAAGTGACGGAAGCGTAACGTACATAGCAACATACGTGGATGATTCTTTATTATTTACAAAGAATCGAAAGTTGAAACAGACGATTATAAAGAAACTAGAGGAGGAATTTAAGTTAAGAAATCTGGGACCGGTTTCGAAGATCTTGGGGATCAACGTACGAAGAAATCGACAAGCCAGAGAGATACTTCTCGACCAGGAAGATTATATAGAAGAAATCTTGCATCGATTTAACTTGGAAAACTGCAATCCGGTGAAAACGCCACTGGATACGAATCAGACATTAACCAAAGATATGTCGCCAAAAATTGCAGTAGAGAAGAAGGAAATGGAAAACGTTCCATACAGGGAGGCATTGGGTTGCCTGATGTACGCGTATCAAGGCACGCGACCTGACCTGGGCAGTGCGATTACAACTCTTGGTTCATTCGCTGAGAACCCTGGAAAAGCGCATTGGAACGCGCTTAAACGCACGCTGCGTTATTTGAAGGGGACCAAGGATCTCCGACTGAAGATAGACTGTTCTAAGCCTACGGAGCTGATAGGATATTGCGATGCTAATTGGGCCGGCGATACGGATAGTCGACGTTCTACTAGTGGATACGTGTTCCTGTTAGGCAGCTGTGCAGTATCCTGGTGTCAAGAAGACAGCAATCCGTTTCGTTATCGACTACCGAGTCGGAGTACATCGCGATGTCGTTAGCTACTCAGGAACTCTTGTGGCTTAAAAGATTAATGGAAGATATCGATAAATCTTGTATTCGCGAGCCAGTTTGTTTATATTCAGATAACCAAAGTGCTATAAAATTAGCGAGTTCGAATAACTATCATGCAAGGTCGAAGCATATAGATACGAGGTATAAATTTATAAAAGAAAAGATCTCGGGTAAAGAGTTAAAACTTGATTTTATTTCTAGTAAGGAAATGTTAGCGGATGCGCTTACTAAAGCGGTAACTTCCGAAAAGAATAATTTTTGTAATAAGGGTATGAATTTAATTTCATTGGATTAAAATTTTTATTTCGCCTCGAGCTCAAGTGGGGGAATGTAGGTGTTAGTGATCTCAGGGCGAAAGGAGATGCGAGTTAGTTCTTAGGTAGATGGCGCTTGTATTCTTGTTAGTCAGCTCTCTATGTTAGCTTGCAGTTAGAGTCAGTCCGCATAGCGCTCTCGTCAAGCCAATACTGTAGACATACGTATATAATAAACTATTAACTGTTCTACTATAATACTCTACTATTCTCTACCCGGTCAGTCACATTCCATTGTAAAGCCAACACTTATTTTCAGATATTCACAGAATATCTGCAGGACATCATTACTCGATATTACATTATATCTTTGAAAAAGACATCTCTGCAACATTTGCATTCGAATATATGGTCAATTTATAGTTAGCTCTTATATTTTATAAAGATCAACTCAAGTTTATTCGTAGCCAATAAAACAACCCGAGAGGACTTGGACGCCGTACCGATTCGTCCCGGCGAAAGCCAGACGCCGCGAGGGGACTTAGAAAATTTTCACTCGGGCGGCGGAGGTAACGATCGCGGCGCGAAAGCAACATGCCGCGAGGGGACTCAGAAAATTTTCATTCGGGCGAGCGCTAGTAACATGCGCTGCCGCGATGCGACTACATGCGCCAGTACCTTCTCGTAAGCAAACATCCTTACGCACTAGGATAAAAGACGAGCCTGTGAGATACTTGACTCTAATATTTTTCGTGATATCTCCGAGATATCATACAGTGCAGAGATGGCAAAGTGCAAAATATTGGAATAGTATCAAAGCATAATTTTGAATTTATTGCGAATTCTTATGAAAAGAACTTCTTTTATATTTGAAGAAGAACTCAGAATTGGTGACATAAAAATGAATTTCTTTTGAACTCTTAAGAATCATTTTAGAACAGAGAATAAATACAGAAAAACAATTAATTTCATAAATCGAGAATTTAAAAATAATTCTTTTCTTCTTGCTATTTGGGTTGTAATATAACATATCTGCAGAGGGAGTTCCATCCGGACAGTTGAGGAGAGTAGACGTTGTTGAGCAGGTGGAATTAGGTCAGTTGAAAGAAGCGGATATAGCAGGAGGAAAAAGGAGAGTGGTAGAAAGTAGGAAAGAGTGGAAGCAGGAGATTAAGGAGAGATAAGGTAAGTCAACCGAAAATAGGAAAGTATTAATTAATACGGTTAAAAAAGTCAACAGACGGGAAGGTTAGGGCGGCAGGAGAAGGCGCGAAGGCAGGAAAGGCGGACAGTGACGCTACCTGTCGGAGAAAGCAGGAGGTAGGTTACCGACGAGGAAGGACTGGATAGAAGTAGTTGGAAAAGGAGGAAAGAATAGGCGTAGAGGGAGCCCTGGTATACGTAAGGCACGTAAAGGTGGCGAATGGAGGCAGGGAAAGAGGGAACAATAGAGAGCAAACAACAAGGCGACAAGGAAAAGAAAGGAAACGAGGACGGAAGGAAAGCGAAGGGAAGACCAACGAAAGCAGAAGAGCTATCCAAGCAGAGAGGAAGAACAGATAGCTTGGGAACAATCAAAGATTATATACAAAAGAGGAAGAGAGAAGGAGCAGAGAAGGAAATAGCCAAAGCAGAAAAGGAATTATTGGAAAAATTTAGCGAAACAAGGAAAGTTAATAGATCACCACCAGGGAAAATCAAAAAAGGAGAAGAAGAGGAAGTAAATATGGCAGCAGAAGGGATGTTAAAGGAAATTCTAAGGAAATTGGAGGAACAGGAGATGGAAAGAAGAAAAGATAAAGAGGAAATTAAAAAGGAAATAAAAGAGTTGAAAGAAGAAGTCAAAAAGAGAGAGGAAATATGGGAACAGCAAAGAAAATCGCTGGAGAAAAGAATGAAAAATATAGAGGAAAAAATGGAAAAAGCGGATTTGAGCAGAGAAGAGAAGGACGAAGGAGGAAATTTAATGGAAAAAATGAAAGAGATAGAAAGAAGCATGGAGATGACGGAGAGAAGAAGGAGGAAAAACAACATAATTGTGAAAGAGGAAAAGATAGGAAACGATAAGGAAAGGAAAGAGAAATTCGAAAAGCTGATGGATGAGATAAACAAAACAAAAGGAACCATTGAAGAAATACAAGAAATAGGATATGGAAACAATAGAATGAGATTGCTGAGATGCAAGAACTGGGAGTCCAAAAGAGACATTATGATGAAAAAGAGGGAACTAGGGAAGAAATATGGAAGTTTCCTGGATGACGATTTCACCAAAGAAGAAAGACAGATACAAAAAGAGATAAGAATGATAGCAAGGGAGAAGAAAGAGAAAGGAAAAAGAGTCACAATAGGTTATCAAAAGATATGGGAGGATAACAAAGAATGGAGATGGAACGAGAGTAAAGAAAAGCTAGAGGAGAAGAAGGACTTTTATAGGTCATAAAGAAAGGAAAGAGGACAAAGAAAGGGAAATCACGAAAAACAAGAGAAGGAAGGAGGAGACACAGGAAGGGAGACAGGAAGGGGGCAAGAAAACAGAAGAAAGGCGGACTGCAGAAGAGGTCATGGAAGACAGAGGAAGTATAGGGGAGGAGGGTGAGAAAGACGCAGGAGGAAACAATAGAGAAGAAGAGGGGGAAAATAAAGAGGGAGAGGAAGGAAAAAGCAGGAGGGAGGAGGAGACGTGGAAAGTGGTCTTCTGGAACGTAGCAGGTTTAACAAATAAAGACAGGGACTTCTGGGAAGGAGTAAAGGATTGGGACGTAATTGTAATGATGGAGACATGGATGGATGACAAAGGATGGGAGAAGATGAAAGAGAAGTTACCAAAAGAATTTAGATGGAGAGTACAGATAGCGAACAGGAGGAATAGGAAGGGAAGAGCGTGCGGAGGCATGCTATTAGGTATAAGGAAAAGGTTAGAAGAGATAAAGGAGGGAAGAAAGACGGAAGAGGAAGAAGGAAAGATCGAAGTTAAGATAAGAATAGGAGAAGAAATATGGAGAATAATAGGAATATATGTAAACAACAATATAGATAAAAAACTAGAAGGCTTGAAGGAATGCACGGAGGAGGAAGAAAAAGGAGTTAGGACTATAATAGGTGGTGACTTTAATGCGAGAACAGGAGAGGAGGAAGGATGGGAGGAGGAAATAGAGGGAAGAGGAAAAGAAAAAGGGAGAAAATCAAAAGACAAGAAGATGAACAAGGAAGGAAGGATACTACTAGAATTTATCGAGGAAAGAGGTTGGATGATCTTAAACGGAGGCACGAAAGGAGATGAGGAAGGAGAATTCACATACACAGGAGGGAGAGGTGAGACAGTTATAGACTACATTATAGGAGAAGAGGATGGCAGAGAAAAAGTGGAAAGACTAGAGGTAGGAGAAATGGCAGACTCAGACCATCACCCTCTAATACTATGGATAAGAGGTAGCGCAAAGAGGAAACAGAGAAGGAGAGAAATGGAAAGGATAAGAAGAAGAGGAATATGGAGCGAAGAAGGAAGAGTGCAATTCAGTGAGAGGATTGGGAGGATAGGAGGAAAAATATATCTGCAGGAGGAGATAGAGGAAGGAGAGTCAAAGATAAGAAGGGTATTAGAGGAGAGCGAAAAAGAGAAGGGGAGAGGAGCTAACAAGAACGGTAGAGGATGGTGGGATGAAGAATGCAAGGAGAGAAAGAGAGAAGTGAGGAGAGAACTAAGAAATTGGAGAAAAGGAAAAGGAGGGGTGGAAAGATATAGAGAAGGGAAGAAGGAGTATAGAGAAGTATGTGAAAGAAAGAAAAAGGAGGAGAAAGAAAGAATGATCAGAGAAATAGGAGAGGCGAGAACGGAGAGGAAGGTATGGGAATTGATAGGAAGAGTAAGGAAAAGAAGGAAAAGGATAAATGAAGAGATAAAGTTGGAAGAGTGGAAGAAATACTTCATGGAGCTAATGGGTGGGGTGGAGAACAAGGTTGTGAAAGGAGAAGGAGGAAGGGACAGGCATGAAGAGGAAGAGATAGAACTGGAGGAGGTAAGAGAGGTAATAAAGAAAATGAAAACAGGGAAGGAAATAGGCAAGGATGGAATTCCGACCGAGGCATGGAAGTTCGGAGGAGAAGAGATGGTGAGATGGATATGGGAAATATGTAAACGGGTATGGAGGGGGGAAGGATGGCCGGAGCATTGGAAGGAACGTGAGATAATACCTATAGTAAAGAAAGGAGAAGGTCAAGAGGTGAAGGACTATAGAGGGATAACAGTCATGTCTTCGATGTACAAGATCTACACGACGATATTAGCATAAAGGATAAGGAAGGAGGTAGAAACAAAGAACCTGATTCCCGACAACCAAGCAGGATTTAGAAAAGGAATGGGGACGATGGATCAAATATTCGCACTGAACTACTTGATAAACAGACAATTGGGAAATGAGGAAGGAAAGATGACAGTTCTATTTGTAGACTTGAAGGCGGCGTTTAACTCGGTAGATAAAGGAGTCTTAATCAAGGCAATGAAAGAGAGGGGAGTGAGGCAAGGATTGATAGACAGAGTAGAGGAGGTATTGAGAGAAACCAAAAGCAGTGTGAGAAGGGGAGAAGAAAGAGGAGAAACATTCTGGATGGCAAAGGGATTAAGACAGGGATGCCCGCTAAGCCCGATACTGTTCAATTTACTAATTGCAGACATAGAGGATTACATGAAGAAGGACGGATGGGGGGCGTGAGATTAAGAGGAGAGAAAGTATACATGCTAATGTATGCAGACGACATAGCGGTGCTGGCGGAGGAGGAACAGGACATGAGATCAATGATAAGCAGGCTAGAGGGATATCTGGACAGGAAGGGTTTAACGCTGAGTATAGAGAAGACAAAGATAATGAGGTTTAGAAAGGAGGAGGGAGAAGGAGGAGGTACGATTGGAGATGGAAGGGAAAGAAATTAGAGGAGGTCAAAGAATTCAAATATCTGGGGTACACACTGGAGGAGAATGGAGGGCAGGAGGCGCACATTAAAGAGAGGAGAAGGAAGGCGGCAAATGTAATGAGGGAAGTGTGGGGGATAGGAAAGAGGATGTGGAAAAAAGATTGGAAAAGAAGGATCTGGTTGTACGATACCCTGATATGGACGGTGATGGGCTACGGGGCGGAAGTATGGGGATGGAAGGAAAGGAAGGAGGTAGAGGGGATACACGAGAGATATCTCAGATGGATATTTGGACTAAACTGGAGGACACCAGGATACATGGTTAGAGACGAACTGGAAAGGGAGAAAAGGAGAGCCAGAGCAAGCAAGAGAGCATGGAAGTTCGAGAGAAAGCTAGAAGAAGGTAGGGGAGGAGGAATAGCGAGGAAATGTCTGGAAGAAATGAAAGAGAGATGGAAGAAGGAAAGGATTTTAGGCAGATGGGAGCAGGAGAGAAAAGACTATTTGGAAGGGATCGGGGTAGAATTGGGAGGGGAGGTAGAGTTGGTAGAGGAGGAACTGGAATATAAGGAGAAATCGAAACAAAGATACAAAGGGATGGAAAAGATCAGGGAATCGAGATACAATAAGTGGTATAAGTTTATAAGGAAAGACGGGATCCCGGATTATCTAAAGAAGGGATAGGAGGAAGCAAGATGGAGTAGAATTGCAAGGTTTAGACTGGGCAACGAAGTTAGAGAGGAACGATACTGGGGAAAAAAGGAAGACAGAAAGTGCAGGATGTGTGAGAGAGAGGAGACATGGGAGCATGTCTGGGAAGAATGTACAAGATGGGAGAATTGGGATGGAGAAAGTTGGAGAGACGTAGTAGGGAGGCTATTGGGTGAAAAGGGAGAGAGGGAAGAATGTGGATGAAAGCGATAGAAGAAATGAGACAAGAAGGAGGGAGGAGAAAGGAAAAGGAGGAGGGATAACAGTGAAGAGAGTAGGGGTAAGTCGGAGAGAAAGAGAGAAAAAGAAGGGAAAAGGAAAAGAGAAAGGAAAGGAGAGAGGAGGAAGGCAGCAGACCAAGGAGGAGCGCGGATGACGAGAGAACGAGAAGGGTGGAAGAGAATCGCCTAAAGGACACGGACGGTGACGATAGAAGGAATTTAGGATGGAAGATCTCGAAAAGAATGGAGGAAAGATTGCTAATGGGCACGGACGAGGATAAAGCGGACAAAAGGAAAAGGAATAGGGAGTAGAAAAAATGATTATTGGTTTAATATTGGTTTAGTGTGTCATGTGTTGTTATGTTATAGGTATAGACGGTAATGAATGGAAGAAAGGAAAGATAGGAAGTAGTGGAATGGAATGATAGAAAAGGGAAGGAAGGAGCTCAACAAATGAGGAGCCGATGGGAAGAAAATGGACTCGAAGAAGGGGCAGAGAGGGTATTAGTATGTGAGGTCGCCCAAAGGCCAGATTTTGTCAGGGTATAAATAATATGTAAAGGTTTGGGTACGTTCCTTAAAAACGCCCTTTAAGGCGTTGTGCAAGGGGCTTTTAATATGTTTGTTGTTTGATTCCGAACAGTCAGCTAACAATCTGAAAATAAATTCTATCAGAGAGTTATGATTTAAACGTTGAACGAACATTTTGCTGCAACACTTCGAGCGCCATCTAATAATTCACTTTCGTTAAAGTGGAACTACGTAGCCAAAATTCAATATGGCGTCAGTCCGTTAGCCAAGTGAGCTGATTAGGACTCACTACCGCATTCAATTCAATTTGCCCCAAGGGGCAAATAAAGTACTCTATTGAATTGAATTAAGTTGAATAACATATCTGCTTTTAAATGAGGCATAGATATCCGATATACATGCAGAATCAGATATCATATCTGAGATAAAATTATCATGGCTTTTTATAATCTTGGAGATGTCTCTGAGATATTATCATGATATCTTGCGCAATCAGATATTCCGTTATTCAGATATCTTCTAGATATCTTGGTGATATATTTTGCTGTGTGGGCTTATTCTCTAATCATGTAGAATATTGACTAAAATATAATAGTAAATTCAAAATTAAGCGACTGGCCAGTTCCCATTTAATCTGACTCACAACATTTCGACCACAATTTGGTCCTTCTCAAGTGAGACATAATTAAATACGTAACAATACATCATGCGTCGCCAGACGTTGTGTCCAAGCTACGTCGTGCAAACGCCACGCTAGAAACGAATATTTCAATATGTCGAATATAAAAGCGGGAAACATATCGGAGGTAAATCGTAAAAACTTACATGTTAGGTGCGTCAAAAGAATAAAATTATAAAATTCTGAGAGTCGCAAATGTAAACTGTGAAGAAAATTAGACTGCCCATTTTCTCCACTAGATCCGTCCCGTGCCATATTCAAAGTCACAATGATAAGAATTATATACAATGACAAATTACAATAAGATGTGTTTCGAAAGTACCGTAGGGTAAATCAAAATTAAAAACTAAATTAACGTGTTCTAAAATATTACAAAAACAGACCGAACTCCGAGACATGTTATACGACCTTGATCATATATCGTGGGCAAATTCTCCGTATCTTTCTGGAGGTTGACAGTGCATTTGCATTTCTTGATGAAAAACATTTTGGAAATGTCTCTTTTTTTGAAATGGCTTTCCTTATATAAAATTTTTGGATTGAACCAATCGAAATCGTGGTTTTGAGTGAGACGATGTTTAGTTACAACCGAATGATTATCGACATGCTTTTTGATATCGTTCCGATGTTCTTTTATGCGTGTCTCTAAATGTCTCTTACAATTAGTTTGTCCAATGTAACAAGAACTGCAATTTACACAATTGATCTCGTATACAAGCTCAGTCTGTTTGGAAGGCTGCAATCTGTCTTTCCCTTTCTTAATTACACAATCTAATTCCTTCGGCACCGTTAGAAGTGTTTTAAATTTGACATCCCTCATTGTGCGGTCAATATTAGCGCTGAGGCCTTCGACGGTATCGTTATAAAATTGACAAAATCTCGACGCACTTGCGTGTCTGCACTCGCATCAACCGGATTATTCACTTTTTTTATTAGCTCGCCCAGTCGGACATTAATATACTTATTGACGACATCAATCGGAAAACAGTTATTTAAGAGTATTTTTCTAATTGTTGAGATATTATTAGAGTGAAACCGAGTATTGGAAAGTAGAGTAGCCCTATCCACTAGATTTCGTATAATGTTAACTTTATATTTGAAAGGGTGGTTCGAGAAATAATTAATGTAGCGTCCCGAGAACGTTGGTTTTCTGTACCAATTTGTTATTAATGAGTTCTTTTCTCGAATCACCGTGGTGTCCAGGAAGTTTAATGCACCATTTGTTTCCATTTCGTAAGTGAATTTTAATCTTGTGTGATAATTATTAAATGTCTTAAGTAGCTCATCGATTTTTGACTTTGGGACTACCGCAAAAATGTCGTCAACGTATCTACGACAAAATGATATGATAAAACTCAACGATTGCAGACAGTGTGTTTCCAGATCCTCCATAACTAAATCTGCAAGAATCGGGGAGAGGGGAGATCCCATCGGAAATACCGAAAATCTGTTCGTAAAATTGTCCGTTAAAACAGAAACTGGTGGAGCTTAAGATCAGGTCTATCGCGTGCGTAAACTGAGGAAGACTGAGTTTAGCTTTCTTGGCAATATGATTCCATCGTTTTTCTATGGCTTTGATGACCAAGTCTTTGGGGATGTTAGTAAAAAGTGCAGTCACAGCTAACGAAACCAATATATCGTCATCCTCAACACGGGAAACCTCACCAGGCCCAGACACCGGAAGGGTTGACAGATTGATAGCTCTTTCTTGATTCAATGGGTGGTGGTGCATGGCCGTTCTTAGTTGGTGGAGCGATTTGTCTGGTTAATTCCGATAACGAACGAGACTCTAGCCTGCTAAATAGGCGTACCTTATGGTATCTCGAAGGCCCCCGGCTTCGGCCGGCGGGTTTTTACTACCAACGTACAAACAAATCTTCTTAGAGGGACAGGCGGCTTCTAGCCGCACGAGATTGAGCAATAACAGGTCTGTGATGCCCTTAGATGTTCTGGGCCTTGGATGTTCACGCGCGCTACACTGAAGGAATCGGCGTGTGTTATATAAGGAATTATATAAGGAAAGCCATTTCAAAAAAAGAGAGATTTCCGAAATGTTTTTCATAAAGAAATGCAAATGCACTGTCAACCTCCAGAAAGATACGGAGAATTTGCCCGCCCGCGATATATAATCGAGTTATCGAAGTCGTATAACATGTCTCGGAGTTCGGTCTGTTCTTGTAGTATTTTAGAACACGTTAATTTAGTTTTTAATTTTGGTTTACCCTACGGTACTTTCGGAACACATCTTATTGTAATTTGTCATTGTGTATAATTCTTATCATTGTGACTTTGAATATGGCACGGGACGGATCTAGTGGAGAAAATGGGCAGTCTAATTTTCTTCACAGTTTACATTTGCGACTCTCTCAGAATTTTATAATTTTATTTATGTCACACGTGCATGGAAAGTGGCACATTCCGCACGCTACGCATGCGGGATGGACCACTTTCCACGCACTTGCAACATAAAATAGGGTGTGCAACACGTGCGTGAAGTTGAAAATTCCCGGGTGCGGTGACCGCACTCGCCTTCGGCTCGTGCGTCAACTCCGCACTCGTGAATTTTCATCTTCCAGCACTTGTTGCACAAATAACTATTTTTTGACGCACCTAACATGTAAGTTTTTACGATTTACCTCCGATATGTTTCCCGCTTTTATATTCGACATATTCATATTGACATATTCGTTTCTAGCGTGGCGTTCGCACGTTGTAGCATTGAACACAACGTCTGGCGACACATAATATATTGTTGCGTATTTAATTATGTATAATATCTCACTTGAGAAGGACCAAATTGTGATCGAAACGTTGTGAGTCAGATTAAATGGGAACTGGCCAGTTGGGTCGCTTAATTTTGAATTTATTTTTATCTACGTTTACTGGCGAATTTATTTATTTATTCCATTAAAATATAATAAATTTGAGTAAAAATACATATTAAGTTCGCCATCTCCGATGACTTTGACCTTGACATATATTATAGAGGTCACCCTCCTGAGTGACCTTCAGAAGATCTTAACCGTCACTCGTTATACTTATTTAAAAGTTATGAACAAAAAAGTTTGAGAAATTTACAAGTTTGTGTCAGTGCTAAGGGAAGTAATTTGCTGATATGTGTGCATAGACAGTACACATGTAGGCGGGGGAGAGGCTATCACCCCAACTCCTCAAGCAGGGATGGATGGGGGTGAACCTTGCTTTGCGTGGATGGTTCTCTGGATAGCATTCCACTGTCCAAACAAAGCGAGATCCACCCCACCCCTGCTTATAGGGCGAAACGAGGTCTATCATTGTACAGTTTGGGTTGTCAACTTTCCACGCAAACCGAGGTCCATCCCCACTAACCTCTGCCTGCGAGAGAGGAGTGGTAGCCTCTCTCCCGCCTTTTTTTTACGAGGGGGAAATCCACACGGATACCCCCGCCCCCGGGGCGGGGTGGGCGGTTATGTTCGACTCTAACCAACTAAAACCCCCCGAGTGTCCCTCTCGGCGTTTTGTAGGGGAGGCCCCGGGAAACGTCATGATCCGTCCGTGAGCCTCCCCACCCTGCTCTGCCGGGCTAATCTAACTTGTGACGGATGGGTGACACCACCCCCATCCGCCCCCCCCGCCGGGGGTGCTGCAAGCAGCAACGGGCGCGCGGCTCTCCCCGACCGCGCGCCCGCCCCCCGGGATGGGTGAGAGGAGAGGTGTACATCACTGAGTGATGGTCTCCTCCTCTCCCCGCCCTCACGCAGAGGGCAGGTGGGGCCGAAACCCAGAAGTGTTTCCACCCCCACATCCCGACCCCTACCCTCCGCGGTCCGGGAGAGGCGCATGTGGCGGAGATCTCTTGGGGAATCCGCCCGAGCCCCTCCCAGACCGCCGCGTCCTCCTCCACCGACCTGCTCGGCACGAACGTCGGCGGCAGGAGGGCGGGCCCCAAAAAAGTCCGCCCTCTTGTCGCCGCTTTCCCCAACAATTCTCTTCGCGGGCCATGAACCAACTTCACCCCGATGTTTGACACTCTCCCCCGTCAGAGGGAAGAGCCGTTCAGGGAGTGAAGGGGAATGTCGCCCCCGTCGGAGGGCGGCACCCCTCACCCCCAGACGTTGTCCTAATTCCTTGCCTTCACCTACACTTCGTCTAAGGCCGCGGCCAGGGCGCCAATGCGAGGCTTACGTTGCCACCGCCTTCTGACCGGCGGCTGTGGCCTTGACGCCCTGTCCTCTTCCTCGTTGCTGCTATCAGCAGGAGGGGGTCCACTTCCCCCCTCCGGATCCTTTCGTTTGCCTCCTTCTGCGACATTACTTTGTCGCAGAAGGAGACGAACGCCCTCCAATTCTCGTCGCCTTCTCTCACTCTCCCGACCGTCGCCGCAATGACGGCCGGGAGGGAGAGATCCTCCCCGATAGCTGCCCGGAGGACACGGCGCTCTTCTTCCCACGCTGGACAGTGTTCCAGCGTATGTTGCGCCGTGTCTGCCTCCCCCGGGGAGTGATGGCAGCGCGTGGTGCGCTCTTTCCCGATACGACACAGGTAATCACCAAAGCAACCGTGCCCGGTGATCACCTGCGCCGTGTGGAACGTAGATATCCTCTTTCTACACTCCACCCACTCCTCAAGTACCGGCTGAACAGCCTCACGTACCCTCCTGCCCGCCAACCGCGGGCCCGCAAGGTATTCTTTCCATTTGCGAAGGAGGGTGTTCGTGACTTGGAGCTTCAGCGCCCTCTTTGCCCTCGGCGGGATCTCCCCCAGCCTTGCTCTGATCGCCTTCGACGCTTCGTACGTCTGGGCGTACGACTCGGCGATCAGATGTACCGGGGGCACCCCGGCGAGGGCGGTCGCCCCCACGTGGGAGACGGTCCTATAGGCTCTGGCAGCCCTATTGACGATAATCCGTTGGCTGCCGCCAACTGCCTGTTAAGGTGGGCATTGCTTCCCACTTTTTCTACCATATCGGTGTTGCATATAGCAGCACCGATTGGACCGTCGCACAGTGTGACAAAAAATACTTTTTAGGGACAAAATTCTGCCTGCACCCGAATTCTGCATGGATTGCAATGAATTTTTTTTTAAATACTCGTGAAGAGTTTAACTTTGAGGTTTTACTGCTAAAAACTCGACCAAAGTGGATTAACCCTCCGAAAAAGTTCCTCAACCTTATCGTTTTAAAGAAGAAATTTTTTTTTAATTTTTTCAAAAAATGAATAGCATAGTTAAATAGAGGTATTTATACTGTAAAACTTTTATATGAAATATATTTTTATATTTTGTTTAGTTTATGAGATATATCGAGAAAAGCAATAAATGTCTCTACTTCTGAAGGGAGGTTTCACCCTTTTAAACCGTTTTTGAGCACCAACGAAGAATTGCTAAATTCATGTGTTTACCTCCTCTACATTTATGCCAAGTTTCATTAAAATCTGAAATTAACACTTCGCAAGGTATGTCTGTGAAGTTAGTATATCATTTTCCAGCAGATCAAAAATAAAGGGAGTTCTTGTGGCATACAGTCGAGTTCTATAGTTCCTGATATTTTTTAATAATAGTTCTGGTAATTTTACCCAAAAAACAGTCGATCGAAAAAATGATCTGCTAACTTCCCGTAACAGATCATTTTTCAGCAGATCAAAAATAAAAGAGAGTTCTTGTTGGATGCAGTCGAGTTCTATAGTTCCTGATACATTTTAACGATAGTTCTGGTGATTTTGCCATAAAAAGTCCATTGAAAAAATTTCCGTAGCATAGAGCGAGATGCCGACGAAATGTCGCAGTTCCGGTTTATCTAAAATATTTTTCGAATAGTTCTTAGCATGCCGAAGCATTTTCTAAAGAGTTCCCGACACTAGCAATGTTGTATGATTGTTAAAAAAATTAATACCGCTCCTACCGTCCTTTTCTGATTAAAAGGACTGTAATTTAGTAGAGCTACATAATCGAGTAAATGAATTAAATATCACATAATTGAATGAATTAAAATGACAGTCCTTAAAAATACAGTGTAACTACAATATATATATATATATATATATATATATATATATATATATATATATATATATATATATATTACAATCTTCTTTATAATGAATCAATTGTATGATGAAACAAAGATGTTTATCTGGTTATTTATAATATTTACAGTCCTTTGAATCTGAATCCTTTAAACAAAATTGGACAATTCGTCGAATATAAGTTTATCAGATTTTATCTTTCTTCCTATTTTTATCCAACACTGTATACTTGTTGTAACTTTTCATTGGATCAAAAGGTTCCCATCTACTCGCTGGAAAAATGTGTTTGTTCCTCTCGTACCATGATCTAAAATAATATAAAGGAGAATTATACAGAGTATTCTTTCAATCGTGATAAATACCTAAGTAAAATAAAATAACATGCCAACATTGTGATATTGCTTCATAAGTTTTATCATTTAATATATTTACCTTAGTTACAATAAAATCGTAAAACGTCTAATGGTGCGGTAATATAAGATCCTCCTTGACATACATTAACTGATCTGCCATTACTGTTTTAAGCTCGCTGAATTCATGCCTCAGAACTTCTAAACATCTCTGAAGAAGCTGATAGATAGAATTACCTGTATGTGAAAATTAAATTTATGCAGCAGAACATTATATATCACGCCAATGTTACTCTAAAAGTGACACTAGAGTATCTCTAAATCACAGATACATTCACCTTTCTTCATTATAACACTCCGACAATGGCCAGATCCATCCCAATAACTGAATAATATAAAAGAGAATTATACAAAGTTATTTTTAATGATAATTACCTAAGAAAAACTTTTCCGGCATGTGATTCCTCGATTTCAACAGAAGCATCGTACATAACACGAACATCATCATGAACGTCATTCAAAGAATTGCACGTGTCGAAAAATCCAGTACCCAATCTAACAAACCCGATCATTTATCTTCTCATTTCTCACAAAAATTAAAGGAATGCTAAATTTATCTTTAAAAATAGGCAAAATTCAAGCAGTTGTAACTTTGTTAAAAATAAACGAAATTTAAATTTTAAAAAAGGATTTTAAAGCTTGAAATCTCTACTTTCGAAAGGTTACTATTATTTTTTAGTTTTTGTGAGTTTGATAATTTTTACATATAAAAAACTACGAGCTGGACGAAATAGAAAATTTTTCTCTCACTTTGTGCGCCTGTCACGTGCACAAAAAAAATCTGCGAAAATTTTAGGCTTCTTAACATGAAAGCTTGAAGTTTTCCTTGCAAAATCTTTTTTTAAAACTGTTTCTACGATTTTTTGTTACTAAGTTATTGTGGATGGAATAAGAAATGAGCATTTTGACTTTGATTGCTCATAACTCTCTGAAAAATCATCGTATCGCAATTAAAAAAACAAATTCTTAAAGCTGAAACTTTGCTCTATTGAATGGTATAATTGTCAAATTTTTTTAAATAACATGTAGACATAATACAAATGGATTAAGATAATGTAAAAATTAGTGATTTTTCTCTTTTTTATTTTGACACAGAAAACAATTGTGCAGAACAACAACACAAATTTATTCTTTATATTTTTTTGTACTTTTAAGTATCTTGCATTTAAAAAAAAATTGCTAAATAGCTAGGAGATTTTTTTCATGGTGGCCTCTATGGTTTTATGGAGCAAAACGTACAAAAGATTGTAAAATTGCTTAAGGAGGATACACAAAATAGGGGAGCGAATAAATCTTACGTATTCTTACGTATTTTGAGTCGTAAAATCCGAAAATGGCCATAAAAATTACGTCTATAGCAGAGAAAACATGGGAAATAAAGAAAAATGCGGAAAAACATGAAATTGTTTAAACTGCTAGACATAATTTTTTTACGTTGCGATACGAAGATTTTTTTAAGAGAGTTATGAGCAATCGAAGTCAAAATGCTCATTTCTTATTCAATCCACGATAACTCAGCAACAACAAAAAATCGTAGAAACATTAAAAAAAAAAGATTTTGTAAGGAAACCTTCAAGCTTTCACGTTACAAAGTCGAAAATTTTCGCAGATTTTTTTTGTGCACGTGACAGGCCCACAAAGTGAGAGAAAAATTTTCTATTTTGTCCAGCTCGTAGCTTTCTATATGTAAAAATTATCAAACTTACAGAAACTAAAAAATAATAGTAACCTTTCGAAAGTAGATATTTGAAGCTTTAAAATCCTTTTTTTAAGTTTAAATTTCGTTTATTTTTAACAAATTATTGTAATACAGGAATAAAGATGTTTGTAAATAGCCTAATATCCTTTACATGTGCATGTGTTTAATAAAGAAAATTTATTTTTATATGTACAGATCCTTGTTGTTGAACATACAGAAGTGTTATGTTTACATACTATTACTTAGAGATACTATCACTTAAGGATATACTATGCTAGTACATGTTTATGACATATTATGCTGAGTTGTATTTGTATTCTATGTCGCAAAAAATATATGTTATAAACATGTACTGTTTAATGCTTATATGATCCCTAATACTACAAAAAGAAATGATATCACAACAAAATTACCTTTTTAAAAAAAAGGTTAAAAAAAGGCGTCAAGTCACACGCGTTCGAAGAAAGTGGTTATTTCAAAAAACCGATGAGGTATCTTTGTACCTAAAAAAAACTGATGTGGTATGTTTGTACCTAAAAAAAACCGATGTGGTATGTTTGTACCTCAAAAAACCGATGAGGTATCTTTGTACCTAAAAAAAACCGATGAGGTATTTTTATACTTCTAAAAAATCGATGTGGTATGTTTGTATTTTCACAAAAATAAATGATATCTATAAATTACGCCAAGTAAAAAATGAATATATATTCCTCGGAAAATAACTGTTGTATTATTTTTAAAAAATATCTTTGTATTTAAGTGTCTTCCTACACAAGTCATAATAGCTTCATTTTTCCTTACAGACATTATAATATAACCAAATTCCGTTACCTAACTGAACCCAAGTGATATGTATCTTCTTAAATAAATGTTTTCTTGATTGATCTTTAAATAAATCTTTAAATTGCGTTAATCAAAAAGAGAACATACAATTACAAAATTTTTAATCCAACACAGGAATACAAGGTATTTAAATGCAAAGATGTTAATCGCAAAGATTAAAAACTGTTAAAGAAGTAACAAAAAAAATGCAAATATTTTATTGAAATAAAAAAAAAATTTCGTACAAAAACTTGACGCTGCTTTTTTACTCCAGTCACAACAAAATTACCTTTTTTAAAAAAAGGTGCCAAGTACACGCGCAGTATGTTAGCTCGAAGAAAGTGGTTATGGAGTATTCCTGTGTTGGATTAAAAATTTTGTAATTGTATGTTCTCTTTCTGATTAACGCAATTTAAAGATTTATTTAAAGATCAATCAAGAAAACATTTATTTAAAAAGATACATATCACTTGGGTTGAGTTAGGTAACGGAATTTGGTTATATTATAATGTCTGTAAGGAAAAATGAATCTATTATGACTTGTGTAGGAAGACACTTAAATACAAAGATATTTTTTAAAAATAATACAACAGTTATTTTCCGAGGAATATATATTCATTTTTTACTTGGCGTAATTTATAGATATCATTTATTTTTGTGAAAATACAAACATACCACATCGATTTTTTAGAAGTATAAAAGTACCTCATCGGTTTTTTTTAGGTACAAAGATACCTCATCGGTTTTTTGAGGTACAAACATACCACATCGGTTTTTTTTTTAAGGTACAAACATACCACATCAGTTTTTTTTAGGTACAAAGATACCTCATCGGTTTTTTTGAGATAACCACTTTCTTCGAACGCGTGTGACTTGACGCCTTTTTTTACCTTTTTTTTTTAAAGTTATGCTTACAGCAGCAGCCAAATTATGATGCGCCTGTAAGAAAGTCTGAAATTCTTTTAAATGTTGTTTTGTGTGCAAAGGTAATGCTGGCATTCTCTCAGGACACGAAATTCTCTTTTCTGAGGGTATTATAGCTCTCATAAGCTTGCTCACGTTCATATTGAGAATGTTTACCTTTCCAGAAATTTCTTCTACTGTAACTAGTGTCCTATTAACTTTCATTTCGGTGTTTAATTTCTTCTCTGCAACAAATACAGAAAAATTATAGTAATACAGGCACAGAAAGCAAACATTTATTTTACACTAGTATTGCAACAAAATGTTACCTGTATTCTTATCATGCAACTGTTCTTTAAACAATGTACATCGATGGAAAGCGCTTGAACTAGATAATTTTGGTTTATCATTACAATTAGAAGCATTGCTGCTGCATTGCGCGGTGTCCACAGAATCAATGTTAAAAGTTGATATTGATTGATGATCAGTTGATGTAAGATCCTTCGTTAAAGTTGAATCATCATTACTGAACACACGGTCAGGTACTTGCGTCAATGATTGTACGTTCGAAGAAAGAGTCATCCCTTCCTGAACAGCACTTTCGTCACAGTTAACAGGGCTATTTATAAGTAATGAATTGCAAGAGGTTGAGGATTTTAAGGGACTTTTTGTCTTGCTGAATGAGGCCAATGATTCCGGCCTTTTCATTTTAGAGGCTGCAATTGTTTTTGCTGTTTGAACTACTTTCTTCAATTCCGTCGCGTAAGAATGCTTAGAAGATGGCTCTTTTCTTTCAACAGTCATTTTTCCTCCTTTAGGCTTTTTGTTATTTAACTTAATAATAGAGGAACTCTTCAACAATTTTGACGAGTTGCTGGCATCTGAATCAGTATCCCAGTTTTGAGTATCGAAAGAAACTTTTTTGAAAGGCACAGCAGGGGGAGCAGGAATAATTTTTGTCGTTATTTTTGAAAGGACACTAGAATTAGTATCACTGTCTGACTCAATTTGCCGAGCCTTTCTCTTTCTTCTCCCTCGGCCCATATTTTGCTCTATCTCTGTTTCATAATTTGAATCAGCGAGGAATCCAGAAACAGCTTCGCGGGCTTGTGGATAAGTATCTGAATGGAGAAAAAATTTAAGTTTTAAAAAAATATCTACATATTCCGATGTCATAATAATGTGTGACAATCTGTATATAAAAATTTTTATAGGAGAATAAAATAAAATTTTACTATAAAATCTTTTAATTTCCACTTCGTGTTTTGGCCAATCAGTTTTAAAAGATTGTTCAGTTTTCACCAGTTGTGTGACTGATTTTGGATTAGGGGGCCAATATATTTGTCCACATATTTCATCGTCAAGGTCTGTGCAGATCCACTTTCTTAAACCAACGTCAATGTATATATCTGGATCTTCATTTGTAGGCAGAAATTTTAGCACAACAAACTGTGAAACAGAAAATAAAAAGTATAAAGTGTAAAGTGTAAAAATAAAAATACACTGTATGTATTAACATATTATATTCTATAAATGTGATATCTACATATTTTTTCTTGTGTAATACTGTATGGAGTTTCTTTAAATCAATGGAATTGTGTGAAGTAATGGCATACACAAGAAATTATCTCTATTTGGAATCAAATAGCACTTGCACTGAACATCACTGACAGGATATGCTACTCTTCTTTCCTCGAGTTGAGAAACACATATAATATCTAGTTCAGATGAGGGGAGTGGATACGTATAAAAGTCCTCCTGTTTTTTAAACTTGCAACCAATAAAAAATAGAGTTCGGTGTCTGTGAACAAGATTTTTTAGCAAAACAACACTATCATTTAATGTTTTAAAACAGGAGTCCTTTTTACCTATTTTAAAAAACACATTACCAATAATAACCTTACGATATTGTGGGCCACGAATAATTTCATCTGCAATGTAGTGTTTTAAAGAGAGCACAAACTGATTAGGCTTAGAATCGAGAATAATTTCAATCTTTTCCTTTTTTTCTAAATCACGTCTACCTATCTGCTGCAACGGTTTATAACCTGATCGCAGGGAATCCTTCATAGACTTCAGACGGTTTTCATAGCGAAAGGCACTGAAATTATCTATAGCACCATGCTCCTGACATTCCTTAGGTAAGTGACTGAGTGAGTGTACATTATACACTATAAAACTCGTTCCATAAAGAACTACTGAATGAGAGATAAAAGTTTTAATAAATTGCTCAGCAAGGTGGAGATGAGTATGAACAAGAGTAGAACTAGCCAAAATATAGGCAGCACTATGCAAAAGGAGAAAATGTTTGTGGATGTTATCATGAATCAAATCCTTGAAAGCAACAATACCGTCATACAAGAGTATGCGACGAAATTCAGTGGCCTTGAACAGTTTAAAATCGTTTAGAGATCTTGGTTTTCGATTAAAATCATGGGGACAGAATTCCTTAAGAAACACAAAGACTTCAGATATAAGATTAATAATATCTCTATGAAGTTTCCATACTCCAACAACAAATAACCAAAAATAAAGCAGCCTCTTGAACACACCAATATATAAAAGATGCATTGCATCAAGACGGAATTGTGACACAAGCCCAGTTCCTAATCTTTCAAGTGGTGAGATTCCTTCATGGTGTTGAGGTTGCTCGCAATTTCTGAAAGACTCATCTGTACGGAGGGGTTGATTAAGATCCACGAAAGTAATCCTGTGATTATTGTATTCTCCAATGACAGTGCATTTCTCACAACCTGCATAACCTGAATGCCCTTTACAACATTTAATAAATGCCCTTGCAGGAGCATCTAGAACATAATTTCTAATTACAACTTCATAATTGTTACCCTCATACTCATAGCCATTATGAAATAAATCTTCTAATTCACTAACATACTTTTCTAGATATTCCTCAATATTCAGGATCACTTTTCCCACAGTATACAGCAATAATAAAGGGTTCATTCAAAGTCCCAACAAGATGTCCTAAAATTGGCCAAAACTTAAGCTTAGAACTGTTGAAAAGCGGCAAACCGTCAATATTAATATCAATTATAATCTTTCCATGAGTTCGCAAATAATCTTGTAATAACATCTGGTCCAAATTAACTGTAAATCCTTTATACCACATTTTTCCTCCACTTTCAAGATTACTTATCTCCAGATTAAAATTACTTTTTAAAAGTATCTTGTGACTTTTAGGCATATTAGGAAGACCAACACTGAGGCGCTTTAACAAATTATCAACTTTTAACATGGAAAGGACACCTGATTCAGAAGCCCATGCTCGCACTGATTCAATAACAAATTGTTCCATTTGAGCAACGTTCCTGAAAACCATCGCATTCTCTTCGACTTCACTTCTGTCAGACTGTGAGCTATTCTCACTCAACCCACTCTGCATATCAGCCATAATATATATGTATTTCTTCGGCAACTTGTTCGTCACTTTGTAAAGATATCGTATCACTATTATTATTATTTTCAGAAGCAGTAGCAACATGATAGCCTTCATCAAAATTTGCAATTTCCTCAGAATCGGATGATATCTCATAATCTGAATTACTATCCGAAGATTCTACATAAATTTTTATTGATTCTCAGTCGCAATTCATCTGCTTTAAGCTTTTTCATGGCAGTTTTTGTAGCTTTTCTATGCAGTTTCCTCTTCACAGGTTTAGAATAAATCTTACATATAACAGATTATAAAAAACAAAGTTAATAATACTTCGAGAGTGGCACCCGTTTGACCACGTTAATATTGACCACGGTCCCGATTGACCACGTTGAAATTGACCACGTTGCGATTGACCACGTTGATATTGACCACGTTGTGATTGACCACGGTCCCGATTGACCACGGTCCCGATTGACCACCGTCCCGATTGACCACCGTCCCGATTGACCACGGTCCCGATTGACCACCGTCCCAATTGACCACGGTCCCGATTGACCACGGTCTCGATTGACCACGGTCCCGATTGACCATCGTTCCGATTGACCACGTTCCCGATTGACCACGGTCTCCATTGATCCTATATAATATATCAGAATCCGAGTACGCGTTAAGGAAAACGAAATCCCGACGTCTTCCACGAGGAGAAGTCGGCTCAATTGGTTATCTGACACCTAGTAAACACTGTAGTCAGGTCGGCGTCAATGTAGCGTCGACGATAGGAGAATTCGGCACGCAGACGTCTTCTTCAAGACGAAGTACAATGTGTTGACAGACACCTAGTACACGCTAAAATGGGGTCGGCGTCAAACCCACTATTCGGGAAAGCGAAATTAGTACGTAGACACCTTCCCCGAGAACAAGACCCGGAATCACGTCTACCAGGTTCCTAGAGCCAGCCCTGTAAGGTCGGCGTCAACGGCCGACATCATAAAGTGCATCAAAACATCTTTCCCAGAGCATGTGTGGGCGGGGGGGCTTCGCCCCCCCTGCACCCCCCATTGTGTGAGTAAACCTAGAAGTGTGGGCGGGGGGGACTCCCGCCCCCCCCCTGCACCCCCCCTGTGCACTGGGCGGGTGGGTTGGGTTGACGGGTGGGCAGGGGGGGCTTCGCCCCCCCCCCCGCACCCCCCCCCCCATGGACACGCCTTCGGCGTGCCCGGGTAGGAGATGTATTTCGCTTTATGCGTGAGCGGGGGGGGCTTCGCCCCCCCCTGCACCCCCCCCCCCATGCACGTGAGCCTCACTTTATAAATTATTCGAGATCGTGGTCAATCGGGACCGTGGTCAATCGAAACCGTGGTCTATCACAACATGGTTAATATCAACGTGGTCAATCGCAACGTGGTCAATTTTAACGTGGTCAATCGGGACGGTGGTCAATCGGGACCGTGGTCAATCGAGACCGTGGTCAATCGGGACGGTGGTCAATAGGGACCGTGGTCAATCGGGACGGTGGTCAATCGGGACCGTGGTCAATCGGGACGGTGGTCAATCGGGACCGTGGTCAATCACAACGTGGTCAATCGCAACGTGGTCAATTGCAACGTGGTCAATATCAACGTGGTCAATTGGGACCGTGGTCAATGTTAACGTGGTCAAACGGGACGCTCCCTACTTCGAAGCCGTTACAAGTACTAAAACGGATAGTATTATAAATAACTAAAGTACTAACAGATATAATAAAAAATAAAACATGTAAAAGACACTAAAAGATAAGAATTGATGTCTCTACTACACGCAACTGAGAAAATTATAACTTGAAAATAGTAATAACCTAAAAAATTTACCGGACTTTCTTCCATCGTTACAGCAATCCACAGCAATCGCTTTATGTCACACACTCAAGCACAGCGAAATGAGATAAAACCTCTTAGGCAGATGAGTAAATTCACTTTCCTTATTTCTGTGTACAGTTTCGTTGAGTGAAACGAAAAAGCGCGGCAGGACATGGAAGGCGTGTGATGGGTGATGGCTCCTGCACACAGGATGTGGAAACGCTTTTCGCGCGACAAAAGGAGAGGCCCGGTACTCATGGTAGCCAACCAACGTATCATTTTTCCGGGAACCAGAAGCTTATTGGCTACCGCGTTGCTATACCGCGGAGCCATATTATAAATGCGTGTCCTGCGCACGAAATATACGCGCAAACTATAACGACATCGTTTCGATGTCGTTTCGACGCTTAACAACTTAATTGACGTCGTTGAACATTAATGACGTCGAAACAATGTCGATTCGATCTTTAAATAATAAACTTTAAAAATATTGAATTATATATAAACCATATGTTATATAATATCTAAAATATTAAAAATTACACAAAACTCTCGATAAACTGTCTATTATACGCAATTTTTTGGTTGCTCGATAAATTCTAAATTTCGACACGAATTTCAAATCGACATGAACGACGTCGAATCGATATTATTTCGATGAATCATTTCTGACTGGGACGTGCCTTTGCTTCCTGTTCACCTCGCTCCATCGATTCCTTCCTTCGACCTCTCGATCTCGCCGCTTGTCCACCGATACACGTTGCGAATTTGCGCATCCGCCTTTCTCCTTTCTGCCGCTCTCGCCTCTTGTGCCATCACCTCGCCTCCATCGCCCAGGGCTGCCAACCTATCCCTTTGCCTTTTGCCAGTCTTCTCCAGGGCCTCCAAACTCCCATATAAATTTGCGTGACCAGCATTTGTGGTGCCCTCTGAGATATGTTCCCCTGTAAAATAGAACTAAATATCAATATGGCGTCAAATTAAATGATACGACTGGATACGACAGATATCGACTGTTATCGACGTCCAATGTTATATATTATATATTTTACACTTAAAAACGCTTTTAAAGACTAAGAAATTGTTTATTACAATGCTTTATTAAAAATGTAACTATAAAATTTTAAAAAGGAGAGTATTTATAATTTTATTACATAATTATTTAAATAACCACTGTTATTGTACTTTTATAACCACTGTATCATCGGTTTTCCTTAAAATATTGACAGCATCGTCATCGTTGCACGCTGTGATATACTCGCCGTTCATTACAGAATCCTAGAATATGAATTTAATTATATAATAATAAAATGTAATAATATATAATTATGTAGGGTAGTGAATCGTCTCGTCGTAATAGAAAACTCTCTTTATTTCAAAACGCCTCTTCACTCGACCACTCCCTACGCAAGACTGTTCTCGACGACCTTCCTTCGCTTCTTTCTTTTTTTTTTAACAACTGCGTATCGCTTCCCGCTCGCGTCTACCAATCTGCGCGTTACAGTTCCGGCTCTAATCCCGCGTCTTTCAAATCTCCTTGCTCTACCTCCTCCTGCCTTACAGCTTCGGCCGTCCTGACTACAAGGCCGCCTCGGCCGTCTTTTCTACTTCCTCTACGGGATCGTCTCTACGCCAGGGCTTCATATTTGCGCTTTTCCATACACCTTGGTACGGTCGCTGAGAGAGCTGGTGTCCCTCGACATCGCTTAATATATAACGATTATTTCGTAGACGCTTTTTTACACAATACCCCAGGTAGCAAGATGTCGTCAATATAACGTCATTTTTAAGTCATTAACATGACGAAACTGACGTCATAAAAGACGTCAAAAACGAAGTCATAATGACGGCTATAAGTCACAGACCGATGACGTGATGCTTATGACGTCAAAATCACGGCACAACTATGTCGAGAAACGTACGTCATTTCACGAATATTATTTAATATAAAAATACTATCATACAACATTTATTATGGCTGCGTTCGGTTTGGGCGCTCACGCACTGTAAGTATCGCTCTATCTTCGTTTGATATTCGATGTGCAACGAAGACAGAATGATGCTTACAGCGCGTGAGCGCCCAAACCGAACATAGCGTTTATCTATTTTAAATGTTTAATATATATTTATTATGCATTATGCTAAGGAAATAAGGATTTAACGGATTTGATGGCTCGAAGAATAATATAAATCATTTAGAAGCCTCTGAGTATTGGTTCCTGCAAATCTTCGTTTATAAATATGTATTACGTAGCACATTTTTTAAATGTTTCTATTTTTATGTGGCATTTTTACTTAAAATAAACATGTAAGAAATTACATCGCATCTTTACTTAACACATCACAGAAAATAAACTGGTCAGAAATTATATGACATTTGTATTTTATTATTATAGCATCTCTCTTTCGCATAAATTATTACAGAATAATATAGAAAGTATATACAAATAAAGAACTTTTTTTTCGTTTAACTTACCAAAGCGGACAAATTGTCATTATTTTGTAAATATTCTTCTAATGTTACAATATGATTGTTTGACATTAATGGCAATTTTACTGGAAAATCTTCTGGTATTAATGTAGTCAATAGTTGAGTATGATTCTTATTACGTACTGCTTTCATTAAATCTTCATTTTGTTGTTTAATGGTCACTAGTAATTGCAATATTTTCCGTAGAACTAGAAACACAAGATTTTATTATTCGAAATGGCTTATAAAAATTACGAAACAACCAAATAATTGAGACTACTTTATTACTAAACTATAAAGACAGTTAACAATTTAAATATTAAAAATAAATACTAAAAAATTGTAAATACTAAATTTAAAAAACACTTTAATATATGTCATTCAATACAAGTTAGAAATAAAAAACCTACCAAATCGACCACAATCAGAAGTCAGAGATGTATCAGCAATATTTGTTGCATCTATTGGTATATTATCTTTCTTCGTGAGAACATCAGTGATGTTTTCATCAGCACTGTTGCTATTAACATCTACACATATTATTAATAAAGGAACTTAAATAACTTCTAGATATTATTACTACAAAAGTTTAACAAACAAAAACATTTTATACATATAAAACTTACCAAACCGATCAGGAGTAGAAGTTCGATCAGAGTAACTAGCAACATTTACATCTATTGGCAATCTATTTATATTTTTTGTAGTATCACTAATTTGTTTAGTATTATTGCTAACATCTACAAAATATATAGATATATATATGTAAAAATTTTATGTATATATTTTTTGTGTGTACTTTTATGTTCCACGTTATACAAACATCCATAAGAATGCTATAAAAATTATTTAGTACAAACCATGTGAATTAGAATTTTTTGCAGGACGACCATATGAATTAGAATTTTTTGTACGACGACCATATGATTTAGAAATTTTTGCAGGACGGTCAAATATACAATCTGTTGGTTCTTCTTCACTATTACTACTGCTCTCGCATAAACGTTTTGTTTTTTTTTCTTTTTCTAATTTGTGAATGTGATTCCGCTTCTGTATTAAGATCGCTTGTATCTTCTGCCACAGAAAGTTTTTGTTTGGCTAGATCTAAATTGTCTGTAATTATTAAAGAACAAGATAAATGTTTAGGTTAGAGAGATACATTTTTAATTAAATCCATTTTATTAAAACAAAGGTTTTAATATATCTTTCATTTACGATTTTATATTATTCAATATCCAATGTAACTATTATAAAAGAATATAGAAAGTATGAGGAACAGGAGAAGTACAGAAAGTATGAAATTAGTTGATCGGTTTACGCAAATATAAACATTGTGATAAAAGGACGTAACAGCTTCGTGCGTATTTTAATTAGCAAAAAGAGTCGATCACTATTTCTGCTCATTGTGAACTAAACTAACCTATATCTACGTCTAAAATAGTAAATATTATGAGTAATTATGTTACGTTCTTACCGGATTCAAAGAAATTACGGGCTATTCCGTAAATCTGCCATGTGTTTTCATTAAAATCTTCTCCCCTTTTTAATGCACGCATAAAAGTTACGTTGTCTTTATAAGGTGGCCAGAATACTTCCTTTTTACGTGGCGTTATCCATTTAGAATGCACAATTGCTAGGTCACCCCCATCTGCTTCATTAAATTCTATTACTTTATACATGGTTCCGTTAGTAAACACTTTTATCAAAATCACACTATCGACGATATAAAAATATAAGAAGAAACAGAATACAGACCGCTTCTTCTTCTTCTTCTTTGGCCATGCAATGGATTTCGCTGCGTAGCTTAGGTTAGATCCTATGCATACGCGCGGACTTTTCGCGCATGCGCAGATTGCGAATCGAGTAGCTCAGTACCATCTAATATTTTGTTACTCGTTAGAATAGTGAAAGCGCGGAAGAAAAAACTAATATGTTCTACTAATATACTATTTACTTACAATTATTACTTGATTAAAATTTGTAATATTAATCATTGAATATGACTTAAAAATGACGATAAAATGACGATATTTTTATGACGACAATATATCGTCACAAACATTACGTTTATTTTACGTCATTATTTAGTCCACTGACGTCAAATGACGAGAAATGACCTTAAATCGACGTTATAATGACGACATCTTGCTACCTGGGACGGACCCTTATACGCCGGTTTTAGCTTATTAGATATTCCTACGGTTGAATCGAAGTTTCGAACTACAACTAAATCGCCTTCCTCATACTCATTCGCAGGTTTTCGTCTTTGGTTTACATATTGCTCATTATACGACTGACCCTTCGCAATCTGCTCAGCCGCTTTAGCGCGAATCTCAGTTAAATTACGCTCGCTAACACAGTTTTCTTCTAACACATTTTCTTTAACATAATCTATAATTTTTCCGCGTTGCTCTGTCCCAAACAATAAGACGCTTGGTATTGCTCCCGTTGACTTGCAAAACGTATTGTTTAAAGCAAACTCGATCTCATTTAATGCTTTAGGCCAACTTTCCTCGTCACTCAATTTTTCTAGAGCGGACGCTAACACTCGATTGTATCGCTCAACTTGACCATTAGCCTGAGGTGATCCTGTGGCCACCTTTACATGTTTCACGTTCTGTTAAAAAGTCTTCGAACTCTCGAGAGGTAAATGCAGTACCTCGGTCAGATATTAAAAGCTTTGGCCTGCTGTATGCTCGGAAATACTCCTGTAAACATTTAATCGTTTCGGCGCTCGAAGTCGATTTTACCGCATACAATTTCACGAACTTCGTAAACGCATCTACTACTAAGAACACATGTTTTTTCGCAATAGCACCTTTTATAGGCCCATAATGATCTACGTGTATTGTTAAGAAAGGAACGCTTTCTTTAGGTATACTATTTATATATCCTTCTAACTTTCCTGAAGGTTTCGAATACGCAATACATTTAAAACAATTCTTTATGTACTGATCTACTTTCTCACGCAGTTTCGGAAACCAATAGCTTTGCATTATAATATCACATGTTTTCCCTGTCGCAAAATGACCTAACTCATTATGATAACGATGCATAATCTCGTATTCCATTCCGTGTGGTACAAAACAAGATTCTTTGTCCCCACTTACGATAAACTAAACTGTCTCTCATCTCATAGTACCGATCTTCTGATTTCTCTAATTTTTCTCGGATCTCACGAATTTTCGGATCTAATGTTTGACATAATCGTAGGTTCGCCTCGAACGAATTATCCTCGACCACGAGTACTTCGTACACTCTACTCAATGCATCAACATGAGGCATCTTCGTTCCCGCTCGATGTTCGGTATAATAATCGAAATCTTGCATCTCTAAAGCCCATCTGGCTATACGCGGGTTTATGTCTTTCTTCTTTAATGTCTGTATCAAGGAATTACAATCCGTAACTACTTTAAATCTTATACCGTGCAAATATATTCGGAATTTTCTAAACGCGTAAACGATAGCTAATGTCTCCAACTCGAAGCTGTGATATCTACTTTCGACCTCTGTAGCTCGCTTTGAGTAATAAAACACTGGATGGAATTTTCCATCTTCCTTCTTTTGCAATAAGGCCGCTCCGAAACCAGCCGAACTTGCATCACAATGCAATTCTGTTTCATCTACTGGATTATACAATGCCAAAACAGGTGATTTAATCAGTTTGTTCTTTAAAGTTTCAAATGCCTCCATTTGTTCGTTACCGAATTGGAATACCACACCTTTTCGCAATAGATCATACAAGGGTTTCGCAATTATCGAGAAGTCTTTTACAAATTTACGAAAATACGCACACATTCCTAAAAATCTTTGAACTCCTCGAACATCCGTGGGTACAGAATAAGTCTTTACTGCTTCTATTCCCGACTCACTAGGGCGGATTCCGTCTCCCGTCACTATGTAACCCAAAAAGTCTATTTCGGTATACAGAAACTTGCACTTGTCTATCCGTAATTCTAACCGATTTTCTACTAATATTCGAAAAAGTATTTTTAGCACCTCTAAATGTCGCTCTAAAGTTCGCGTCGCTATAAAAAAGTCATCCAGGTAAGTTCGCACGTCACCTGATCGAATCAATGCTTCCATAACCTCCTCTACATATTCCTGAAACGTCACGGGTGCTGTCGTCAGCCCAAACGGCATCTTAGTAAACTCAAATTGCCCTAACGGGGTAATGAACGCTGTGTATGGAATACTCTCTTCCGCAACGTCAATGTGGTAAAATCTGTTTTTAAGATCTACCAAACTAAAATACTTGTTACCATTTACTGACTCTACTACTTCCTCGATAACTGGAATAGGATGATTTACTCGTTCGATTAGCGCATTTAAAAACCGATAGTCTACACACATCCTTATTTCGCCCGATTTCTTTGGAACTAGTACTATTCGTGAAGCGTATTGTGATTTACTCGGTCTAATAATCCCCTTGGATTTCAATTCTTCGATTATTTTCTCCACTTGCGCACGCTCGCGATAAGATAGCCTACGTGGTGCAAAATGAAATGGAGTATGTTTCTTAAGTTTGAGTTTAAGTTCCGCACGCACTTTCGGAGTAGGCGGTCGCTCCGCTAACAAATATTTGTTTCTAAACAACTCCTTTAAACGCTCATGCCACTCAGGTGCAGCTTCCTCGCTTATATTTAATGCATCCACCTCGTCTCCCGCTAATACACTCGCGCTTATATTTAAAATCTCACACGCATCTGTTTCAAGGAAATCTACGCGCTCGTTCTCTTTCTCGCGCTTCTCACTCGTATTCTTTTCACGACTAACCGTCAATCCCAAAATATTCCACGCGTCTCTACCGATAACAACCGGGGCTTGCATTGATGAATCTGGCACTACGCGTAAAAGTAATCCACTTAAAGTTTCACCTTCGAATTCTACGGTCGCGTTTACTACTCCGCTAATCTCTAACGGGCTCTTATTCAATCCGATATATTTATTGTTCTCATTATTCACTCGCGTCACTGATTTTACCGGTACAAAAGATTCTTTTATAAAACTAATCGGGCTTCCCGAATCTAACAACGTACGCAGGGTCAGTTCTACCGATAGCTCAGTACTCACAAACTTATATCGCAAGTCTCTAAAAATCTGTTCTTCTACGACTCCGATTTGCTTCGCTTCGGTCTCCGTCGATCCCTTCGTCGCGTCCCGTGGTTTCTCCTTGGCCGTGTCCTTCTTAACCTTTTGTGGACAGTCTTTAATTCTATGATCTGCCTTGCCACAATTAAAGCAGGAACCTCGCTCACGTTTCGGCTGCTGACACTCTCGACCTTTGTGTCCGAACTCGTTGCAATTGTAGCACCGCACTTTTTTTTCTTGTTGCGACTTCTCCTTCTCTGCGCCGTCGCTCGCCTCTTTTTTCGCATGGTCGCTCCCTTTTTGCGATCGTCCCTTTCCTTCAGGCTCAAGCCGAACTTGCTTGAACGCTCCTAGTAACGCTTCTTTGGTAGGAAACCGCTGAATCTTTGCTTGATTCCTCAGATGCACGTCGGATATGCCCTCAATTAGATAGTCGACGATCTCTTCTTCTTCAATTGGCACCTGATTCGCCAACGTCACTTTGTCGTGGAAATATTCACTAAATGCCTCAGCCACTTGCCAAACACGTTTCTCGAAATTTCTTTTTAGTATTATCCTGGCCGGTCGATGATCGAACATCTTCCTCATCTCTTCGAACAATTCTTCCACGGAAATCTCCAGGTGTTCTGGCTTGGAATAGAACCATTTCAGTGCCTGGTTCTTTAACTTCATGCCGACTAGAATTCTGGCAGCTCGATCGTCCAATTCATACGTCGTACATAACAATTTAAATTGTTTTTCCCATCGCCAGTAGACATCGCTGGTACCTTTGAATTCTGGCAGCAACTCGCCGACGGCATTGATATTCGGCCTCTGCCTAACCGTCTCTTGTGGTAATGGTGCCGTTACCGACCGTGTTATCGACCGCTGTATTGGCGATCCTGAAGACTCACCGGACGAAGCTGGTACTTCCCTTTCGGCCGCTCGCTGCCCCATCGTGTCTCTCAAGCTCGCGTTCTCTATGCGTAACACCTCTAATTCTCGCACCACTAGATCCCTTTCACGCCGCAGTAGATCTAACTCTCGCTCCCGAATGCCTGACTCGGCTGCGGAATTTACCGCTCGCACGCCATCGTTTCCGGCGGCCATGTTGTCTTCTCCGGAATTTACCGCTCGCACGCCATTGCTTCCGACGGCCATGTTGTCCTTTTCAACATTCGTTTGTTGTCCTGCGCCGTTCTCTCCGCTGCTCATCCTCAGTCCACTTGGATCAGCTCTGCACAGTCTTATGAACAACTCGGCTTTCCTTCCAGCCCTGCTCAGCCCGAGAGCACCTAATCGTCCTTTCAATTCGGTTACGGACCACTGCTCGAAGCTTTTACCACAGTACATGCCGTACTTGCACGCACTCGTCGTCTCGCGTCTTCGTTTCAGCGGACACTCGTGATTCCGGATCCCGCCGATCGCCGTATGCTCTCATCTCACAGGAACCTCGCACGACTCGAGAACACTAAGCTCGCGACAACTTCCTCTCGTTCCCGCAACAACCCGTATGGCCTGTTCTCGTTCGCGACTCGTCACGATTTACTCGCGTCCACTGTCTCGCACGCACGCTTATTGTTCAGTTATCAGGATCCGATGTGGATCTGATATACGATGGATCTTATATCCCACTTCTGATAATTGTAGGGTAGTGAATCGTCTCGTCGTAATAGAAAACTCTCTTTATTTCAAAACGCCTCTTCACTCGACCACTTCCTACGCAAGACTGTTCTCGACGACCTTCCTTCGCTTCTTTCTTTTTTTTTTAACAACTGCGTATCGCTTCCCGCTCGCGTCTACCAATCTGCGCGTTACAGTTCCGGCTCTAATCCCGCGTCTTTCAAATCTCCTTGCTCTACCTCCTCCTGCCTTACAATTATAATATTATTATTATATAATTTTATTACCTAATTTAAATGAGCTAGACTTATTTCTTTTTCCTATATTTCAAATACATCCTTCTAGCTTGATTAAAAATAAAATTCGTATCGCATCCTTCTTCTATTTTTCCCGTTAATATGTTGTTGATAAACTTACACCATTGTAAAATAAATTGTCTTGCAGTTAATTCAATGATAATACTTCGTACAATGGGGCAATGCATCATGGGCGTCGAAAATGCTTTAATACTTAGTACATGTTTTAATTTTTCCATTACTTGTACCTCGTGACAAAACTGAGGAAACTGTAATATTCTGCAAGATCTAACGCATGTTGAACACTTTCCAAGATACAGTTATGTTTTATGATCTTAAAGCATTCTTCACATTCCATTACAGATTTCTCTTTCTCCATAATTAATATTATCTTTTGTGCATCCACAAACATATTTTTATTGGTGACATTTGGTATAGCTGCTTCAGCGCATTCAATATCATTGTCATTTTGCTCTGTGTTTGATTGTATCGCAATTTCGTTCGCGTGACATAGTTTTAACAGTGCTAACGATGTACCTTCGTTACTTTCTTCACAATTTGATGATATACAATGATTAGATGTCAAATTTGAGCTAACAAGCGTTTTAAACGCGCCAGAAAATTGGAAGGGTGTCGGATTAACATTTCTATGCCCGTTATCTCTAATCTGGCTAAAGCAATTTTCTACCACATCTTGATTAATATGCTTTAAATTAAATGAGGAAAATCCAGATGTTTGGAGCACATCCCATAAATATTTTGCGCTTTGGATAGTCCACATCCAATTTACTATACATTTTGGTGAATTTCTTCGGATAACTTGATGAGTCTTCTTTTCGACAAATTCCATTTGGCGAAGTTTATTATATGCTTCTTTCCAATAATTTATATGATCACTCGTATTACTTATAATACTAGTAAGTCCTTGTCCTCGTTTTCCATTAAACGAATCAAAGAGCTGATCAAAAAATAATATTGTTTCGGATGTAGCGGCAGCATTTTGTGATAAATGCATTTTACCCTTTTTTGTATCCATAATACCTGTAATAAAATCCAATATTTGAATATTTTATATCCAACATGTAATATTTACTCTCAATATTTAAGTATTATATTATTATCGATAAGTAATATATTTTACCTTGACTAAAAGTCAATACTACATGGATAAAATTTGCTACTGTGTGACTAAACACTTGTGTAGCATATTTAACTTTCATTTTCGGTATTATGTGCAAGAAAATATGTTTATCAGAAAGTTTTGGCATCTGTCGTTGCCTCAAAAATGAATATTTGTCCATTTCATATATAGTAACAATATCGTCCCACGATGCAAATTTCTCATTCCCCTTTTTTACATTTTTATTAATAATTAAATCCTTTGTTAATAAATTATTACGTACCCCTTTTTGCAAGTGTACGTAATCATAAAACGGGATAACTTCTTGTGTTTCAACGAAAAACGTGTTTTCTACAAAAATATAAAGAATACTTCTACAAAAATATCAAGAATACTTTAAATATAAAATAGAAAAAAAATAATTATAAAAAGAATCCATAATCAATAAGATTTAATAGATATATATGATCTACTTACTGGGATTCTTATGTGTTGTGCGTCGTAAATGGTTGGCTTTTTGAATCAGTACATTGATAGCTGCCACATTCGTGGCTCCTTGGTCGCATACGGTTGCCACTGGTTTAAATCCACAATTTATGAGTATTGTCAACCACTTTTTGAGCAACGTTACAAGCTGCATTGTATTTGTTGTGCCTTGGCAAAATCCATATCCAATAGGCATGTGATTACCCGATGCAAGACATCTTACGTAAAACATTATTGCGTGATCTGCAAATTTTCTTGTCCGCTTCATGCCCCAATCTTCGAAGCCAATAATTTTGTCTTTTTTCGTATCATAATAAACGGCAGGTTGTATGGACATTTCATCCCAAATTAACACAGAATATAATTCTTCTGGGACTTCTTTTGCAACTAACTGGAGATATTTAACAATGATAGAGTTGCATCCGGTATTTAAAGGAATATGTCTAAGTTGAGCGTCTAAAGTAGTTGCAGAAGGACATAGTAGGTACTTAGAGAGAAAGTTATATGAAGAGCGAGATCTACGATAAATTCCAATACAGAACATTTTTTCCTCCAATGTATAACGTCTTCCCTATTATTAAAGAAAAATAAGAAAAAGAATTATTTACAAATAATTTTTATAATAATTTGTACAAATAATATTGATAGATTTTATAAATATAAATTCAATGATAATAATTAATAATAGTAATCATATATAATAATAATAATAGTAATTATATATTAATAATAATCATATATAATTATAGCAAAAAATAGTAAATAAGCATAGCAAAAGTATAGCAAAAAGATGAAAGAAATTGATATATAATAAGAGGATTGGATCATTAGTGGAATTCTTATTAGACTTTAAAATTATACCTGTGGTGCTACATTGCTGTTTCTTAAGATCATATTTACAAATTGCTGTCGTACACTTGCAGTTTTATCAACCCTGCCTTTCTTTATTTTAAATTGCCGTATTGGTTTTGATGAAAGTTGTTTAATACGTCTCTTTAGACGTCTTCTCTCTTTTTTCAGTTGGACATTTCTTTCATATAATTTCTTGGCTCTTGGGGTCAATAAATTTTGTCTGCTGATTTCTTCAAGATCAGGTCTTGCACAAGATTTTGGGCTTTGTTGAAGGTGCATAGTAATTGTATCCTTTAACTGTTCAATTTCTTGTTCTTGCTGCTTTAATAATTGTTGTTGTTGTTGTATCTGTTCTTCATGCTGCTGCAAAATTAAGTCTTGCTGCTGGTTTTTCAGTTGTTGTTGTTCAACAAATGCATTATGATCTTCCTGACCTTGCAGAACGAGCTGTCTTTGTTCTTGTAATTGAGATTCTAGTTGTTCGTATTGTTCATTGCAAATGTCTTCTATTCCTTCGTTATTCTGAGATGTATACTGCGACGAAATCACTGTACTAGTATTTGCTGTACTTGTATTTGCTATACGTGTATTTTCTGTATGTGTATTTTCTGTACTTGTATGTGCTGTACTTGTAACGTTTTCATCTACTGATGGCATAACTATTGATGGAATCGCAGTACTTTTTAAAACTCGTCTAGTTGGAGAACAACTGTAATCATTATCGTGAAAATGCTTGTAGCACACTCGTAGTTTTTTCATTTCAGGTTCTTCTAATTGCTCTATACGTAAACTTTCAAGCCATGATCTGCGACGTTCAACATTTTTGGGAAATAAATGAGATGGTACATTCTTCCCAGAATGGCAAGTAGAGACACAGCACGCTCTTACCATTTTTGCAATATGTGCTGCCACACAAATATACGTATATTTGATCAGTCAGAAGGCTAAGGACTTGTCCCTTCAGGAGCGATGTATAATGGTGATTGGTGAGAAAGAAAATAATCATAGGGCGTTACACATGATCTTAGCGAAAGTGGCGGATGATCCGCAAAGCGGAACCTGTCTTAATGTCAGTTACGCGGATGTAAGTGGTCCCGTTGCCAACTACAATCCTACAGGTAGCCCGTACGCTCAAGCTCCCACAAGCACTCCCACGTATACATCTACAGCTGGTCTAAATACAGTGAGTCTCTTGAATGGTGCTGGTTTGAGTCTTAATCTGAATCTAGGCACGGCACCGGTAACGATGCAGCTGCTGGAACACAAAACTGAATCTACGACAGGTTTCTCCGAGCCCGCCGCCACGGAGATATTCGCCGCGATCGCGACCCTCGCTAAATACAATATCCTCGGAATGGGGATCGGGATGCCGTCGAGTATGAAGCGTTGTCTACAATACACGGAGTAATTGAGTGTTATGTCTTTGATATTCAAATATAGTTTTATTAATTAGCTCAAGTACATGGTATTGTTCGGTTAAAGCAGACACAGCCACACACTGGCTTACATGAATAATCGTACTACTATTACACAGAAAGGTAGAAGGGTAACTCGCTTATATGCGGAACTTATATGGCGCGACGAGCGGAAGGGGAAGGAGGAGGACGTCGTTTGTGATTCGCTATCTTCTAAAATGGTGGTCCATATCCAATATTTCTTCCCCTCTTTAAGTGGTTCGTCTTCCGCTGGTCAGTAACCTCTAAGGCGAGTAACGTTGCTTTGGACGGCGAAGACGTGAGGATCGCCGTAATTCCACGGCAGGGGCTCGGTCTCGTGAAGGATCCGTACGTGCAACCACTGCCTGTTCTAGTCGCGGGGAATCCATAGGTGCTGCAGCTATAGGAGGTGCTGCGGGTGCAGCATCAGGTTTCGGGTCTGTCCCATAAAATCGGACTCGTCGGGATCGTTCAGGTCCCTTCGCTTCTGGAACTGATGAATCTGTAACAGAGAATGGAGCCGGGGGCTCCGCTTCTGGAACTAATGAATCTGTAACAGAGAATGGATCCGGGGGCTTCGTTTCCAGAAAAGCCCGGATCTGGTTAACGTGTCGTTTGAAACGTCTTCCTTTGTAGTCAATCTCATAATGCAGGTCACCGAGGCGGGTTACGATTGTGCCTGGCACCCATTTGTCCATTCGCGGATTTCCGGAAAGGAAATAAACCTTTTGAGCAGGTTTAAAGGTACGGAATGGCGTTTCATTCTCGGCTTGTTGTTTTTCCATGACTCTTGTGCGTGTGTCTTCAGGTCGGACGAGGTCAAGACGGGTGCGTAAATTTCGTCCCAGGAAGAGTAATGCTGGAGGCTGTCCTGTAGTGGAATGTGGAGCTCTTCGATACTGTCGCAGGAATTCATTTAAGTCTCGCTGTAATGTGTTCCGAGTAGTTGCCATTTTATTCAGTTTATCCTTCGTTGTCTGAACGTAGCGTTCGGCTTGTCCGTTAGTGGCCGGATGGTATGGAGCAGTTCGTTTATGATATTTAACTCCACTTGCTTGTAAATATGCTTTAAATTCAACTGATGTGAACTGAGTGCCGTTGTCCGATACCACAGTTGTCGGAATTCCATAGGTTGCAAACAGCTCGTCCAGAATCGCAATTGTTGCTGCGCTTGTTGTAGAACTAGTAGGTTTGACCTCTATCCATTTGCTATACGCATCGACGATTATCAGTAACATTACGCCCGTGACTGGACCAGCATAATCTATATGGATGCGTTCCCATGGTCCTCTCGGGTATTCCCAATGATGGCTGTGAAACTGAGGCGGGGCATGTGCATGTTTGGCGCATTCGATACACGATTTTGCAATTCGTTCGATGTCGGAGTCAATTCCTGGCCAATAGACAAATGAACGTGCCATGCCCTTCATCTTTACGATGCCAAGATGTGCGGCATGCAAGTCCTCGAGGATCGGCTGCCTAAGGGTAGGTGGCACGACGACCCGATGTTCGAACAATAGACAGTCAGCGGCTAGCGTATAATTTGCCTCTGGAGCCTTGTAGCCAACATGTGCTAAGTTCTGGCCGGCTTGTAGCGATTGCACGATCTTGCCGAGGTGAGGATCTTTGCGCGTCTCGCGTGCTATGTGGTCTGCGCGTACTGGCAGTTGTCTTACTTGGTGTAGCACAAATTGATCGAAATCATCGTATTGTTCCACTTCTTCCTCTTCGTCGAAAGTGATCTTGTTTACTGGATCTCCCATTGTGGGAAGTGGTACTCTGGAACAATAATCTGCGTTAGCGTTTGCCTTGGTTGGTTTGAACACAATGTTGTAGTCGAAGTGTGCTAGATAGTCGGCATAGTTTGCCATACGACTGATGCACAAAATCGGAAGTGATTTTTCTGGGTGGAAGATTTGCGTTAGCGGCTTATGATCTGTAATCAAAGTAAAATGACGTGCGTACAGATAATAGAAAAATTTGCGTACTGCCCAAACGATGGCTAACGCCTCCTTGTCTATCTGAGGATAGCGTTGTTCAGTAGCGCTTAATGTGCGACTCGCGTATGCAATTGGTCGGTCTTCCCCGTTACTGAGGCGATGGGACAACACGGCACCCAGGCCTGTCTTACTGGCATCGGTCGCTAACAATAGAGGAAGCACTGGATCATACGGTATGAGAACCTGTGGTGAGATGAGAAGATTCTTGATCTCTGAATATGCTGCTTCAGCGGTTGGTGTCCATTTGAACGTTTCTGTTAGTAGCATGTCTCTTAAAGGCCGCTCTTTCGTAGCGAGATCCGGAATGAACGATCTGTAGTACGTTGCTTTGCCCAGGAATAATTGTAATTGTTCAGGCGTTGATGGCTTTGGTGCATCGCGTATTGTCGCAATGTGTTTGTCGGATTTGTGTAGTCCTTCTCCGTCTATTCTGTGTCCTAAAAATTCCACTGAAGGGGCTGCAAATGTGCACTTCGCGCGGTTAAGTTTGAGTCCTTGTGCTCTAAATCGTTCTAGAATGGTATCCAATATCGAAAGGAGTTTATCAAAATCGTCTGCGAACACGATAACATCATCGAAAAAATTAAGGGCATTTTCTATGCCTTCTAAAGCAACTTCCATACGCCGTTGCCACTTCGCAGGGATATTAGTTGCGCCATAGACGGCACGCGTTGGGCGGATTAACCCGTGCGTTGGTGTATTTAATGTTAGCGCATGGCTAAACGTCTCGTCGACGGTTAAGTGTGTATAAGCGTCCGTTATGTCGAGATGACAAAATACTTTTGCTCCTTTCATCTTCTGAAACATATGTTCGATTTTAGGGATCGGGTGCTCATCTATAACCATACGTGGATTGAGCGTTGGTTTGTAATTCCCTGTTATCCTCATTTTCCCGTTCTTTTTCATAACGATATGTGTAGTCGAGGCCCATTCCGAGTGTTCGACCCTTTTATAAAATCCTTGGGCGAGTTTGGCATCTATTTCTCTGGCGTACGTCTCACGTAAGGCTAGCGGTATCTCTCTTGCTCGTGCGAAGATTGGGGTGGCGCCTGGTTTAAGATGTACGGATACCGGTGGTCCAATCAGTTTCCCTGGTGTCTCACTAAATACATCATTGTATCGTTGTAATATTGTGTTGAGGCGGTTGGACTGTTCTACTGTTAAATGCGGCGGCATGATTGTCAGACCGTGAACTCGTTCAACTGCAAAAAGTTTAACAAAATCAATCTCATGGGCAAATTGTGTGATCCACTCTCGTCCCATCAAAGTGTCGTAGTCGCCGTTGACAACGTATAGATTGGCTTTCCTGGTTGTACTACCCAGCGTCACGCTGACTGGTAGACGTCCGATACATTTAAGACGGTGGTGCGTATAACTAGCGAACTGTCGATCAGTCGGCTGCAAGGAGAAATGTGGTTTAATCTGGCGTAGCGCTTTTATGCTAATTATACTGCATGGCGCTCCACTATCTAGTTCCATTTCCAGATTGCATCCGTCGATATCTAAGGTCAACATGCGTCGTTCACACGGTTTGTGTGCGTTTAACTGGTTGAGTCTGTTCAATCGTTGTACTATCGCGATCTGTTCTGCTGGTTGATCTGCTATTGCGATTTGGTCCGTGACCTGTTTTTTTGATTTGCAAACCTTTGCAATGTGTCCTTTTTTTCCGCAGTTGTGGCACTCCGAGTCAAGAAATTTGCAATCCTTACGAGCATGGTGACCTCCACAACCGCTGCAGGATGAGCGTGTGTTGCGATTGGGTCGCTCCTCTTTTCTGTTCTTACTCTGCGTGCGTTGATGTTCCCGGTTACGTGATGACGCCCTACGATGAAAAGGATCTTTAGGTTTTTTAATTTGCGGCTGCCCCGCATGTCTGAGTACGTTAGTAGATACTACTATCGCCGGTTGTGTACTAGTTTTAACCTCATCGGCGGTATTACGTGTCGCTTCGAGTGCATGCGCGATTTCATACGCCTCTGAGAATGTAATCGGTTTCTTTGCGATTATCTCATCGCACATTTCGCGGGATTGCAAACCGTGCAGCATTTGTTCGATCAGCATTCTGTCGAGAAAATCGCCGTAATCACAGTAAACGGCTCCTTGTTTAAGACGCAACGCGAAGTTAGCTACGAGTTCGCCTTTATGTTGCGTAATATGGCGGAATTTTACACTCTCGGCGTACTTATTTTTTACGCGGTCAAAATGGCTGACCAATGTCGTTTTAACATCGTCGTAATCGAGCTGTTCTGGCAAACGCGGGCTGATCAAGAACTTAAGGGCATTATTTAGTTCTATGCCCATATGCACGCGAGCGTAATTAGCATGCTGTACTGTCGGTATGTTACTTAGCTGCAACGCCCAATCAAAGCGCTTGAAGTAATCGGCAACCGTCGTTGATTCCGATGATCGGTATTCAGGCATGACGAAATGCGGTGGCCTTGGCTGACTCGTTGATACACCCGCTGCATTCGTTGCATCACTCGTGGCCGCTGCCGCATTTGATGCAGATGTCCGAATCGCATTAGCGAGCATACTCGTTAAGGCCTGCATTAGTTCCGTCGGTACTTCCATGTCGTCCGCGGTCGTTTTCCTTTACCGTTTCACTGCGCGACTTTGTTGGATTATCGATAATCCCACTTCTGACACCACTGTTATGTCTTTGATATTCAAATATAGTTTTATTAATTAGCTCAAGTACATGGTATTGTTCGGTTAAAGCAGACACAGCCACACACTGGCTTACATGAATAATCGTACTACTATTACACAGAAAGGTAGAAGGGTAACTCGCTTATATGCGGAACTTATATGGCGCGACGAGCGGAAGGGGAAGGAGGAGGACGTCGTTTGTGATTCGCTATCTTCTAAAATGGTGGTCCATATCCAATATTGAGCTACTTGGGCAATCCGATGGACAGTACGACAACCGTCATACACACACCAGCATACACACACCGTGTTTCCAATTACGTCCTTATTCGATACACGTCAATAACCTTCTTCTTCTTATTTTTTATTGGCTCCTGCCGCTTTTCAGCGGTCAACTGTGACTATGACCAACTATGACTGTTTTATAACCTTTATAACATCCACGCGCTATAACATATCCACTGATCTGTTTATCTGCTGAACGCACCATTTAGTTCATACGTTGGGGATTATATGATAGAGGCGCCACTAACGCTGGTACACGGAGTTTAGTGGCCCTGGTCTTCTCCGTCGGCATCTCGTTCCTGTATCTTACCGACCCTCCTACCTTTGCTCTTATCCTCCTCATCCTCGCTCCTCCACGCCTCCACCTCATCCACCGCATTGCCTGCTCTTCTCCACTTCCTCCCCTAACCCTTCCCTCCTTTCCTTCTCGTCCTGCGACCTTCTCCCTTCCTTACCTCTGTTCACCGGCCACCATAACCTCTTTCTTCGGGCTACTTTCCAGCCTTTTTTCCTTTGTCCTGCTTCGCCTTTTCCCTCACCTCCATTTCCTCCACCTCCTTACTACCCTCCTCACGCCCTCCACTACTCCTCCTCCATCCCTCTCCTTCCTATCACCCTTTTTCACACACTTAAATCTTCCCTTTCTTTCACCAACCTGTTTCCCCGCCGAGGGCCACCCTCCATCTCCGAATTCCTCATTCATTATTTCTGCTGTTTTCTGGAAGTTTGAGCAAGGATAGATGCAGTTGCCTCTGGAAAGGAAGGAAACCCAATCGTCAGATAACTTGGGAAGGCTCTTGGTTGGAACACCCAAGTGGCTGTATTTATCTCGAAATCTATGTGCTACGTAATCGGCTATGTATAACAGCGTATTCTTTTCTACGATTTCGCTAGCTGAAACTCGCTCAAAATTCTCCAGCAACTGTATTTCGTCTGGAGTAGGGTTGTAACTTCTTAAATCTAGCTCTGGAAAGACAATTAGCAACAAAACTAAGTCGGCAAGTTCGTAATTTTATCCGATTTTCATGAATTTCCATTATTTATAAATATGCAGATTTAGTGAATAATGAAAATAGTTTCCACTATTAAAAAAATATATATATTATGCAGAATATATTGAATAATATCAACTACAAATTAAATAAAAAAATAAATAAAAATTTTTTCAGTATCTTTTTCTTCCTCTTCTACTTCATTGTTATCGTCTTTTTCTTCTTCTTCCTTTGTTTTGTCAGAAGAAATTTCGTCTGGTTCTGTTACGTACTGTCACGTCTTTTTCACTCCCGGTCGCACCCGGGACGTGTGACGGATCAAAAGGGTTAGGGAGAGTAGGATGGTAGGCCTCTCCGACGATTCTCTCGCTCCGCCCGGTAACTCGACACGAAAGCTTTCTATTGGGCGCCAGACGCGTAAATTCGCGTCCACTAAATCGCGAAATTCCAAAAGAGAGACGCAAGATGTAAGAGATTCGGCGTGCGAGAGATCAGCCAGCTCGACCTAACGGTTATGGGCGAGGTTAATGAAGGGCAGCGCAAGATTCGGCGGGATGACGAATAAATCACGAACTCAGATCATTAAAGTTAGTAGATAACAATGTTTATTATAAATGAGTAATGAAATAAAATAGTGACTCACTGTGAGATTGCCGACTCACGGTATCGCGACGGTTAGGACGAAATCGAATCGAATTCTTAGTAAACGATTGAGTGAACCAAACTGAATTTTGGGACAGGAAAGAATGTCCTTTCTCGGAATCGAACTCGACACAGGCGAATTAACGCGCGAGATAACCGAGTCATTAAACGCGAGGTAACAGATTAATAAGAAACGCAACAAGAATCACCTATAATTGGACTCCGGTACAAACAACCGAAATGAGCGCGAAAGAGTACTGCCGATCGCGAATAGCGAAACTCGATACTACAAATAGGCGCGAGATAACCGACGCAGCTATCGTAACACGAAAGTGAACGCGAGATCGTACAGTATGTAGTCGAGAACATGACTGAGGTCACATATAATAACACGCGCCACCGAAAGTCGGCTCGACTAAGCAAGAACCGAAACAACGCGAAATCGTAATCGAGGAATTAACTGAGCATTGAATGCTACTTAATCGCACAGTAATAACCGCCGGAGTGGAAGAATAACAGAGAACGCAATACTAGAGTAAGAAACGCGAAGTACAAGGTGCTGCGCCCCGCTCGGCGCGCAAGAACGCAATCGTTTCAACCGCGAGAGAATTCTGTCGTCCAGGAATCCTAAATCTAACGCGAATAATAGTCTAACGCAATAACGCAACGCGAGTAACAGTCTAATGCAAGTAATAACGGAACGCGAGTAACATTCTAACGCAAAGGATGAACGCGATTCTAACGCGAGTCATGATGGAACGCAAGTACTAGTCTAACGCAATTAATGAACACGAATGATATCCTAACGCAAGCAATGAGCACGAACGATATTCTACAAATAACGTGCTAACGCAAATACTGAACACGAATGATACTCTAACGCAAGTAGTGATCGGCATATATAACACGCGTATGGCGCGTGAACTCTAAGTCCCGGAAGCACGCATTACGACGCACCTTGGAGCACGCGGTTGCGAACGCGAAGGTCACGAGAACTGGCGTATTCGCGATATCGACTCTCGTCGCGGACGCGCCCACCGCGATCTCCAAGGGCTTATGGCGATCGTTCGCGATCCCTCAGCCACGAGACCATTCCGGCGCCCCTCGCTCTCGCTGTCGATCGCTCAATAAATGCCGGATCAACGAACAATTAAACGCGAGATCACAAATTAGACGTTAATCCCGAGCGAGAGCGCGACCCGGAGGGCGGTGTCGTGGCTGTACAACATTTTACGCGAGGCAACCTCACCAATAGTCCGCTCCCTCTCGAAGTACTGCTCGCCGTCGTCGGGGCTGAGATGCGGCCTTCAGGATCGCAATCGTTGAAAGCAATATACGCGAAACGAGCGTGTTCGCGCCGGCGCGGAGGACGACCAGAAAGTGCTACCGAAAATTCGCTCGATAGAGAAATCGATGACGCGCCCCACCCGGGGCGTTCGCGCCCCTCGACGCTATAGCGCGGACCAATTAGGGGCGAGCTCGCAGGCTCGCAATGTATCCTTGCGCAGGGCTGTCAATCACGGTTCCCGCGGGGCGCTTAATGGGCCTTTCGCTTGCGCGGCGATTTCTCGGGATCCTTCCCGGTAGCGGACGGGACGCTATTTCCCTCGTGTTCCTCCCTCTCGGTCCGGGAATGGTGGCCATCCATCCCAGAATCCGGTCTGTAGGGGAGGAGAGCAGGTGAGATTTCTTCTGCCCCGGCGCCGGGGCTCTTCCAGCGAGAAATGACCCATCGAATTGACGTCGAATTGACGTCGAAATCATCGATATTACATCATATCGAAATAATGCTCGAAATTTGAAGCTTATTTCGATGTTTGTGCTTTATGACATTTTTTAAAAGAAGAGATTATTTGTGACATACATTTATCACGCCAGATTGTAAACAGGCAAATTATGTATTTTCTGTTAAGACATCGATATTTCATCATTTCGATATCGATTCGAAGCTATTTTGATTTGCCTGTCAAATATATAATAACATTGCCATTATATAGATTGCAATATGAATAAAAAATTATATTGTATTGGCAGACATGGATAATGTAAATATTTTATGATTTAAGCGCACACACACACACACACACACACACACACACACACACACACACACACACACACATACACACACACACACAATTGAATATAATAATTGCGTTACAATATTAATTTTTTAGGCTTCCATTTCCATTAAATAGTTACTTTATAACTGTAAAAGTCACAACAAAATTCCTGTTTGAAATTTGACAATTATGAAAATTAAAATATCATATAATAGGTACATTTTCGGTACTTCATCCGCTCATTTATTAAACAAGAAGTTAAATTAGCAACTAATTAAATTATTAATATTAAATATTAATACAATAAGATATTTGTATTTACATTTATCAAAATAAAAAATAAGTTCAATTATGAAAATAAATATTAATAATTGGACTTATTAAAAATTAAATAATATGTTCAGATATTGCGCTCGAATTCTTTTCGCGTTTTACAACGCCTGATCGTTTCACATTAGATGGCGCGACGTGCGAGTCGCCACTCTCAAAGAGCCCCCACCTCCTTCCTCACTCGTTAGATGTGATGGCCGCACTTGCTTGCGTTTCTTTGAACGTGTCAAGTCCGTGACCTTTTTCTTGATCGTTGCGGCGCGTGTTCTGGAGACCAACTGATGTTAATTTAGTATATCCACAGGACCAGGAATAAACCAACTTCCATGTATACAGTACAACGACTATCGTATATTTGTCTTGAGTATTACAAAATATGTGAGGTTATATTGAAAGGCGCCTGTAACATAAGTGCCGCATTTAAGTACGTCATAAAAGTAATATTCATATAATTGATACAGTACCTTTCAATATCTCAAAGAACACAGACAGCAGTTTGATACAATAATCTACCTTGATAGATAAAGACCTTGTTTAATCACGGAAATATCGCAACGAATCGACATTTCACCATCTTATTTAATCTTTGGCATAGAGTAAAAGACGAAACTTGACTAAGAGTTATAACTAGATAGAAAAAGTTGCAGTCGGTAAGTTAGAATTCGCAAGTAGGTAACAAATATAAAATAATTACACCTTAACACCAACCGAGCGAGAGTCGGATCACCAGAAAGAGCTCACCGCCAGGAAAGGGAGAGCTGCGGCAGCTAGCGTCCGAGAGGGAGGATCGAGGCGAGGAGTCCGGTCTAACGAGCGGAGCCCTTAAGAGATTCTCATTGGGACGCCATATTTGAAGACAGACATTAGTCAAAAAAGTACAAGGACCTCTGCTAGAGTTTATATTCGTCTTGAAATCTGAGAATTACTTTCATTCTTGTGGCTCTGGCTTGAAATTCTAGCACAAGAACCGATCTTATAGACATTAATGCAGGAGGCCCCCCTCTCTTTTCATTTTTCTTTCTTTCTTCTTTTTCTTCATAATCGGTATTACGTTTCAGTAAACATTTAGACTCACATTTTCAATCAGTAATCCAGACATCTTAATTCCGTCCTGTAAGATCTGGTTTTTTATTTCAGTTCATTTATTTTCTATTCTATCTTCAGGACAGATTACTGATTTGGTTTTCTTTTATTTCAGATAATGTAAAAACTTTTTGGTTACTCTCAATTTTTCTTTCACGTCAACATATTTTCTTTTTTTTTTTTTTTGTAAAGATAACTACACATAATACAGACAAAATTGACTTCAAAGAAACTCTCTTTCTGTCGCTCACCTATCTAAGAATTCTAGACAAACCTGCCGTGTTTGCCATTACTTTTTAAACATAATTAAATTAAATTAAAAAATTAAATAATTAAAAATAAATATTAAAGACAGAAAGTAAAAAAGTTTATATATACAGTGTGTCCAAGGACCTCACCGACAAACTTTGAGGAATGATAGGTCACACAGAGGGGATCATTTTTTATTAAGGAACATATGGTCGCTGACGCGTCCTTAAGGAGCTATGCATCCGAATAGTCAGATCTCCAGTAAAATGTTTTGCACAAATAAAATTTAATTTAATTAACTCTCAGAAGAGTGAGATAGAAAGAGAGGGAGTGCACCCGGGTGGGGAATCGGAACGCAGTCCTGCAGTACAGTACGTAGGTGACACCCCCTCTCTTCTTAGAACACCTTGGCCCTGACGCACCAAAAGTCCCCCTCCCCGCGTGACGTCGCCCCCTCGCCCCTTGAATACCCCCCGCCCGCCCCGCTCCCCCCTCGAAGCTCCCGGCTTAGAACCGACATAGTATTACTACTAGCCTTTCTGTACCTACAACCTAACCTAACCTAACCTAACCTACGTCGTAGGTTTGTTGTTGTATCGTGTACGTCACCCCAGTTGACAACAGAGCGGAACTGATTGACCGAATAAATGCTGCGTTTCAACAAATCCGAAACAACCCTGCCATACTTGACAGAGTTGGACAATCAATGCTGCGAAGGTGTCAACAATGTAATGAGGTACAGGGCAGGCAATTTGAACAGCTATTATTGTAAATTGTCAGAACATGCAAGAAAAAATAAATTTTATTTGTTCAAAACATTTTACCGGAGATCAGACTTTTCGGATGCATAGCTCCTTAAGGTCGCGTCAGCGACCATATGTTCCTTAACAAAAAATGATCCTCTCTGTGTGACCTATTATTCCTCAAAGTTTGTCGGTGAGGTCCCGGGACACCCTGTATATAGGCACCTATATACAGGCATTATACTAATTATAATTGTGTTCAGCAGAAAGCTGCTTTGCAACTGCAGTTGTAAAATTCGTGAATTTGATTGATGTATTACTCTTAGTTTCGGCCAAAATTAAAAGCATACACCAATCACATCCACAAATTTTACAACAATTGCAAAGTAGTTTTCTCTGTTGAACACAGCTTTTTATTACTTGCATTATATGTATGAGCCGCCATTTGCTGCGCGTGCGCAAACAATCCGGCAACCGAGCAACGACTTGAATATTTCGTTGAGCACCGCCGGCGCCAAACAGCAGTGCTGCAATTGGATATAAGTCCGTGATCGGAACTTCGGAAGGTTGTTAATAGACTAAAATAAGGTAGAGAATAACGTAAATCGCGAAAGACTATATATTTTACAGTGTTATACGTCTTACGTTTTTCTATGTATGCTTTACTTTATGTCCACGCTACGACAGACGTCTCGTTCTTTGTCATCAGCCAAACGCTGCCCTTGCGGCAACCTAATGTAAAATATTAATTATGTAATATTTAATTGCGGATTGTACTGTAGTAAAGCCTCTTATTTAGTCAAATACATTGAGGAAACCTTTCCTCAATCTCCAAGAGATATTCTCCCATTTTTAAATAATCCCCCTCATCAATTCATCCGTCTTCTCCTCGCAACTTGCAAGTCTATGGATCTCCCTCCCTTAGAAAGAGCTGAAGAGTTTAATCGGAGCATCATGTTAATCGGAGACGGTTAATCGGCCCATATCTGCAGTGAGGAAATAATAATTATTATAGTCAATATCGAGGCGAAATCGATTTATTCTGAGTCGAAAAGTCATCGACAGTTGTACCATAAATCAATCGAAATCGAAATCGATGAATATTTCAATTACTTTTTGATATACGTTTTCGACGTCAATTCGACGTCGATTCGATGGGTCATTTCTCGCTGGGCTGCTCTCTATGGGTCCGCCCGCTGCTGTGTCACGCGCTGCGCGCGTGTCCTTCCGCGCTCCCTCGCGCTCAACGGCCCGCGAGCCTCGCCGCGGTCCGCTTTCGCCGATCGATTTCCTCCCGCGACCCAGTGAGAAACGATACATCGGATCGACGTCGATTCGATATCGATTCTATCAGATCTCATCGATGCGGTTCTGTCAGGTTGTTGAACATTGATAGTTTCAAATATTTCGAGGTTATTTCGATGTTACGATAACTTTGCAAACAATCTGTTGGTAGTATGTAGCAATATAATATAATACTTTCTTTCAAGATTTTCAATGTTTTTCATGTTTGTCCATTATCAACGATTCGATATCGGTTCGATATCGATTCGACTTATGAGATGAAAAGAACTAAATTGTTTCCTGAATCAAAGAAAACTGAAAATTATTGTGTTTTAAATTACATTAACTAAGTATATATATATATATGTATATGATATGACAGTGTGTGTGTGTGTGTGTGTGTGTGTGTGTGTGTGTGTGTGTGTGTGTGTATCATATATACCTTTTTAGAAGAGGATTATATACATTTATATATATGTTGTTATATGAAAAATTTGTTACCGGAGATTACGTTTTTCAATGAGAAAAACGAGTTATGGTAACGATAAGTTACTTTTTTCAGTGAGAATAATGAGTTATTATTATATTATTAATTAATTATAAATTTATTTGAAAAATATTATAAATATTTAAAATATATTCCCACACAGCAAAATATATCTGAGATATAGCCAGATATCTTTATGCATACAATTTTAAGTCATATCTGAGATATCTTATTTTCAGATATTCACAGAATATCTGCAGGACATCATTACTCGATATCACATTATATTTTTGAAAAAGACATCTCTGTAACATTTGCATTCGAATACATGGCCGATTCATAGTTAGCTCTTATATTTTATAAAGATCAATTCAAGTTTATTCGTAGCCAATAAAACAATCTGAGAGGACTTGGACGTTGTACCGATTCGTCCCGACGAAAGCAACTCGCCGCGAGAGAACTTAAAAAATTTTCACGGGCGGCGCCGGAGGTAACGACCGCGAAAGCAACACGCCGTGAGGGGACTTAGAAAACTTTTGCTGGAGGTAACGACTGCAGCGCGAAAGCAACATGCCGCGAAGGAACTTGGAAAATTTTCACTCGTGCGAGCGCTAGTAACATGCGCTGCCGCGACGCGGCTACATGCCCCAGTACCTTCTCGTAAGCAAAAATCCTTACGCACTAGGATAAAAGGCGAGCTTGTGAGATACTTGGCTCTAATATTTTTCGTGATACCTCCGAGATATCATACAGTGCAGAGATGGCAAAATGCAAAATATTGAAATAGTATCGAAGCATAATTTTGAATTTATTGCGAATTCTTATAAAATTCTTATTTATTGTGAATTCTTCTTTTATATTTGAAGAAGGACTCAGAATTGGTGACATAAAATTGAATTTCTTTTGAACTCTTAAGAATCATTTTAGAAGAGAAAATAAATACGGAAAAAGAATTAATTTCATAAATCGAGAATTTAAAAAAAATTCTTTTTTTTTTCTTGCTATTTCGGTTGTATATAACATATCTGTTTTTAAATGAGGTATAGATATCCGATATATATGCAGAATCAGATATCATATCTGGAGATGAAATTATCATGGCTTTTTACGATCTTGGAGATGTCTTTGAGATATTTTCATGATATTTTGCGCAATCAGATATTCCGTCATTCAGATATCTTCTAGATATCTTGGAGATATATTTTGCTGTGTGGGTTATTATAAAATATTCTTAAAATATATTGGGACAACTTTGTGCCGAATAATTAAGAGTCATGCATGATGCACGCAATCAAATCGATGTTGAAACGATGTCGTATCGATGTCGGATTTGAACTCTTTGACATCAATTCGACATAGTTTCGACATCGATTCGATTACTATTTCCCACTGGTTAGAGACGGAGCACGCGCTCTGAATATGCTTCAATACGCGTGCAATTTCATGTGAGAAGGCATTCATGTCCCTGTGTATATGTATGTATAGTATGTACAGACGGCGTCATTAATGCTTTCCTAGCTGTGTTCTGGGGATTTCTATAGTGCACGTTACATGTACTTATTAGCCAACTTCGTGTATTTTTTTTAAATAAGTGCATTCGAATTGCCCGCCAACAATCCCGCACCTTCCCTGGTGAAAATAGAAAGCTTCTCGGAGCGTCAAAGAAGCGTAAATGAAGAGATTTAACGCTTCTTTGACACTCCAATGACTTTCCATTGACTCTTTGCGGTTTCGAATACCCATACACGCTCCCCAAACGCTTCCCATCCAGTCAGAAATGACCCGTCTTTCGACGTCAATTAGACGTCGATTTGACGTCGAAAGACGAGTCATTTCTGGCTGGGCAAACGCTCCGTAAAGAGTGTATGAAGCTTACCGATACACTTCTCGCACACTTCACTAATTGAAACTTCGTTGACGCTTCCTAAACGCTTCACAAAGAATATATATACAGAGCATTGTGATACGCGTCGTGCACATTCAAAATTTTGTTACTCTTTTTAAACTGAATTTGTTTCTTAAGATGATTTTTGAAAAATTATGTATTTGCGCTGGTTATGACATATGTAGACTATATATAACACTTACATCAAATTGAGAAGTAGTCTACCACGTAAGGCAGTTGGCTCACGATCCAGAGGTCCCGAGTTCGAATCCCACAAAGTAAGTGTGTTTTTTAAATACGAGAAAATATTTATAATCATAGACTGCATCTTATAAGAAACAAATTTAGTTATAAAATAGTAATAAAATTTCGAAAAAATAATTTTTTTTATGCCGGGTGAATATACGAAATATATCGATTTTTCAAAGATTTCGATATCGATGAATGTCAAAGCTGTGACCACCTGAATACCGAAATTGATGTGAAGATCGATTTTATATTGATATCGAGATTTCGATATCTAATCGACATCGATCCGATGTATCGTTTCTCACTGGGGAGGGGCCTCTGGCTCGCTCCATCTCGTATTCCCTCGCACTCCCTCGAAGATCCATGTCTCGTCTCGGCGAGGTGCCACGCATTATACAAAATAAAAAGATAAAAGAGATCAAAATACGGAAACGCGATTAATCATGCCCCTGGAGATCTCGCATCGACTCCCTGGACTGTCCTCGAGCGCGAAATCCGCGCCTTGTGACGGCGGCCGGGCGCTGCTACGAGGCGGCAAAACCGCAACGTCACAGTACATAAATAATTCTTCTTCGGCCGTAATTTGTTCTTCGTCAGATAGGAATTGCGAGCATGTTGCATTGACGAAATCAACACGTGTATCTTCAATGTCGATTAATGGTGTAGAGCTACTGTCTCCTTCCGTATTTTCTCCTGGCAAAATTGCATGCCCTGAATGCTTTCCTAAAATATACCATTTTAGGCGATTTCGTAGTTTCACAGGCGTCGGATAATCATGTCCTGCACCCATTGATCTCAAATATGAGAAAAAATTTTCAAGTATATCTTGGTTTAATCTGCGTGTTAACAGATATTCGATTTAGAATGTCTCGAATGTACTTGTCTTGGATGTATGGCAACATTTCTTTTAAGGACTTGTTACATATTAAAATTCCCTTTTGGAATTGCAGTAAAGCTGACCTCTGTCCAACTCGCATTTCTTGTATAAATTGGCTCATATCATTGATAATTTTATTTTACTCTTCTAAATTTATACCATAAGCATGTGAGCCACTATGATGTCCAAATTTCATTTGACTGTTAAACACATCAAACCAATCGTTAAATAATTTGAGTATAATAGACATTTGCTTCCATTGTTTGCAGGCTAATAGTTCTTTTTCTTCGCACCACTGAATAGCCGGTGCATTTTGGTTTGAAAAAACCTGTGCTGCTATTTTCACATTTTGACGTTGTGACCCTTTTACATCCAAATGTACTCGACTTAGTTTATGTGCTATTTTTAAGTCTCTTGTATTAAGTGCTAATAGTTCTTCTAAGCAACTGTTATCGACAAACTCTCCATTAATTCTAAAACCAGAATCGAATAAATTATTTCTTGCCAATTTTAATAAATGCGGAACATCGGCATAGAAAAAAATTTTGAGGGAGTTGTCTACAGGATGGACAATAAAGCATTGCTTTCCGGCGCTCTGTTTATTTTTGAATTTTTGGAATGACTGGAAATGTCAATTCCAATATTCAGTTCATTCTATAATTTCACATTAGTTGGATACATGTCACATTTTATTGCCACAACAATATATCCAGCTTCATAAAGGTCACGTATCACGCTAAACATAATATTTTAGGTCATTGGCATATCAAAATCGTAAAAAACGGGCTGTTTCCATTTTTTAAACAGTCCTCGTGCCATAATAAATTGGCATGTTTTATGAGGTCCGTAAACTTTCTGTTCCTTTCGTTCGAGGTCCAATTTATTTGAAATATATATTTCGTCAAACGTTAGTACAGTCAACTTGTCCGTTATGGTAAGATCATGTTCTTTATCTTCCATAAATTTTAAGACATTTTTTAGAATGCCGGGTGGAACATTAAAGGCTGCACACCAATTTTGTAAAGTTGCCACGCACGGCAGTGATATTTTCTTCACGTCTTTCAAATATCGATAAGTCTTCGCGCTTAATGACCGCAGAGCGATTGCGGACGTTATATCTTCGGACGACCATTTTATTCGAATGTCGTTAGGTGGCATCAATTTTTTATTAGCCCAGGTGTGAACACTTTACGCAAGACATTGACCGCTATTTTTTCGGCTTCCTTCTGCTTATGTATTGTCATTTGTGCAATGGTACAAGATTTTTGCTCTACACTCAATTGCAACTGTTCGATTTTTGTTGTTAGTTCCTCATTTTTCTTTCTTATCTGTTGATTTTCTTGTTCAAGTTTATTCTTATCTGCTAATAAGTTCTTCTTTTCTTCTTCTGTTTTCTTCAAAAGATCTAATAACGATTCCATAGAAACACTTTGGTGGTCATCAACTTTTTCATTTCTGCAAAAAATATTATTGCATTTTTATACTACTATACAATTTAAATAAAGAGGTAGATATATTGTCTAAAAATTAGTTTAGAAATAGACAAAAGCTAATTGTAATGTCAATGTAATGCGCATAGTAAAGAAAGATAACGGAGGGCTTATAAATAATAATTTAGATTAAATTAAGATACATACATCTGTTCCTCATGCACACTTTGCACAAGTTCAGCATTTATATGTATGTCTGTCTTTACTCTGAAAAATATAAAGAAGTAGTTTCTTATTTATTTACGTATTTACATTATATAGTATAATAATAATGTATTTTTTACAAGTGAAATGTATTATAAATTTTTTTTGTTTCTCTAATGGCACATTTTTGTGTACACTAGTACAAGTATTTTTTAAAAATAGATTAAGACAACTACCCGTTTGAAAATAAAGAAAATACTTACGGCACTTTCACTTTTTTCTTTTCATTTGTAACACGCTTTTCTATAGTTCCATCTTCAGACGTTATTTCTTTCCGTTTTTTTTGCAATAACAGTAATTTTGTAGGAATAGAACTCTTTTTCAGTCTCTGCATTAATTTGGCAGGCACATTATTTGATCGTGGCTTTGTCCATTCCATTTGAAAGCAATCGTCTTCGAAATGGAGATTGCATATGTGTGCTACAAATTATATTTTATGACATATTTATTAATCTGGTCAAATAATATTATAGATAATAATATTGTATTATAAATACTAATATAAATTATTACATTACATCAACTTATCAGTGTCAATTTTTATGTTTGTTTCATTTCTTTGACAAGCATCAAGCCGTTGCTGACGAATGTCAGTCTCCTTGGGGAATCTAAAGAATTTCAACCCCTTGTGCTCGTATGGTCTGTGCCGCTTGCACAATTTTTTATGCAGCACGTCAGCATGATTTCTGCAAGCAGAAGAAAATATATAATATGTAAATGAAAAGATTTGTAGAGAAAATTATTGTTATATTAAGTTCTTTTTATGCAAGATACTTACAATGTCTTTTTGCTGTCCTTTTACAATGTCGTTTTACTGTCTCTTTACTATCTTTTCAATGTCTTTTTACTGTTCTACCGGTCCCTGTTTCACGCACTTTACATAGCTCAGCACAACACAACACAACACTACACAACACTACATTAACCAACACTACACGACACTACACACAACACTGCACACAACACTACACAATAAAACCCCAGGTAGAACAGCAAATTACAATAAAGTCAAAATGATATCAAAATGACGATAAAATGACGATTTTTGGTCATTTTACCATTTTGATGTCATTTTGACTTTATTGTGACTTTCTGTTCTACCTGGGACACTACATTACACTTCACAATACTTCACTTTACTTCACTTTACTATTTTAATAACTGTTTAGTGTTTATATCTTTTCACGCTTTATTGCCCGAGAACGACAGCTAACAACAACAGCTGTTAGCAGCCATATTGCTTTTTAGCATTTGCGACCAATAGCTGATTGGTCCATAACTTTGGACGAGTGCGCATCCACGGGAATGTTACACCTATCTTATTACATCATGTCATATACTGCAGAGATGACAAAATGCAAAATATTGGAATAGTATCGAAGCATAATTTTGAATTTATTGCGAATTCTTATGAAAAGAACTTTTTTTATATTTGAAGAAAGACTCAGAATTAATGACATAAAAATGAATTTCTTTTGAACTCTTAAGAATCATTTTAGAACAGAGAATAAATACGGAAAAACAATTAATTTCATAAATCAAGAATTTAAAAAGAATTCTTTTCTTCTTGCTATTTGGGTTGTATATTACTACTCATTCTACCTTTTTACACTCAACCCCCCATCCCCATCCCCATTTCCTTCCAAATACGTCATTCCATTTCTAATATAGCTATAGAATTATAAAAATAATGAAATCCACTTTTGGCCAACGTCTACGTTTTTTTTTTAATAACATCTTGTAATAAATGTGTTATTAATATATATTTAAAATTTTCTTAACAAAAATGAAATAAAAGCAAAATTTAAATAATTTTACTTTTAATTCAGATCGATATTCCCATCGTATTTATATTTCATGAATGTACGACGTACATGTTGTTGCTCGACAGAAACCGCGAGAAGGTGGTGGTCTCTTCCGTCATGAGAAAAATTTAAACAATTGTTATTAATTAATAAAAATATATACATAGAAAATAACATTCTAATGCATACAATCATAATGCATATATTGAGTGCGTTCGGGGAGCTCGCTACCGCGCTACCAACGCTAACGCTATTAACTCCGTTCATGGAGCCATATAATAGCGCTAGCGAATGCGAGCTCCATGAACAGCAGTAGCGTACTAGCATAGCGTTTCGTAGACCCCTGCGCCGCCACACCACGCCGCCGCCGCCGCCGCCTTAATGTGGCGCGCCAAAAAAGATGTATCAACTAGGTGGAATAGTACATTAGAGATGTTGTCGAGTTTACTTAAAAATAAAGGTAGGTTGAATTGTGTGCTAAGCCTAGTATATATAAGTCTTACATAGTTTATATTTGCGCAACAGCTTCTATATTAATCACCAAATATACGATTATTATTTTTATGATATATATAAGTTAGATTCTCATGTTTAGTTTTACTTTTTCATAATAGGCATCTAATAAAGAAGCAGATTATCCTAATAAGTCGTGTGAGCTTCTTGGAGTTAAAAAATTACGATTGGAGTTGGCTACGAAACATACAAGCATTATTTCTCCTGAAGATCCTATTCTTGTCGAAGTTAAAAAGTATTTACATATGTCAGAATCTATTATTGAAGATCCTCTACAATGGTGGAATAAAATGAAGTTGTCACTGCCGAATTTGTACAAATTGGTATGCTGCATTTATGCCATACCGATTACAAGTTCAGCATCTAAACACGCGTTTTCTTTTGCAGGTTTGCTTATCACAGCAAAACGTTCTTCGTTAAAACCATCAAAATCTAATAAAATATTATTTATTCACGATAATTTCAAATTAATAAAAGATATGTAGGGGAGACCGGGGCTAGAAGTCACACGGATAAGTTGTCACATAGCTCACTTAATAGATTGAGTGGAATATTCTTCTCTATAGTGTAGGTTGCTCCTATCGTGTTAGTATTCGGATGTACGAAATAGCTCGTTTCAAAAACATCGCATGTAAAGTTACGCATGCGTGTGAAATGATCGCCGATCGTGCCAACGTGCTTTGCCAACGCCCTTATCCATATACAATAAGCGATTACGCGATAAAATAGTGTTTTTAGACAGATTTTTGTTGTTTTCTCCATGGCTCGAAATCGCGAAAGAAAAACAGCTAGAAGTACAACTCCACCCGATATTGTGCTTAAAGCTGTCAGAGCTGTGAAAATACATAACCTGTCAATCCGACAAGCTGCTTTAGAGTTCGATATCAACTATCGTATATTAGCTCGTTATTGCAAGAAGATTCCAGAGGAAGACTATGTATGTGAAAATATTGCTATTCCAACCATTTCTGTGAGTTATTCTAAAGCTAGACAGATTTTTACTAAGTCTCAAGAACAAGAATTGGTAAATTACATTTTACGTGCTTTGGATATTTATTTTGGTCTCTCTCCCAAGGAAATCAGAACTTTAGCTTATAATCTAGCTTGCAATAATTCAATTGAGATGCCTGCATCCTGGATGAAAAATAAAATGGCAGGAGAAGATTGGTTCAGCGCACTATTAAAACGTCACACATACAAATTTATGAAAATGATTAATTTTTCGTTAATAATTGTTTAATTCATGCTGCGATATATTATGCGATTATTAAGTTACACTTATAAAAAATTGTCACTAACTCTAATAAAACATTAAGACAGGAACTATTTGTCGTTTCCTCTATATAAAAGATATGTGACAACCAACCCAGAGTCGTGTGACAACCAACCCTGGGTTTGGGGTAAGTCGTCACATTTTCACGATCTTGTTTAAAATTAAATAACTTTTTTGTGTATAAATATATATAAGTCTAATATTTTTTTTCTTATACCTAAAGGATGTAGCTACATTATAAAGTACTATACAATATTATAAAATATTGCTAACATTTTTTTTAAAATCAGTATTTGAAAAGTGTGACAACCCGCCCCGGTCTCCCCTATTTAAAGTCAGTAAAATAAGATTTATATTAAATATAAGTTATATTCATATTATTTATACAACTTAATATGTGAAGAAATGTTTAATAAGTAAGAGAAAAAGAAGTCTGATATCTGATGGTTATACAGTGAATTACATTTTATTTTTGTTACGTATGATGGTCAGGAATAACATTTTAAGATAAATTTTATTTTCTTTTGTGAAAGAAAAGACATTGGTAATGCTAATAAAGTGATCGTATTTTGAAAACAATTGCTGAGTATTTATTGTTTGCTATTTTGCTTCAAACGCCGCCGCTGATTTGAAATATAACGGCGCAGGGGTCTAAGCGTTTGTTAATCATAACAACCGAATCTAATCAAATAGCAAAATAGAGCAAGATCGCAAAAAAGTAATATTAACAGCAGTAGCACTTGTAGTGCAAGACTTAATAGATTCATCATCTGAAAGCTTTTTCTTCAAATAAACAATCACAACAATTCACTACCATTTACTATAACGCTGTTCATAGAGCTTGAAAACGCTAACGCTATTAATGCACTACCTCGGAAGCAAGAGCGTTGGTAGCAAGCAGTTATGACGTATAACACTACCAGTAATGACGTCACGACAGCGTTTGGTAGTGCTATCATAGAGCTCCGCGAAAGCCAGTAGCGCTAGGTAGCGCTAATAGCGTTTCCCCGAACGTACTCATTGTCTAACAAGCGAACGCAAACGGTCGGAAGTGTCGCTCACCGATTTGGATGGGCTTTGGATATGTTGTAGAGCATCAAAAAATATTAGACTCGTATTTTTTTTAGCTGCGTATCTCGACGTTTAGGGGTTGAAACAACCGCTCGAAAATAACGGATTTTATAATTTTTAGCGAATATCTTCGGAAATGTAAGGCGCATGAAAAAAAGTTTTATACAAAAGGTTTATGGTTTTTTGTGCTCTTTACAATGGCATAATCAAATTTTTCAAATATGTCAAAGTTTTTTATTTAACCCCACCCACCTATTATTTTTGCAAAATATAACAATTTTTCCAACGCAAAAATTTAAGAGCGTCGAATGCCAAATACATCCATGTATATTTTTATTATGATATCATTATTCGATTTTTGAGAAGATGAGATGATATGTGGTATAGGCGTCGCGCTGTAGGTAGGTGTTGCGATATTTCTGTTTAGTTGCGCTGTACGCTTAAAAATTTCCATTTGTGCATATTTTCTCTACAATATATACTATATACTACGACATATGCGATGAAAGTCCAAGCAGAGTAAAAGATATCACGTCATCCAAAGTTCAAATGGCGTGTGCGCAAAACAATGTTAAATACGCGTCGTAGTAAATCAACAACCAAAGTTCACGCATTTGAATATCATTTGCTCGTGTCATAATTCCGGAAAGCAAGCATTTCAGATCGTAAGTTTGAAGTGTAAAGAACTGTGTGTTGTACGCTCTCGTTTTGTGAACATGTAAGTGCATTTTTATTGTTAACTTTTATTGGTTTCTTACGCTTGTTACTTTTTCCTTTGATATTGAATATTTAATATAATTTTTTATTCAGCTCTTATTCAATTCTTTGCCAGTCTTGCCAGTGACTATATAATCTTTTTGAGTGAGTCCCGATTGCGCACATTACAAATCGAACACGACAATATTTCCCGATCGGACACATTCCCGATCGGACACAGTCCCGATCGGACACAGTCCCGATGGGACACATTCCCGATTGGACACGGTGCCGATCGAACATGGTGCAGTACGGACACGGTGCCGATCGAACATGGTGCAGTACGGACACGGTGCCGATCGGACACGGTGCCGATCACACCCCCCCCCCCCCCCATGCACAAATCGGTGTGGGTGAACGTTGAGGCGTGAGCGGGGGGGGGGGGGGCTTCACCCCCCGCACCCCCTCTAGGGCACGCTTTCGGCGTGCCCGGGTGCGAAATGTATTTCGCTTTAAGCGTGAGCGGGGAGGGGCTTCGCCCCCCTGCACCTCCCGTGCACGCTATAGTTTGTTACTTTATTATTGTTTTAACAATCTCTAACATATACATAAACTTTCGCATTTTATTTCCAAACAGGACCGTGTCCGATCGGCACCGTGTCCGTACGGCACCGTGTCCGATCGACATCGTGTCCGATCGACACCGTGTCCGATCGGGAATGTGTCCAATCGGCACAGTGTCCGATCGGCACCGTGTCCGTATTGCACCATGTTCGATCGGCACCGTGTCCGATCGGGAATGTGTCCCATCGGGACTGTGTCCGATCGGGAATGTGTCCGATCGGGAAATATTGTCGTGTCCGATTTGTAATGTGCGCAATCGGGATTCACTCAAAAAGATTATATAGTCACTGGCAAGACTGGCAAAGAATTGAGTAAGAGCTGAATAAAAAATTATATTAAATATTCAATATCAAAGGAAAAAGTAACAAGCGTAAGAAACCAATAAAAGTTAACAATAAAAATGCACTTACATGTTCACAAAACGAGAGCGTACAACACACAGTTCTTTACACTTCAAACTTACGATCTGAAATGCTTGCTTTCCGGAATTATGACACGAGCAAATGATATTCTGTGCGCGAGCGGAGGAAGGATTCGCAGGGCGAGGCGATAGATGAGCCGGAGTTATCGTCGATAACGAAAAGTCTATATTCAGTCTATTTACACTATTTACAGTTCTGGTCGAGCCCGCGAGCCACGGCTAGATAGAACGCAACCGACGGCGGAGAGTACAAGCGAGATCGCTAGCCACGAATTGACGCGTGCCTCACTGCCACTAGACGTACGCTCATCGACTGCTGAACGTCGAATAGGAATGCGCGCGAAGTCCGGGGTCTTATCCCCAGCTTGTAAATTCGCGAACCTTCTGGACGCGCGGTAACGAGCCGAAAAGTTTAGCTGAGCTAATCCGCTGTTTTGAAACACCGTTCGCTCTCTTTGTCCCGGGCGTATGACTCGCGCACCGAGTTCCCGAAACAAAGGAGCGAGTCGGGAGAGGCAAAACTGAGTTTGTTTTTCTGCCCCTCTGGCCTGCCCGGAATTATGCCGCTATTTCTGCGAACGGAATTTGGACGACTGGCAAGCCAGAAAGGCAGAATTTCACACAGCGATAATTAAATTAATAATTCCTTTAATCCGTGGTATTAAGGAACGGTTTAAGGTTCGATCTCGAACATATTCAAATGCGTGAACTTTGGTTGTTGATTTACTACGACGCGTATTTAACATTGTTTTGCGCACACGCCATTTGAACTTTGGATGACGTGATATCTTTTACTCTGCTTGGACTTTCATCGCATATGTCGTAGTATATAGTATATATTGTAGAGAAAATATGCACAAATGGAAATTTTTAAGCGTACAGCGCAACTGAACAGAAATATCGCAACACCTACCTACAGCGCGACGCCTATACCACATATCATCTCATCTTCTCAAAAATCGAATAATGATATCATAATAAAAATATACATGGATGTATTTGGCATTCGACGCTCTTAAATTTTTGCGTTGGAAAAATTGTTATATTTTGCAAAAATAATAGGTGGGTGGGGTTAAATTAAAAAATTAGACATATTTGAAAAATGTGCCCTTACGGAAAAACACTATTGGGCCTGAGTAATCACTACTGGTGATCAATAGTGTCACTATTCGTAGTAAGTAGTGTTACTATTGGATTCAATAGTGCTGAATAGTGGGCACTACTCCCGTCAGTAGTGGTAATCGTGTTTAGTAGTGTTCACTACTTACGCGGCTAATGTCGAATAGTGGACTCCACACATCCACTACTGATAAAGAGTGTACACTACTTACACACTACTATTACAAAGTACATTCCGAATAGTGAAGACTACTGAGACCAGCATTCTCATTCCGCACTATTGACGACATAGTAGTTCTCACTACTTGGCTGAAAAGTCATAATAATTTCGCTACTAAATGTACGAAAACTGTGACTAAATCTTTATTAGATATTCAGTTAAATGTTAGTTTAGTTTCAAGATCACTGTCAATGCATAATATTAGAAAAATAATGGAAGCCGTAAATTCTATAACGTGTGTTTATTTAATCTCTTTCAACCTTATTTACAAGTGGAACACAGATAATTTTTTGAAAATCATAATCCATATGCATGCATTTAGAATAGATCATTTTTGGAAATATTGCTATTAAATCATTACTTTTTGTCAAAATATGAAAGAATTCATTCGATGAAATATGCAACTCGGTATCACTGCACACAGGGGCATCATCTGTCGGCCGAAGAATATTTCCAAGAATGACCTGTTGCACTTCGTCAGTTGCAACAATCTGTGTATTAAATATTCCAGTTATCTCTACAAATGTATCATCTTTTAATTGAATTGTACCATTTCTTCTTTTACGGAGTCTTTCGTAGGCAGTTGAATGGTAGAGTGTGTTCTGATAAATAAAGCGGTCATACTTGTGCGCAAAGTTATTTATAGGACTTTGGAGTAATTGTTCAATACAAGTTTGTTGCACCAATGTAAGTGTTACTCGCACAGGAGCTCCAAATACTCGCAAAAAACAACCAAATTCTGTACTAGATTTTGATCTGAACGAACCTAGCATCTTTTCGTATAATATTTTTCCACTTTCGGAACAATTGTTTCTAGAAAATATTAACGAAATTTCTTTTTCAACATTGATCAATCGCAAGTACGATTTGCAAAGGACCCCGGGCCCAGCCATAGGGAAAATGGATCCCGGTCAAATTGGTTGAAACTGTAGTATGTTGTACTTCATAATCCCCTGATCAAAAGTGTTAATGGGCACGAAGTCCGAAACCATCTACTTTTTGAGTTATCAGACGTTGAACATGGTAAAAATGAGGATATGGGGATATTCTATTTTAGAGTATCCACGGCAATAATTCTTTCGGGTCGCATTTTTATGTGTGTCACGCATGTGTGTGTGCGCGCGCGTGTGCGTGTGCGTGTGGGGATAGGTGCACTTGGACACGGTACATTTGGACACCGTTCATTTGGACACCGTTCATTTGGACACGGTGCATTTGGACACCGTTCATTTGGACACAATCATTTGGACACGATCAATTAGACACCGTTTATTTGGACACGGTTCATTTGGACACCGTTCATTTGGACATGGTGCATTTGGACACCGTAAAAAATACGGCCTGTGCAGTTGGACACCGTAAAAAATGCGGCCTGTGTAGTTGGACACCAAAATGCGCGATCTGTGCAGATGGACACGGAAATGCGCGACTTGTGCAGTTGGATACCGAAACGCGCGTGCATGGGGGGAGTGCGGGGGGGGGGGGCAAAGCCCTTCTGTTCACGCTTACAGCGAGGTACATTTCCTACCCGGGCACGTCGAAGGCGTGTCCATGGGGGGGGGGGGGTGCGGGGGTGGGCAAAGCCCCCCCCCTGCCCACCCATCAACCCAACCCACACCGCCCAGTGCACAGGGGTGGTGCAAGGGGGGCGGGAGCCCCCCCCCCCGTCCACACTCCTAGGTTTACTCACACAATGGAGAGGTGCAGGGGGGGGGGCCAGGCCCCCCCCCCCCGCTCACGCATGTACTTTGATGTATTATATAAGATATATTGACGAGTAAGGATGCAATAATATTAACATAATTTATGATTAATTTGTCTATCATTTTCGTGTCCAACTGCACAAGTCGCGCATTTTCGTGTCCATCTGCACAGGTCGCGCATTTCGGTGTCCAATTGCACAAATCGCGCATTTTCGTATCCATCTGCATAGGTCGCGCATTTCGATGTCCAACTGCACAAGTCGCGCATTTTGGTGTCCAACTGCACAGGCCGCATTTTTTACGGTGTCCAATTGCACAGGCCGTATTTTTTACGGTGTCCAAATGCACCGTGTCCAAATGAACGGTGTCCAAATGAACCGTGTCCAAATAAACGGTGTCTAATTGATCGTGTTCAAATGACCGTGTCCAAATGAACGGTGTCCAAATGTACCGTCTCCAAGTGCAGGCCACTCTGCGTGTGCGTGGGTATGTATGTGTGGGTATGTCTGTATGAGCGTGTGCGTGTGCGTGGGCGTGTGTATGTGTGTGTGGGGGATATGTCTGTGTATGTGCGTGTGTGTGTGGAGGGAGGTATGTCTGTGTATGTGCATGTGAATGTAGGTATGTGTATATTCTTATAATCAGTGCACCGTCGGCATTAGCATCACCCAATGTACACCGCGTGGAGATTGCGCGATCAGATCTTGTACATCTTTTTTACATCATCCCTGAAAAGGACTGGTTAATGTATTATAGTCAATGTATATGATTAGGGTCGCTCGTTGATGTTACGTGGCTGCGATCGATTCGCTGAATCACGAATTATTATTACATAATTACAAAAATAATTAGAAGGAGACAAACATATGACTTTCAAGCTCTTTCGCTGTTTCGGCCGTTTCGGGCAAGAATTGGCGTCATTGGCGATACGCTACGACGGTAGAGTAAAGTATGCGCGTAATATTTTGTGTCATTTGCGGCCGATGAGTTTGAGTCCCCGCAGTGTCAAACTTTGTTTAAAAGTCATTAATATATTACAATTTAATTACTTTTGTATTTATGTAATAATAATTCGTGATTCAGCGAACCAACCGCAGCCACGTAACATCAACGAGCGACCATAATCATATACATTGACTATACATTAACCGATCCTTTTCAGGGCCAAAAGATGTACAAGATCCGATCGCGCAACCTCCACGCGGTACATTGGGTGATGCTGATGCCGACGGTGCACTGATTATAGGAATATACACACACCTACATTCACACGCACATATACAGTATAACCCCCCCACACACACACACACCCACATACAGAAACATACCCACACATACACACACACACACACACGCACGTACTTACACGAACACGCTCATACAGACATACCCCCCCCCCACACACACACACACGCACGCACTCACGCACGCACACGCACGCGTACACGCGCACACACGCGCACACACGCGCACACACGCGCACACACGCGCACACACGCGCGCACACACACACACACTCGCACACATAAAAATGCGACCCTAAAGAATTATTGCAGTGGATACTCTAAAATAGAATATCCCTAATATCCTCATTTTTACCATGTTCAACGTCTGATAACTCGAAAAGTAGATGGTTTCGGACTTCGTGCCCATTAACACTTTTGATCAGGAGATTATGAAGTACAACATACTTGTTCGACGCTCACATGTATATAGTGTAATATAGTAGTCGTCGCACATGTATATTATTGATATGGTTATTGATTCGCGTATATTCGTTGTAAGTTAGTCATTAAGCTCATAATCGTTGGAGCTTAATGTTAGTCATTAAGCTCATAATCGTTAGAGTTACCGTCGGTAACAGCGAAGTCGTGATTTGGGACTCGCGCGAAACGTTGGCGGACCGCGACAGGTGTCAATATTCGCGCGACTCACCCGACTCGTGCTGCCCGCCCACGGGTGGCAGGCCCAATTATTGGGACAATAGTACTTGCTCGCGCCGTACTTCCAGGAGCGCGAGCCAAGAGAGTGCCGGAGCACTCGCACTCCCGTAAGAAACGCCGACGAGACCACTCCGAATACCAGCTACCATCGAGTACTCGTGGAAGTCGCTAGAACGTCGTGTGCCTGCTTGCCCGCTTTTTGCACGTTGCTTGCTGCTTTCTTGCTTGTCTGCCTGCTATTTGTCTGCCTGCACTCCTCCCGCTTGCTCGTGCTATCAAAGAGGATCACCCGAGAGGACAGACGAGATCGGCCGAGAGAACATCCCAGGAGGGCGCCGGGCCGCGATACGGTGAGTCGCTTAACATTTTGCTTTATTCGCTTTCATTAACTCGAGAGGGGATTACCCCTCTGGTCCTTCGAACCACCCGTGTACAGGCCAATCGCAAATCCGGGGCGCGATAGATACCCCCCCGAGCAATACTAAAGTTTCAACCAATTTGAACGGGATCCATTTTCCCTATAGCTGGGCCCGGGGTCCTTTGCTCAGCTGGAGCTTGAGAACTTTTGATTAACTTTGCTAATATGCCGTTGTAATGCTCGTATGGAAACGCAGACGTGGCCCAAAGCGCACCATATTGTTTAACAGCTGCCGGAATGTGCAGGAGAAGGTGTATATTAAATTTATAGAATTGTACACCGTACAGATCATTGATTTAAAAAACAAATTTCGTTAAGGCTGCCTTAGCCTTTTTAAATTGCTCCGGCAAAATTTTGTCTCCGAGAAATATTTGCATGCTATAGACTAACAGAAACCAATGCTTTACATACTTTAACGGCATATTATTTATCAAGCAAAGAAGTGAATAATAGAACAGATAGTTTTTCCACTCGGTTGCTTTCCAACGTTGTCTTTCTTTTATTGATCTTGGTGTTCTAGTTATTTCACTCGGAGGTTTCATGCCTTCTAATTTTATATCGAGATCTTGAACCTGCGTTCCGATGTACCATGCTTCTTCAGTGTTAGAAGGATCGAACCAGGCATTGGTTATAGTCTTTGCTACACCTAATAGTAAACAGTGCATATAGTCTGGCACGAAAGAAGAAATAATGTTAAACACTGGTAGTAGCATCAAGATTGACGGTCCTTTGACTTCGTTTACTACACTTTTCGTATCGACTGCCTCCTGGCAATCAGTCTCATGTTGAGCTAGAGTACGATTAGATCCGACATCTCCAGAATACACTCTTGTAAAACCGCGACCAACTGGAACAGTCTCTCCTTTATTTAAGCAGAACGGACAACCGAATTCACCATTATATTGGTGTATATTCTGCAGAAGAGGTCTAGCAACAGAGTCAACGGAACATACAATCGCGTGCACCTTGATCAAAATTTTGCGACCTTCGAGGTCGATACGTGTTATCCCTACTTCGTGGAGATCTACTAATTCATCTACAAAAAACTTAAGAAAAGTTTTCATTTTCGGTTTACATTTTCCGTACCAAACACCGCACAATAAGATATTGTCTCGTCTATTTTTATATGGTAATTCGTTAATGGCGACTTGTATAGGCCACATAGACGTTGACGAAGAATTAAACAATTGCACGCCATCCAGATTAAACTGTATTGTAATATCGTGCTCAGCCAACACATCGGTCTCTCTCAATGAACGATATTTTACCGGTAACCACGTCTGAATCTGATTCAGATTCTTTTCTAAATTTGATGTACAAATCGCTATTAACTATAGCTTCTAACTGCTCTTTCAGAGGAATTTGTAAGAAGTAGCTTCCTTCTCTCTTCAAAGCTGCTTTTTCATATTCACGACAGCATGCTCCACACACTGCCGTATCTGAGTCATCACCATCCGTTGTTAAAGTATGAGCAGTATGAGCAGTAAAAACGTATAATTACGGCCTGTGGTACATCATATTGTTTTAAGAACGTGTAGACAGAGTCATACTGGGCCCGGGGGTAAATGGCAATTGCTGAGACTGATCAAATCTGCCAATCCTACATCACTTAAATTATGTCGTATTTGAAAGCTCATAATGAGTAGTTCGCTTTCCTTTTTCGTCAAACCGGATCCTTCATATAGCGGCACTCGTATTTCCTAATAGAGGGAATGAGAGAACTTTTTTAGTGTGCAGCATTGCAATTTGAGAATTTTTACAGTGACAATGTCAACTCATTCAAACTTAATCATCAACAAAAACTCTGCATAATGATTCTCAAGTTTCCAGTACTTTCTGTACTGTCGCAGAAATAAGTATACCTCGCAATCGATGCCAATATTGCCCTGAACATTTCGGATTTCCCGTCTCTCATCATCTTCTTCTTCTTGTTCTTCACCAACACTGCTGTTAGCATTACTAATATAATCTTGCATCTCTAAAATAGTACTTCCATTGCCGCTGTAATTGCTAGAAACATCCATAGTCGTCGACTGGCTACTACTTGAATCAGCTTGAGAGATTTCATCGCCTTGAGAGTCAACGTCGTCTTGTAGAATGACATTATCTTCCATATTCTGAATTAAAAAATAACGTTGATAGAACATATATTCTATATATATATTCGTAATTGACAATTAACACATATAATCGGCCCACTAATCAAGAGAAAAATAAAGGGGTTCTTTTCTAAAAAAATTCAAAAATTTTTTTAAAAAGAACCACTTTATCGTGCGACCGCACGCTCCATATCCGCAGGTCGACCCTCGCGGCAGCCCGCGTGTCGTGCTGACGCGCATGCCCACGGCACCCCAGGTAAGCCCGGGTCCTTGGGGACCCAGCCTGGAGCAGGAAGTGCGGCGAGCGCTGGCGACGGGCGAGCCGGAGTTGATGGAGGTGTGACCAGACATGCCCCTCCTACTCAGCGAGACGTCCTCAGACGCCTCGTTTCGCAGCGTGAGCACCCGCTCACGATACACCGACTTCTCTCCCGTGAGGGATTAGGGAGAACGGCGCCATAAGCGCATATTATTATTAGTATTATTATTAGGATCGTTCCCGGTCAAGTGACGAGGACGCGTGAATACACATATATAAAGACATTTTATTTTGCGATTCAAGTTAAGTGTTGTTTGCGCCACGTCACACGGGTGACACAGTTTTCCTTTTGCGTTTTTATAGACTACCATTAATTTGCGTTACACTCTTTTGCGCCATGTCACACACGGTGACACATAGTTATTTTGCGTTTGTTCAAACATACATTCCTGCGGTGCGTTAGTAGATAGGTAGTAAGATTTCTTTTCGCAGAGCCACCGTGTATACAGATATACAGCTGACAAATAAAATGCTTTTACGTTCAATGACACACTGGTGGTATCTCCGTGCCATATCCTGCGTACAAACAAAGATTGCGTTACATACGACATGGGTTTCGTTGCGCCGCGTACATAGAAGCGTAAAGTCGCGATGGTTGCGAGATATATGTCGTCTGCACGTGCCCGCAAGCCGGGAGTAATTATAATAACCTCCACATTATCGACTGCGAATGCGTTACCATGCGGCGGTCGATGACACACCGACGCGTTGTCAGAACCGCGATCGTATCCCGCGATAGGTAACTCGCGAGCGCGGCAGAGCAACGCGGACGAGTAAATCCTTCCGGGGAAAACCCCCGAAGACCGTCGGCGCGAACCGCGTCGCGCTATGACGTCAGGGAGCCGAGATAGCGCGGACGCGGAATGTCCGGCGTAAAGGGGGGACAGGACGGTCCCACCGGGCAAACGACCGGCGGAGGGCTACCAAGGGCACCTCCCAAGACCATCCGCGTGACCAGCATCTTCCTGCGACCACGGGGTCACGAGATAGCCCGGACATATAATGTCCGGCGTAAAGGGGGGACACGACGGTCCCACAAGGCAAATGACTGGCGGAGGACGACCAAGGGCACTCCCCGAGACCAACTGCGCGACCGGCGTCTTTCTGCGACCATGGGGTACGGAGATGGCCCGGACACATGGTGTCCGCGAGAACTCGGGACGGGACAGTCCCAGCCGAAGGATCAATAGCGGGGGAGAGTAAGGGGCTTCCCCGAAGTCCACCCATGAAGGCGGAGGCGCTCTCCGAAGGCCAGGAGCGGCGGTGCCACGGACACGGAGTGTCCGCGGAAACACGGGGACCACGGGCTCTCGGGGGAGGACGACACACGGAGCGTCCTCGGAGGCATCCCAGAGGACAACCCAGATGACCGGCGGCGACCCCCGGCCACGGGGTACCGAGATAGCCGGGACAGGGGCCCAGGGTCCGGAGCGACCCAGGTTGGCGGACCGCGGAAGAGAATTCACAAGTGTCGGTATAAGTGACTGTGATGCGACAGGGACCCGCGCAGGCGCATTGCGGCGCCCGTGCGACGACGCGAAGTGCGTGCGAGATGCGACAGGGACAATCGTGTGCGAGCGGAGGCGCGCGGCGTGCGTGCCAGAAAGATCGGCGGATCGAACATTCTGGAAGTGTGACACGCGGGACACACATGAACGCGAGCGCGCAAACAGTAGAAAAAACGTTGTAAGAAAAGTGAAAGCTGGCACGGCCCGGTACGGAAATTTACTGCGACGCAGTAAGGGCCGAGAGAAGGGGAAGCGATCCCGAGGTGGGGACGCCGAGAGAGCACGGCAGCTCTAGAGAGTCTCTCGGATACCGTGGTAGCGAACACACGTTTTCGGCTTACATACGTATATTACAATCGCGGTCATAGCTTCTCGCGAATACGAAGTCGGAACGTCTTAATAGTTATCAACGGTATATAACAACCGCGAACGCCCGCGTACCATCGCGTAAAACTCACTCGCGATACAAAAGCGAGCGGTAATTAATTACCACGCGTCACGACGCATTAAGCACGAGGGTGCGGAGAATTGTAACATGCGATTGCGTAACCAAGCACGAGGGTGCGGAGATATTGTAAATGAAAAGGAAAGCGACTATCTGGAATAAAGTTAGTTGTTATAATATACGCAGTGTCGAGTGAATACTTACCTGCTACGTACCTTGTCCTTCGAGAACGATCCATCGGGTGTCCCACGTACTTCCGGTACGCGACAGAGCGAGGATCCGGAATAGTCGGCGGCGGTGAAGATCCTTCCGAGACAAGAAGCTGAAAACAAATTTCGGGTAATTACGCGTGCTAATTACCTACTTACCTGTGACGTCGGCGAAGTCCATCGTTGTCCATCGGTGTTCCGGTATGCGGTGAAGCGAGGATCCGGAGCAGCAGGCGGCGGCAACGGGGCATCCTAGGCGGCGACCTGAAACAGAAAGGGGGATTAATAAAGTGCAATTAGCGTATCGAAATAGGAATTCAGAATACCTTCTCGGTTGATACAGGTGAAACCGAGTGGCGACCGAGTGATAGGCAGACATTTCGTGTGTCCCACAGTCCCAGAGGGTAACGTCCGGTTACAACCGATCATCGCCAAATTCAATACCAACCTTCTTTGAACGATACTCTATCGATTAAAAAAAAAAAAAAAACCCGATATCTCAATATTTGCGGAAGTTAGAGCAACCACGGACATTTCTAAAAAAATTCAAAATTTTTTTAAAAAAGAACCCTTTTACCGATCATCGCCAAATTCAATACCAACCTTCCTTGAATGAACCTTCCTCTATCGATTAAAAAAAAAAAAAGACAGCCCGATATCTCAATATTTGCGGAAGTTAGAGCAATCACGGACATTAAATCTGCACATACACACATACAGACATGCGATTTTAATGCGATATTTCGACATTTTAGAACACTCTGAACATATTGGCAGAAAAAACTCAAAAACCAATCTCTTCGTTGGTTTTTCTACCCCTATTTCATATATAATTTTTTTGAATTTGGTTGATTAGACCCAACTTAAACGCAATCTAAAGTTCATATACGAAATTCACGAAAACAAAGCTTCCTCTATGAGGAAGCAAAACATACGTATTGATATATTTGATAGATATATATAATTATATGTATATATATTTATATGTTTTTACATAAAAAATTTTTTACCGGGATATATATTCTCCATCGTTTGTATTTACCTCGTCTATATATTGAAGGTCGCCTACATTATCGTGTACATTTTGATTTTCCATCGGTTGCTCATTCCGACCTTGAGCTTCACCTTGACGAGAGCGAATTGTCGACTCAGGTATTGGGAGATTCTCGTCCCTGAGATACTTTATGTACGGTCCCCTGCATTTTTCTCGCATTGTTCGTTCGACGAGATGCTAATAGTTATTCGCGTGTCAGTTTTTTACATGCTTATTATATATTAATTATTATATTCGAAGCAGCCGATAATCGTGTCTATTAGAACCGCTCAATGAGGTGCACGCACAAAGACGCAGCACTGAATAACAGGAAGCACTTGCAATAATACCCGTTGTCACAATTTTTTATTGCTATTTATGTGTGATTCGCTGTAGGGGAGACCGGGGCTAGACCGCTAGTTTTTTTTCGGTGCCGATTTTTAACAACAAAATAAATAATTTAAGTTAAAATTGGTATACCACTGTAAAGAGTGAACCTTTAGCTACAAAATTTATACAGGAAATTTTTATCTACGTCGCTTTGTTTAACCGGTATAGAGCAAAAACGAGAACGGTGCAAAAATTGAAATCTCAAAAATGCCGGAGTTGAACCGTTACCCCCCCGGGGTAAATCCGTTACACTGCATTTTCAATACATATACGTACATCTAATCCTGAAAAATGATAGGATACATTTTAATAATTGTTTTTAAAGAGAAAAATAAAAATTTATTTCAAATTTTTATGCGAAACATTAAAAAATAATTGTTTTACCTATTCCATAAAACAATCAAGGCACGTGAATACAGATCCTGACAAGCGCACGCATGTGTTGTGTGCCCTACGCTTGCACGCAATGCACTGTTTCCCATATGCTCTGCTTGTCAACTTCTTTGAGCACACGCAGCACGTATTATCCAAGTCTTCGTCAGAATCCGACCGCTGCTGCTTCCTTGATTTCGATTTACGCCCACTGCTCGTCGAAGGCTGCGGTTCTGTTTGTGTGGCATTTTTTTGGGGCCGGCCTCTTAATTGTTTTGCGGCTGCGGAAACGCTCATTTTATCTTTTCTCACCGCAAGAACTGCCTTCTTGAGTTGCTCCTTGTCGACGGGAGTCGTTTTGCGACGATACGTGCGTACCATTTCCCTCCTATACAACTGACGCACGTGCAAGGGAAGACAGAATCACGCCGCTCGAGGGAAACCTAACCTGAAATCGCCGTGAGCTGAAGTCGTGCGCCCGGCGCGCCACAGTGACGAGACTAGCGGACCAGCCCCGGGTGCTCACTAGCGGATAAGCCCCAAACATAAGTTTCAGGTTTGATCGCCCACGAAATATTAGACATCAACGATAATGAAAAAACTACACTGGATTCGTGTTCAGCATGCATTACTCTTTATAATCACTTACTTTGAGATTCGGTGATACAATAATATTCAAGATATTACAAAATTTCCACGCGCAGAAAATTTCACTTTCACCTTCCGAAAACACGTTTGCCCTCGTAAAAATCATAAAACGGCAGGTAACCTGCCGAAACTCCGTTGGTCACATGGGTACCATAAGCAGCGTTTACAATGTTAATAGCGAGTTCGCACAATATACAGGTTCCGAGATATTTGATTTTGCGGATTTACCCCGTTAGCGGTCTAGCCCCGGTCTCCCCTACGTACGTTATTATATGGCGGTCGTGTAGCAAGGCGCTCGAAGCACGTGGTCTTCCGGTATCCGTCGGTTTCCCGCGTAGCCCGACATCCAGTAGCGCAATCGCTCATTGAGCGGCTAAGTAGCAATCGAGTATGATTGGTTCGATCTAAAGGTAAGAACCAATCACATCAGCCGCTCAATGAGCGCGGGTCGTGCTTCTGAATGCACCCATTGTTTTATGGTATCGCCTCGGGTAATGCGCGGTGATCACATTATGTACATTATGTGAGCACAGTAAGCTAAATCGTTTTTTCGGTAAATCTGAAGAATAGTGGCCTCCTCACCGATTTCGTTGAACTTAGGCTTAATCGACGCGTTTTTGCACAAAACGACCAAATCTGGCAGAAAAAAGTGTCGCTCTGCCCCGCGAAGCAAGATATTAAACGTAAAAGTTAACAAGAATCAGGTTATGATTCCTGTCATACCGACGAGCTGTAGCGACTACGAACATGCCCTATGGCCATATGCGCATGCTCAGTGGCCGCACGCGCATGCAAAAGTGCGCGAATTTGAAACGTATGTATACTTATAATGCATATCACTGACAATTAGCTTTCAATGATGAACATATCTTATATAACATATCAAAGTACATGCGTGGGCGGGGGGGGGGGGGGGGGGCTACATAATTACAAGTTTAAGTTAGATCTGCTAAACTAAAGGACTGGAGACGGAAATCGAGTGACCGCGAGAAGTGAAGGCGAATTCTCCATGAGTCCAAGGACCCCTTTAGGCCCGTTATGCCGTAAAAGAAGAAGAAGATAGATAAATCTGCCACAAGATACGACGTTTGTACGACTCACTTCCAGATCGTACCTCCGTATGTATCCACGCCAAAGGAGGAACTACCCCATATTAAAAATATGGTGTGTATAAGCTAGGTTACTCTCAATTCCATGGCCCATTTGCAGTAATAATCAGTTTCATGCATTTTCATTATCATTGTATCTGTTCGGTTTTATTTAATTTCAACGCCTGCTTCTAAGTACTTAACTTTTTTTGTTGTTGAGGGTGTTCGCGCACTTTTCTTATTGAACTCTCTCACGTATCAGCTGGCCAATCATGGCTTTACAGGTGGCAGCCGGAACGCCGGCTGCTTGCGGATACCGCCTTTAGCTTTTCGTTATATTAGCGCACGCATGCGGCCGTCCCTTCCCTTGTTCTGTCTGTGCGCTGCTAGAGAAGGCTCGGTTATCTGTATCGTGTTTCTAATAAACTATCACAGAAGTATTGTTCACATAAAAGGCAGTTTCTCTCTCATTCGGTACAATCCACAGAACTTCGTCAAAATAGGTTATGGGCCCAGGCTTGTTGTGTGCGCGGGACAATTCGTGAGAGAAATTGTGGTGCGTGTACGTTAAGAGAAAAGTGTGCCACGTGGTCGTGAACGTCGTGAACTTCGGCAAGATGTCGGAAGAGATATCGGCGCGGAACATTACTAACAAGGGAACTACCACAACTGTCCGGCTCCGATTTGAATTTCCTTTAAGTATGTTGTTAAACACAAAAATCCAACAAACACGTATTTTTTTATAGGGGCCCTAATTCATCTTTAGGGGGTGAAACACCCCTTCGAAAAAATCGGTTTTTCTCTTTCGGGCCGAATATCTCCGAAACTATAAGAGATAGAAAACTTTTCCAAAATGGAAATTAAATGGCTTCAAAAGTACTTTGAAATAACGATAAAATAATTTTTTTATTTCTTTTATTTTTAAATATACCCCCGCCACCAATACATTTTTTTCAAAATTTTAAAAATTTTTTATCACCAAATAAGAGGTTATTTTTTTTACGAATTCAACCATATATGATTAAGTTATGTTACGATAAATTATTTTCAAGAATTAATTACAAACGCCTCCGTATATACGCTATCCATGCTCATCCGTACTATGTGCGTAAGTAATTATTGTCGAAACAATAAAATATATAAAAAATGTTGTAAGTAAAATTTTTATAGTTTTCTACATGCTTTATAATTGTATATATGTATATAATATATATTTAGGTTTTCTAAAAATGTAATAATTTTTAAAATACTTCCAGCCTTGTTATTATTTCTTTGACATTTACGTTTTTCTATAAATAAAGATTATAGACAATTTTATTCAAAATTCATTCACTTATAATAAAATTATTTTATAAAATTGAATCTTTGAGAAATGAGCAAAAAAATCACTAATATCTATGTCGCAGCGCTATACTGTATTTTTCACTCATTATACACATTACAATAATGATATACGACGAAAAAATGTTTCAAACATAATGAATTCTTGCACCAAGAACATCTTACTACAGCTATATTATCACAACCTTCGATATCACATGTTGTTGAACTGTCATACAAACTAAATTGTACTGGATTTTCAAATTCTTCTGGTCTTTCGTTCGTATAACCACTTTTAAACCACGAATATTTAAATAAGTTGTGATACCGTGGGGATGACAATTGATTATGTATCAGAGATTGCAATTTTATTATATTATTTCGTTCATGCAAATTTATATTACTTTCCAATAGTAAAACAGTATCTGAAAACCTTTTAGCAAAATTTTTCCAAATTCTAAATTCATAAACATCTAATGGTTGTATTTTTCCTGTAGTGCCTTTTGGTATTATCATAGTAGTAATAGATTTTCCTGGAGGTGTTAAATCCGAAATGACATTAGGGCAATGCCCAGTCCAGGAATCGATAAGAAGAACGCTACTAGAACCAATGTTTGGAAAATAAGCTTCTTCTAACCACATTTTAAAAAGATCTGTAAGAAATATAAATGTTAATTTAATAGCTCTTTTATAACTCTTATTAGATTGTTAAATAAAATATAAAATAGTTATAAACGGAAGTATATACCTGATGTCAGTATAAAATTGCAATCTCTGATACATAATCAATTGTCATCCCCACGGTATCACAACTTATTTAAATATTCGTGGTTTAAAAGTGGTTATACGAACGAAAGACCAGAAGAATTTGAAAATCCAGTACAATTCAGTTTGTATGACAGTTCAACAACATGTGATATCGAAGGTTGTGACAATATAGCTGTAGTAAGATGTTCTTGGTGCAAGAATTCATTATGTTTGAAACATTTTTTCGTCGTATATCATTATTGTAATGTGTATAATGAGTGAAAAATACAGTATAGCGCTGCGACATAGATATTAGTGATTTTTTTGCTCATTTCTCAAAGATTCAATTTTATAAAATAATTTTATTATAAGTGAATGAATTTTGAATAAAATTGTCTATAATCTTTATTTATAGAAAAACGTAAATGTCAAACAAATAATAACAAGGCTGGGAGTATTTTGAAAATTATTACATTTTTAGAAAACCTAAATATATATTATATACATATATACAATTATAAAGCATGTAGAAAACTATAAAAATTTTACTTACAACATTTTTTATATATCTTATTGTTTCGACAATAATTACTTACGCACATAGTACGGATGAGCATGGATAGCGTATATACGGAGGCGTTTGTAATTAATTCTTGAAAATAATTTATCGTAACATAACTTAATCTTATATGGTTGAATTCGTAAAAAAATAACCTCTTATTTGGTGATAAAAAATTTTTGAAATTTTGAAAAAAATGTATTGGTGGCGGGGGTATATTTAAAAATAAAAGAAATAAAAAAATTATTTTATCGTTATTTCAAAGTACTTTTGAAGCCATTTAATTTCCATTTTGGAAAAGTTTTCTATCTCTTATAGTTTCGGAGATATTCGGCCCGAAAGAGAAAAACCGATTTTTTCGAAGGGGTGTTTCACCCCCTAAAGATGAATTAGGGCCCCTATAAAAAAATACGTGTCTGTTGGATTTTTGTGTTTAACAACATACTTAAAGGAAATTCAAATCGGAGCCGGACAGTTGTGGTAGTTCCCTTGTAAGTTCAACGGTGAAAATTTTCAAGACTGGAAATTTCAAGTAAATTCGTTATTTCTCGCGTGCGGCATTCAAGATGTCGTCACCGGGGCCAGAATTATGCCGCTGGACGTTGCCTTGGCTGAAGCTAAAATGTGGGTGCGTGATAATGCGAAGGCGATGTTCCTTATATCGTCGTCCATGGAGTTTGCTCAATTCAAGTGTTTGCTATCGTGCACGTCAGCCAAGCAAATGTGGGATAAATTAGGACAAATACACGGACAGAAATCTGCGAGCAATAAATTGATGCTAACGCAGAAGTTTTTTCAATATCAAATGGGGCCTAATGACTCAGCAGTGACTCATATAACAAAAGTGCAAAATCAGGCTAGTCAAATAGCGGACGTTGGTAAAAAGCTATCGGAAGTGACCATAGTGGCAAAATCTTGGGTAGCTTGACGTCAAAATACAGAGCTTTTCAAACCGCGTGGGACAGTGTAGAACCGGATAGACAGACAATGGCAAATTTGCAGGAGCGGTTGATAAAAGAAGAAGCCAGATTAAGCGCGGAAAGTGACTCAAATAGTGCTCTCTATTCGGCGAAACAAGGAAAGAATTCTGCTGAAAAATCCAAGTCAGGGGAGAAAGAACATTTGAAAAAGAACGTTGAGTGCTTTAAGTGCAAACAAAAAGGTCACATCGCGCGAAACTGTAGGTCAAGACGGTATGAAAAAGAAACAAACAAAAACGAAAGTCGTGACTGTGCATTCCTTGTGGAAACAGGAAAAGACTCAACAGTGCCATCTGTGGGACTTGTAAGAAAGTTGCTAACTACCGACCTAAGCAATGTGTGGTTAGTGGACAGTGGCGCTTCGCGACATGTGACTTACCGACGCGAATGGTTCTCTGACTTACGCGCAACTAGTGATGGTGACACGATCTCATTAGGAGACAATGGAGTGTTTGAAGTGCGCGGAGTAGGAACAATAAAGGTTATGCGTTACGCATATGGAGAGTGGATTGAAACTCCTATAGAAGATGTATTGTACGCACCGAGGCTCTGAAAAAATCTGTTTTCTGTTGGAGTATGCACGTCGAAAGGCTATGAAGTTAAATTCTCGAATGATCGAGTGTCAGTCGTGCAAGATAACAAGACAGTTGCAGTGAGTATAAAGCAAGAAAATGAACCGTATTTTCGAATGATTGCGGAAAAGAACAGTGGTGAAATAAATGTGTCAAGCACAAGCCTAAAATTGTGGCATGAGAGACTTGGCCACGTAAACCAGAGGGCACTTGCAGAGATGGTCAAGGCGGGCCTGGTGACTGTCGTGACGGCGGATCGAGATTTCTTCTGTGAATCATGCCAGGTTGGAAAATCTCATCGGCTGCCGTGTAGTAAGCATAATGAAGCAAGGGCAGTAAAACCAGGTGAGCGTATACATTCTGATGTTTGTGGTCCGATGTCAGTGGAGTCACTTGGAGGCACAAGGTTTTATGTAATTTTCAAAGACGAAGCAACAGGTTATCGTCATGTTTTCTTTATACGACATAAGTCTGATGTGTATGATCAATTTAAAACTTACGTTAAATTGTTTCGAATAAATTCGGACGGGCAATAAAAGTTCTTCGCTGTGATAACGGGCGCGAGTATTGTAACAAGCAAACGGACGATTATTTCAGATCGTGTGGAATTGTTAGAGAGACCACGGTGCCCTATACTGCCGAGCAAAATGGGAAAGCGGAACGCTATAACCGTACTATTGTCGAGTGTGCACGCACAATGTTACTTGCCAAGAATCTGCCGAAATTTTTGTGGGCGGAAGCAGTTAATACTGCGGTGTATATTCTAAATCGAACACTGTCGTCTGGTTTAAATAAAGACTTTACACCGTATGAACAATGGACAAATAAGAAACCTAATTTAAATCACTTGAAAGTGTTTGGTTTCGACGCGTTTATAAACATTCCTAAATAATTCACAACCAAGTTTGACGCTCGTGCTAAAAAAGTGATACTAGTCGGGTATCAGGGTGACTCTCCCAACTATAGATTATATGATCCAAAAACTAAAAAGGTGTCTGTTTCCAGAAATGTAATTTTTCACGAGAATTCGGTGCCAGATGTGTCCCTGTCGGAAACTGCAGAACCAAAGATTACACTTCCAAAGACAGAGATGAAGCAATTAGTAGAGCAACCGAGAAATATAAGGCAACAAGTTATTGAGGAACATGAGAAGGAACAAGAGGACACGTTCATGGAGGTGGATGAGGAACCCGAACAGCAGCCAGCCCCAGCTGGACGTTACTTGAGAGATCGAGATAGTATTCGATCACCAAGCAAGTATTCTACATGTATTGCTGAATATAATTTACTCTATTCTTTTAGAGAAGCCATAAATAGCGAGCAGTCTGAAAAGTGGAAACAAGCAATTGAGGAAGAGTACCAGGCTCATAAGACAAATCAAACGTGGAATTTGGTGAAAAGAGAGCCTGATATGAAAACCATTGACTCGAAATGGGTTTTCAAAATTATTCGCGACTCACAAGAAAAGGTATTTCGTTACAAGGCGAGACTGGTGGCCAGAGGTTTCAAACAGGAGCATGGGGTTGACTTCAAGGAAACATTTGCGCCAGTTGTGAGGTACGACTCACTCAGAGTCTTGTTGGCGATAGTAGCTCAGGATGATCTTGAGCTGATACAGTTTGATGTGCAAACAGCGTTCCTTTACGGGGATCTCGAGGAGGACATCTACATGGAACTCCCAGATGGACTTGAATCTGTAGGAAACAAAGAAGATTGTAAAAAGGCGAGCATAGTCTGTAAGCTTTTAAAATCTTTATATGGACTAAAACAGCCTTCTCGTCGTTGGAATAAGAAATTTAGTAGTGTTTTAAAACAGTTCAACTTTAAAGAAATAGAAGTATTTTTGTTGGTTATATCCAGAACTGTAAAGTCATTCTAGCATTATTCATGGATAATGGTTTGCTAGCAGCGAAATCAAAAGAAGTCCTTAAATTAGTTATTGATTACTTTAGAAAACTGTTTAATATTATGCTTGGTGACGGTAGTCAATTTGTGGGTGTAGAAATAGAGCGAAAAAGGGACGACAAATCTATTTTTATACATCAGTCTATGTATACTAAGAAAATTATTGAAAAATATGGAATGAGTACCGCGAAACCCGTTAGCACACCATCTGATCCACATGCAATACTCGTACCTGTAGATTTAGATAATCCTGAAGTAAATAATGTACCATATAGAGAAGCGGTAGGATCATTGTTATTTCTAACGATAGTTTCGCGACCAGACATTGCTCATGCGGTGAACATTGTCAGTAAATTTCTTAATAATCACAATGCTGTACACTGGAAAGCAGTAAAACGAATCTTTGCATTTTTAATTGGTACATTTAGCTACAGAATAGAATATAAAAGTAGCGGTAACAAATTTAATTTAGTAGGTTTTTCCGACGCGGATTATGCTAATGATTTTGAAACCAGACGATCCACTAGCGGATACGTATTTCTACTAACAAATGGTTTAATATCGTGGTCTTCCCAAAGGTAGAAGTTAGTTACGTTAAGCACAACCGAATCGGAGTATGTACCTGCAGCGGCAGCGACCAAAGAAACAGTTTGGTTGAGAAAGTTGTTAATAGATCTCGGATATTCATGTGTTAACTCAACTGATTTATACATAGATAATCGAAAGCACGATTAGACTGGTCAAAAATCCTGAGTTCCATAAGAGAACGAAACACATAGATATCCAACATCAGTACATTAGAAGATAAGGAAATTAATGTGATTTATGTACCAAAGAACCAAAAAGCTGATATTTTTACAAAATTGTTACCAAAAGAGAGATTTGCAAATTTACGAGAAGGTTTAAGCGTTAAACCAAAGACTGTTTGTTATTAATGAAAAGTACTTAAACAGCGGTAGTGTTGAGGGTGTTCGCGCATTTTTCCTATTGAACTCTCTCACGTATTAGCTGGCCAATCATGGCATTGCAGGTGGCATCCGGAGCGCCGGCTGCTTGCGGATACCGCCTTAACTTTTCGTTATATTAGGGCACGCATGCGGCCGTCCCTTCCTTTGTTCTGTCTGTGCGCTGCTAGAGAAGACTCAGTTGTCTGTATCGTGTTTCTAATAAACTATCATAGAAGTATTGTTCACATAAAAGGCAGTTTCTCTCTCATTATCCGGTACAATCCACAGAGCCTCGTCAACACTTGTCAATGAATGTGTCAGGATTATTGAGACACAGACAGCAATGGTTATAAAGTATTAACTTTAATGAAAAGTATCAGTAGTATTACATAGCAGGAGAATTATATAATCTTTCCTGTTACGTATTAAAGAGAAGAAAGGCCAGCAGTTATCAATCGACAAAATAAAACCATTTGTTGCTTTGATATTCTATAAGTCATTTCTGATAGATTTTGTAGCGCTGATTGCGAATCTGGCTGCAAAAATGATATATCTCGTCAAGTTTTTGAGAAAACCTCTGTCAATTTGCTAAAATAGGCGTTTTTGATACTTTTGCGTGAGTTATATCTTTCGATGGAAACGTACTAGAAAGGAATGAAGCTTAAGACTTGTACTTTATGATAAAAATGTCAGAAGTCCCATACAGGAAAGATTTTCTTGAAAAAAGTGGTCGAAACATCATTTATTTCAGTATCCCCCAGTCATACATCTCCAATTGTCCGTTACTAAAATATTATAATAATATATAATATTATAATATATTTAATATTTGAAAAAATCACTCTAATGAAAGTGGATATGTGTAGGTTTTTGTAATCTATCACTTCAAAACAAAATTAACGACCACAAAAATCTACACATACCCACTTCCATGATTTAAATAACTTTTCAAAAATTTAATCCGCTATTTTGGATTCTCCATTTTCAATTTTAAAATTTTAACACGTGATGAGTGACCAATCAACGTATACATACCGACTTTCATGATTAGAATGATTTTAAAAAAGCAATGTGTGGTGCATGTACATGTGTGAGAACGCGGATGGGAGAGTGCAGAGAGTGAGGAGAGTCGGAGCGATGCCGGTACTTAGATGTAATTAGTCAGTCGAATAAATACTCTAGTCTGAACCGGGTCTTGATCGATACCTTCCTGTTTTCGCAACGAGGAAAGTGCAGAGCAAATGGCAACGAGGATAAAAATAAATAATCGCGAACGCGTGTAGAGGTGAATGGCGGAATTGGACGAGACGAAAAACGGACTGGCCTGGATACATAAGCTACGTAAGGAAAAAGTCCTCACGGAGCTACGGAGCAGAGGAATTCGAGCAAACGAAGCCAGTAAGTTGTACGAATTGCGCCGAATATTGAGAATAGCGGTACAGGCCGAACAAGAAGCCGATGAGGAGAAAAAATCGAACGAGGACAGAACCACAGACGACACCGGGAATACGGGGGCGATAAGCGAAGACGAGCCGGAAATGGAATACTCAACGCAGCTCTATTTTAAAATTGGAATTGACGATTGGGAAAAATTCGTAGAACGAGTAGAGTTCTATTTTGAAGCAAAAAGTATAAAAGATGCGAATAAGCAGAGGGCGATCTTCCTGACAAAAATCGACGCAGAGGCATACGCGGTAGTACGAAAGGTATGCGCACCAGCAAAACCGAAAGACGTGACGCTAGCGGAAATCATAAAAAAGGTAAACGAATACATAAAACCAAAAGCCAATGTGACAGTGCTTCGATCGAGGTTCCGGGAACGGATACAAGCGGAGAAGGAATCAGTAACACAATACGTGGTCATACTACGGAACCTAGCGACCGAATGTAAATTCGCATCGGAAGATGAAGCAATAAAAGACCAACTGCTTAGTGGAATCCGAGATAAGGATATTATAATTGCCCTATTTCGAATTACGACGCTCACTCTTGACTCAGCGATTGAGACAGCAACGACCATCGAAGAAGCACAAAAGGCGGCAGACAAATTCAAGATTGAAGCCGAAGAAGAGAATAACAACTCGAACAAGGAAGAGAAAGCAGAGATCGACCGTTTACAAACACACGGTAGGGACCACGGGGGACAGCGAGGAAATCCGAGGAATGCGCGTACGAAGCGTTATAGACACCCACGCTCACCAACCCGACACAATCAACAATATCGCCCATCGACGTCAGGGCCGTCAAGGGGGCCTACGACAAGACTGCGATGCTTCTGCTGTGGAAAACCAGGCCACGTGAGGGATGATTGTTGGTATCAAGAATGGACCTGCAACGGATGCGGAGCACGGGGACACCTACAAGCCAATTGCAAGGAGCGGACGCAACACGGAAAAAAGCCGGTCAAGAAGATGCAGCAAAGCAAAGAATTGAGCGAGTCCGAGCTGGAGTCAGAATGGTACGCAGATTTGTTTTCGGTTAGAGAGAAATCGAGTAAATGTAATTCAGTTAGAGTAAAACCATAATTTCTATGGGTTAAGGTAGCAGGGCGAGAGTTGAACATGGAGGTCGACGGCGGCGCAGATGTCTCATTGATAAGCGAAAAGGAGTACAAGAATAATTTTGCGGGGATACCATTAGTCGCCTCGGATACAACACTAAGTTACTACGTGAAGAGAGCGAACCGATAGGAATGTTAAGAGATATAAGCGTGAAATACGGGAAAATTAAAACGACAGGAAAATTACTCGTGATGGGGAAGACCGGAAAACCCCTACTCGGACGCGATTGGTTACATAAATTAGGGTTGTGGCCGTTAGGGATAGTCGGAACAAAAAATAATGAAATTAAAACAAATGAAACAACAGACAAAACAAGAGGGGAAAATTCAAAGAACGGTAGGACAGCTCTTCACTAAGTATTCGAGTTTATTTTCGCCGGGACTAGGGAATTATACGAAATCAAAATTCGTGATCAGAATGAGGGTCGGAGCGGTACCAACGTATGTAAAACCGCGAACGCTACCCTTAGCGTTAAAAGACAAGGTAGGCGCGGAAATCAACAGATTAGAGAGGGGTTGGAGAGGGAGTTCTCTCACCGGTAGAAACTAGCGAATGGGGGACGCCAATCGTACCGATCGTAAAAAGCGATGGCAGTCTAAGAATATGCGGCGATTACAAGATAACCGTAAATCCGAAATTGCTAATTGATAGACACCCATTACCCTGGATTGAACACCTCATTGCGAATTTACAGGGGAGTTTTCTTTTCGAAAATAGACCTTAAAGAGGCATACGCGCAGGTACTGATGAGCGAGGAATCAAAACAAATACTAACGATAAGTATACATAGAGGTTTATTCCAACCGAATAAGTTATCATATGGAATAGCATCGGCACCGGAATTCTTTCAAAGACAAATAGAGCAGATCTTTGCAGGAATGCCGGGTATAAATGTATTCCTCAATGACATAATTATTACAGGCAAAACGCTGGAAGAAACCGTACAGAGAACGAGCCAAGTCCTTGATAAATTGAACGAATGCGTGTTGAAATTAAAAAAGGAAAAATGTGAACTATTAGTCCGTAAAATTCGATATTTGGGCGTGGAAATAGACGAACACGGGGTACACGCGCCGCGGGAACGAGTAGACGCAATAGATAAAGCACCGGCACCAACAACAAAAAGGAATTACAAGCTTTTTTGGGAATGTTAAATTACTACGCAAAATTTATCAAGGATCGGGCCACGAAACTGTATCTATTGTACGATAATTTAAAAAAGGATAAATTCCACTGGACGGACACATGTCAGAAAGCCTTTGAGACAGCTAAACGAGAACTAAAATCAACCGAGGTACTTATAAATTACGACCCGAATAAAAAAATAAGTTTAACGTGCGATGCATCAGACTATGGCGTCTCGGCGATACTTGCACATGTGACTCCAGAAGGTGAACGGCCGATAGCATATGCATCGAAAACATTGTCGACGAGCGAGTGCAACTACGCACCGATTGACAAGGAAGCCCGCGCGATCGTGTTCGGAGTAACAAAATTTTACGATTATTTGTACGGGCAAAAATTTGTGTTAAAAACGGACCACCACTGGTACGAATCTTCGGCCCAAAAAAAGGCATACCGGTTATGGCAGCACGTAGATTGCAGAGATACGCAAGTTTTTTAAGCGCGTTTGATTACGACATCGTATACGTACGTTCGGAGAACAACAGCGCGGATGGGCTTTCAAGACTTCTAACCCCAGCGACAAAAAAAAAGATTAGATTCGGAAAAAGAATTTACGCACTTAAACCTTGTACAGCAGGGACCATTTGCCTGTTTTAACGACAGGGTCGTCGCGAGACAGACGAGGAAAGACACATTATTAGCCCAAGTTACGAGGTATATACTAGAAGGGTGGCCGAGCGAAAAACAATTCCAGAAATATTACGACCGTTTGAAACACGAAAAGATGAATTAACCATTGAACAAGATTGTATTATGTGGGGGTATCGGGTAGTTATTCCGGAAAAATTAAAAGATCTAATAATCAAAGAATTGCACGCAACACATTCGGGCGTAGTAAAAATGAAAGCGGTTGCACGTTCATTTTTCTGGTGGCCAAATATTGATAGCGATATTGAGAACGTGGCGCGAACATGCCACCATTACGTAGAGTTTAGAGACGATCCACCTAAAGTAGAACTAAACCAATGGAAATGGCCGGAGAAACCATGGCACAGAGTGCACACCGATTTCATCGGACCATACAAAAATCATAATTTTTTATTGTTAAGGTGGTTCGGCTAGCACCATATGATTCAATATAAGGCCTAAATTTTATTTTAAGAAAAACCATTTTTATGGATATGTTCTAGACACTTGTATAATTACTGGTTTTATAATGTAACTTTTCATTCGATTATGTAGCAATTTATCTACTGATAAATGTAAACAGTTCAAGATTTGACTTCAGTTGACATTCGTACCAGAGAAATGTCGCGACATCGCATCTCTTCGCTGTAGGCAGCTATCATGCCAGTACCATGTGTTTGAATGAGGTTATGTATTGTGTTTATGTTGAAAAATAATGGAAGGTAACAAACAATTTCGATAATGGGAGATTTGCTTGCAAAAGAATAGTGCTGTGGAAAGAAAACACTACACGGCGCGGCGTTGCCACATGTTCACGTCGCGTACAGCTGATCGAAAGGCCGACAAGAAACGCGACAATTCATCAACTTTTGATTGAATTTTTGGCCTTATTACACGTCAACGTCGTTTTGTCTTATACTTAACAGTGCTAGAAGAATCAAATAATGTTATGTTCAGTTTTTTGAACTTGTTTCTTTACAGACAGTGAGTGAAATTCTCGAAAAATGTATGTTTTCGGTACAATTTCCCATAAAACCTATGTTAAAAATGCCAACTTTGAGATTTAATATCTCAAAAACTAGACCTTCAGATCTTCTCAAAATTGCAAATTTAAGTGTATTTAGGTTTTCTTTATAACATATTTTTAATTCAGATTTTTTTCTTTGACATGCTCTGATGGCCGAACCACCTTAATAGATGCGAGAACGAAATGGCCGGAAGTATTTCTAATGAAATCGACAACAACGGAAGCCACAATAAAGGTCTTCAGGAACCTGTTTTCACGCTTCGGGCTCCTTCCCCAAATAGTTAGCGACAACGGACCGCAATACACGAGCGAGAAGTTTAGCAAGTTTCTAAAAAAATTAGGAGTAATACACACCTTCTCGGCAGTAAAACATCCGGCGACGAACGGCGCCGCCAAAAATTTTGTTAAGACGTTTAAGAGGAAACTAAAGATACTCTTGAAAACGGGAGAATCAGTCCAAACGGCAACAGACAGAATCTTATTTGACTACCGGTCAATGAAACATTGCACAACGGGCGAGTCACCGGCAAAATTAATGCTAGGTCGCGAACTGAGAACCAGATTTGACCTATTACGCCCCGACGTAGGAAAAAAAGTAGAACGCGAGCAGAATAATCAAACACGAAATACAGGAGGAAAGAGAGTAGTAAAATTTCAAGAAAAAGAGGAAGTATGGGCAAAAAATTTCAGTAAGAACGCACCGCGATGGGTAAAAGCCGAGATTATTAAAAGATTATTAAAAGATTAGGACCGGTGACGTACGAGATTAGATTAGATTCGAGACTAATAGTGAAGCGACACGTAGATAAAATAGTGAGGGGACCTAAACAGACTAAGAGGGTCCTAGGGGACGAGCCGAAACAAGAAACAAACGACAAGGTTCCCTTGCGGCGATCAGCGAGACTAGCACTCCGGAAGGGTACGGAACATTGTAAGCCGACAACGAAAAGATTGTAAATCGAGAAAAAATTAAGAAGGAAGGATTGTGGTGTATGTACATGTGTGAGAGCGCGGATGGGAGAGTGCAGAGAGTGGGGAGAGCCGGAGCGATGCCGGTACTTAGATGTAATGAGTCAGTCGAATAAATACTTTAGCCTGAACCAGGTCTTGATCGATACCTTCCCGTTCCCGCAACGAGGAAAGTACAGAGCACAATGGACATAATAACTGCGGGGCTATGTGATAAATGATGTTTTGACCTCTTTTTTTTCCAGGAAAAATTTTCCTGCCTGGAACTTCTGATATTTTTTATCATAAAGTACAAGTCTGAAGATTCATTTTGAGTTGTCGCTCCTTTCTGTAGCATGTTCCATCAAAAGATGTAACTCACGCAAAAGTGTAAAAATCGTCTATTTTAGCAACTTTGACAGAGGTTTTCTCAAAAACTTGGCGTGATACGCAATTTTTGTGGCCAGATTCGTAATCAGCGCTACGAAATCTACCAGAAATGACTTATAGAATGTCAAAGGAGGTGTCGAACAGTGTTATCCAGTCGCCACTTAGTTGAAAACTTAACGATATAATACAGTACATAAGAAACATGCGGAAAGCTCATTTAAATTCATTTTTTTCGCGAATACTTGAGAATTTCATCGAATGGATTTACCATGGATTAGCGAGAGATAGTACTACAATCATAATAAATTCAATGAAAACAGAGGAAGCCATATCTGATACTCCTTTTGTTAATATTTTTGTTAGAATATTTCTTGAATGTGTGGTATTTTATCTTTATGTCATTCTATATATTAATTAAATATAATTAATTTAATGATGTTAATATATTTTGGTTGTATTATTAAATCTTTATTGCACAGGAAGTTAGATGTGCCTATATTGTGCTGCTAGTAGCTGGATACTGGGTGACAGAATGTCTACCGATAGGAATCACATCGTTAATACCCGTAGTGTTGTTTCCGCTATTCGGTATCCTTAGCACTCAGGAGACATGCACTTGCTATATGAATGATACCATCATGGTCTTTATTAGTGGTCTAATACTTGCTATCGCTACTGAGCATTGCAACTTACATCTGCGGATCGCTTTAATCGTAATGAAAACACTTGGGTGCAGCCACGCGAAGCTGCTCGGTGGCCTTTGCACTGTAACCACTTTCATATCCATGTGGATTGCGAATGCGGCAGCCACCGCTATGATGGTACCCATTGCCTTTGCTGTACTTCGCGAATTGGAGAGGGTTGGTGTACTTGAAAAATATTACATAAATTGTTATACTGTCATTATGTAGCTTATAATGTTACGAAAAAATAGATAATTCTAAAAAAATAAATAATATAATCATTCTTGTAATATGATAATTTTTTGTTTAATATAATTTTTAAAATACTCAAAAATCAAGAGACGCGGCAGTGTCTCGCGCCAAGTACACGCGCAGCGCGGGACCGTCCCGTGTATCTTTACGCGAGTACGAGAGTTAATTGCGAGTATCCGAGATTATTAGATCTCAATAACCGCTCAACCGATCAAGTTCTTAGACTCAATCGATAGTTTCGAATTATTTAATAAAAGAATTTTTATCTTTCCCTTACGTGCCCTACGAGCGGAGATATTACGATGCAAAGTCTTAAATGTTAAATTTTTACATTAAGATACGTCGTCCTCATCGTCGTACGGTAGCTTTTGCATCACTAGATGGCAATTTAAGAATATATCGAGCGTCTCCATGACAACGTCGCGGTTGTCGCGTTGAAAAGAGAGCATATACGTACGTGTGCTGTGTGCGCTCAGCGCGTTCAGCGCGCTCAGTTATAAACAGGGAGCACAGACTTCTGCATAAGGCATAATGCATAACACATAAGGGAATGAATCAATCAGAGTCCTTCACTTCCATCGTGGAGATAGAAATAAAGGATTCTGATTGGGTTATTTCCTTATGCGTTATGCGTTATGCGCTATGCAGAAGTCTGTGCTCTCCGCTATAATCTAGAAATGGATAGTAACCACAGAGTTCTATATTGTATTGCACAGCTGATCCCAAATCTCTCATTATAAGAGCCTCGTTTGTCAAAATTAACGCGTTTTCCGCCAATTTTTTTGCAGATTATAGAATTGAACGTGTTACGTCCTGTGGACTTCGCGATTTCATTCTTTCATATAAAAACATTTCGTAAGATATTTTTCCGACAAACTATTTTTGGACGACAAGAATCAAATAATATTTGTCGATCGGCGGGCAGATTATAATGCTGATGATAATGAGTCACGATTCTTTCCGACATCAAATCAAACAAATACATATATTAATTGTGAAATCTGGGCCGCCGGTCGACAACCTGTCAATAACCGGTCGCCGACGGAAACTCGTGAAAAACACTTGACGCTAAACAATAACAGATAGAGGCGAGACGAGACGATGGAAATTTCGAAATCTAGCGTCTCGACTCGCGAGAGATTGTGAAACCCGCGCCACCAAAAACGCTAGACAATAGCAGATAAGGACGAGACAATAGAAATTTCGAAATCTAGCGTCTCGATCGGTGAGAAAAACATGTTTTTTAAATAATGACTAATGACGGTCATTATCGGAAAAACAAGTTACCACCGAAAACAATTGAGACATATTTTCTGATAAGCCATCCCTAAAAATCATATATAAACCGCGACGGCGAGACACCGATTCATTCCGTAACTCTAAACAGTGGAGTCCGCGCAGAACGGCATTCGTAATATTGCTTCCGGTCTCGCTCCGTTGCCTTACATAATTATAACTAAATTCTGTGCGCGCCAATATCATCACAATGCCGTACCAATCCGAATCAAGGGTCTAGAAGAATCCTCGATCCAGGATCGTTGAAATTACACCCGGAGACATTTCACATCCCGAAACTCATCAAGTAGTAAGTCTCACAATTCCTTTTCTTTCTTCTCTCCTTCTTTTCGTGTTACCCCCCCCCCCCCCTCTCTTTTTATGTGGTCTATCACCCATCGGATCCCTGGGAGTTCATTATAGCATTTATTAGTATCGCGGGTTCGAGTTGATCGGCGTAGGCACTGATCTCGCGGCGGTCGTTGGCGTTGTCGCGGGTCTGGCTGACTTGTCGGCCTTTGACTCCCGGCGTCTTCGTCGCTGTCGCGGACTGAGCCGGTTCGCTGCGACCTTGCCTTGTAGCGATTTCCCTTCTATTACTTTATGCTCTCGAACGTCCAAGGAAGATCGACCACTGTACAAATAAATATTTTTAGTAAACCCGAAAGTCCCCCATCGTAGACGGAATTTCCGCACGATCCTCAAGCGGACGAGGAATCGTCGAAATCAACGAGCGCGAAGGAGATTAAAGAGAATAATGATAGAGTTTCTCCGCCGCGAGCGAGAGAACGCAGGTCCTCCGCGACTCGCCACTCCGCCGCCTCCACCAGCCCTGCTGGAGGAACCGTCTCCCCCCCTGCGCCAATCACCTCCTAATTCGCCTCCTGGAATTCCCCCTCTTAATTATCACATATTCCCCGACACCCCCGATTCTTCCCCCCTATTCGAACCCTCTTATTCTCCGATTCGCCATGGAGAATTACCTGACTCTCCCTCCCCCGTACCTTTCTTCAATTCTTCCCCCATACGAGAAAGCTCATACTCCCTCGTTCCTTTCGAGGAACTTTCCAGGGCACCATCTCCGGCCCTGTCGTCCACCTCGAGCATTGAGATTCTCGAGCAAAATCCACTACATTCACATTTCCTCCGCAACATACCCGCATATTTTCGCCCCTATACTAGACACATCCCTGAGGGGACTCCTACTATTGGCCCTGGGGCGTTCAAAATTGACGAACTCCGCTCGGTCATCCTCAAAGCCGATCCCAGCCATTTTATTCCCGTTTTTATCCCCGATCACGAATACCCATATACAATTCCCGTTTACCTTCTAAGAGACTTATTCCACCGTCCTACAGCCACCCTCGAGGAAGTAGTCGATCCCGAGGTGATTACCCTTGACTAATTATAGTATAAATCTTATTTATTTCATGTCTTAATACACACCACACGCACACTTACAACTAGTTAAATTCTCGATTCCGATCTCGATGTAATAATAGCGGGCAGGATGTCCATTTCTAAATAGGTTTCCCCTTACAAATCCTGCCCGATCACCCCCACACTTTTGTAACACCCGCGATGAATACGCACATACATTTTACACTTAACCTTATTTCAAAAGTTTCCGATCTCGCATTTTAGTTGCCTTGTTCTCACTTTTGTAACGTTATCGATTTACTTAAGTTAAATTTATAATAAATAGCTTTATGTTTGATATAAAGGGCATAGGGGGATAAGCATGATGGAATTGCCGCGGGCGAATATTTAATTGCCACTTCGAGGATATGTAGGTATTGATAAAAGACAATAACCCTCAAAAAATTAGACGTCTAACTCAACGGGGTTTCGAGTAAATCAAAAAATACTTAAAAATAAAAAAAAAAATTTTTTCTCGGGAACGGCTTGATCGATTTTGATAAAATTTTAATATGTTATAGGGACATATAAAGACTTTCTTGAGACAGAGCAACAACCGTATAGAGTTTCATTATCCAGTAAAAAAAATTGTTTTTTTCCAAAAATCATTTTTTTAAGCATGATATGATTTGAGCAAAATTATGAAATTATTTTTTTTAGAAGCTTTATACTCTCTTATATAAAATATATTTTTTTCGATTGATTCGAAATGGTGCGCCGTACTGAAAACAAAAAACCATTATATACTATGAATTTTCCGGTTTTTGATATTTATTGGTCGTTATTTTATAATAACAATCTATATATTATTTGTGCGAAAAAAATCCAAATTATTTTACTAAAATCGATAAAATAATTTTTAGATCACTTTATTAATTTTTAATATTTAAAAAAACAAACAATGACGGTTTTTTAATAATTAACTATTAATTAATTAATTAATCTATGTGTTTATTAAAATATCATCAGAAACTTTGCATTTGTCTCCATCAATACCAACAAAAATAATTACATGTCGATAAAATTAAAAATAACATAATAAAGCATATATTGCAATTGCACATTGATTTTCAGTCTTCATCACTGTCTTCTTCGATCACTGTATTGGTTTGATCGTGATCAAATAGTTTATTCAGATATTCAGCTGGTTTTGGAATCCTTGATAAATATCTTCCATATGTTAAGTAATAAATAATTGCTGCAATGTGTGAACAGCAGCCAACAATCCTTCGTCCATTTGCACATTCGCAGCTATACCTAGATATTCCTTTGCACCCTATAGTATTCGGTTTGTATTCTATGAAACATCTATATTGCTTTCTGCTCATATGACGTGACTGAACTAATACTTTTAAGATATTAGTTTTATCTTTGACGTATTGAATATTTAAATTCCCTGATTCATCAATCATTTCCGCCAGGTATAAAATCGCCTGCTTAAGGGGATGCTGGAGTAGTAGCAATTACCGACATTCTTTTGGAGAGACTTCACTTTGAATTGGCTTTACGGAATTGAAAAAAATTTTACAGGATTAAAGTACGCATAAAAACGGAGGGCGAAACGATGTCGAAACGACGTCGAAATGAGCTTAAACGTCGAAATTAGCTCGATATCGTTGGCAAGGGTAAAAAAAGTCAACGTTCGTTTGAATTTCGACATATTTTCGAGTAATCTTAAATAAACTGACATGAATGATAACAGTCACTCCTGTTACTATTTTGTTCAATTTTACTGTTGTAACTCTGTGTACATCCGTTTATATGCAAAATCTCGATTCGAGGTCGAAATGATATCAATATGATACTACAATTCGATGTCGAAATGACTCATCGATTCGACATCGATTTGACGTCGATTTGACGAGTCATTTCTTACTGATGGTCTAAGATCCGGTATTAGAAATTTCTACCCTCATCTGTTATTTACGAATGATAAAAAATATATGCTAGATAACATATACATTGATACATCGCAAATAGGTTGCCGAGCTAAATCCTGACCCATCAATGTTAAATAATTAAATTTGTAATTAAATTTATTTGATCAACTTCCTCGATTGGTTACCTATTTATAAAAATTGTGCATTAGTTGAGAGAATATACCCGAAGGAATTGGAAAAATAAAGGTTGCCTACTTTCCCCTCTGCGCAGCTGTGGAGTTGCCAGGTATAAACAGGTGAGTAAGCGTTATTAATATACCCTCATCAGTTATTTAATCAAATTATTATATCAAATGAAAGCTTATTTAATTCACAATCCAACCTTACTCACCTGTTTATACCTGGCAACTCCACAGCTGCGCAGAGGGGAAAGTAGGCAACCTTTATTTTTCCAATTCCTTCGGGTATATTCTCTCAACTAATGCACAATTTTTATAAATAGGTAACCAATCGAGGAAATTGATCGAATAAATTTAATTACAAATTTAATTATTTAACATTGATGGGTCAGGATTTAGCTCGGCAACCTATTTGCGATGTATCAATGTATATGTTATCTAGCATATATTTTTTATCATTCGTAAATAACAGATGAGGGTAGAAATTTCTAATACCGGATCTCGGACTATGAGTAAAGCGGGGAGCACACACTTCTGCACAACGCATAATGCGTAAGCATAAGAAAATTGATTGGTCCATACACATGTGCATAAGGAAATAGACCAATCAGTTTTCTTATGCTTACGTATTATGCGTTATGCAAAAGTCTGTGTTCCCCGCTTTTGTGCAGAAGTGTGTGCTCCCCGCTTAAGAATTCCCATGTACAGCACAGATGCTTGCAGTCACATTGCAGAAACGTTGCAACATTGCAAAACGGCGAATATTCACATACAATCAACAATAATATTCGCCGTCTTAATTTTCTTGATATGATTAGTTAAATTATTTTGTATATGTACTGAAAAAGACACCGGTAGAAAATTTTTTATATAAAAACATATCTAATCAGTGAGAAAGCTAATATCGAAACGATATGTCGAAACGACGTCGAAACGACGTCGAAATTAGCTCGAATATTTTTATCTAATAAGGCCCTTGTAAGGATTTGATAAGAATGTTTTAACTTTATAAAAATATACTTTTTTCATAAATATATTTACGAACACAAAATTTCATAATGAGCCGGCACTGGTTTCTGACATTCACCCGACATTAAGAAATATTATATCATATATCCAATTCAAAATTTTATTACTCTTTTTAAACTGAATTTGTTTCTTAAGATGATTTTTGAGAAATTATATATTTACGCTGGTTATGACATATGTAGACTATATATAACACTTACATCAAATTAAGAACCCAAGTAGCAAAATGACGTCGTAATGACGGCAAATTTTGGTCACAAAATGACCAATCTGACGTCCTACATAGGTCTCGTGAGACCCGAAAATGACGTCGATATGTCACATCCTCACGACGTCATTTTCTGACGTCTTAATGACGGCAAGAATAGGACCAATATATGACTTAATTGACGAAATTTTGTCGTTTTAACAATCAACATATGACATCAGTTTTAGACATCTTCTTGATAGCTATTACATAACCACTGTATACATAGTCACCATAAAACATGTTGAGAGGATATTTTTCCTTCCAACATGTTTTATGATAACTATGCAGTGGTCATGTTATAACTGTCAAGAAGATGTTCAAAACTGATATGTCATATATTGATTGTTAAGACAAAAATTTCTCCTATAGATAAAGTACACACACATATGTACACAGTTTATTTTATTTAATCGTTGTGAAGGATTTATACATAATAAAACAGTATTTAGTTTTTCTTATAGACCTCATTTTAATAATTAAAGTCTAATACAAAAGGTTCAAACAAAATATTATTTTAGTAAATAATTACATTGTTTTAACAAAACAATATTTAGATTTTAATCTTAGACTATTCATACATACAAAACAAATAAACTATATGAAATCAAATATAAATGTAAAAAATACATTTTACATAAAATAAACATTATTTTTAGTACAGAGATAAAAGGACATACGAGATACTAGGAAAAATTAAATGTTTAAAAAAAAATTTGACAAAAATTTAAAATGCATTCTTTCAAAATAATTTTATTGTCGCTATGTAAAGTTTTGCGAATTCCGAAACTTAGCAAATGCCGCTGTCAATGAGTTCAAATGAGTCAAGAAAGAATTTGTTTATTCAACTTGATGTATTAAAGGAAAAGAAACCCGAAAATTATTTTCATCAGGAAGAACTATACATTTTGCTATGACATCCTCAAATTGAACCATTACAAATTCATGTGACAAATCTTTTATACGAAATATATCCATAATCTCTGAATTAAAAGGATATACATAATATGAATAATAAAACAAAAATTGTTTTCCATAGAAAAATAGGATGTTATCATGGCATCTAAGTAAAATGTTATGAATTTGTATTACTTTTTTTTCTTTTGTGTAACAATAACAATCTGCATTACGATACTGCCACACGCAGAAGGTTAAATTTTTATGTTTTATTTTCTGAAACATTTTAAATATAAAAATATTATTATCAGGAAGTGGTCCTGATTTATACTCTGATAAAAGCAAAGGAACATTATGATTTTCATGGTGCAAAATGTTTTGATTGGAACCATCAATTTCTTTTAAACGTCTAAAAATCTGTTGTAATGGTTTATGGGGAGATCTAACTAAATTTTTAAGAATATTCAAGTAGTTTTCAAAAGAGAATGCTGAATAGTTGTCTAATGGTCCAAATTCTTCAACATCATTACTCAAATGACACAATACATGAACATTGTAAATGAGAAATTGAGAGCCATAAATATTTTCAGAGTGTTTTATAAACATAACTAAAAGCTCATTAGCTAATTGAGTGCCTAACTTATCAATGTATCTCTCAGAACACAATAAAAAAATGCTACAATGAAATAAGAGGAAATTTTCATATAACGCAATAGGCAGAATGTCTTTCAATGCTACAGGACCTAAATAAATGAGAAACGTTCTAAGTTCTGTAGCTTTCCAACGTGCAAGCTCAGTTAAACTACGAGATTTTCTATTAAACTCAACAGGAATGAATTTTCTATAATAAATTAATCTTTCAGATATAAGATTTATTAATCGACCAGGCAAGCGTGTCTTTAAATTACCACACATCCAAGTATTTAAAAGTTTTCTCATAACACCTAAAAATACGGCATGCATAGAATCAATTGGAAATTTTTTCACTAAACCAATTGGAAGTTTTGAAAGAGGAGAAACACCTGTATGATGATCTTCGTCAACAAATAACTCAAAATCTAAATCTGTTCTTTTCGGAGCTGACACACTTTTATAGATAATTCTATTTTGAACATACTCTCCAGTTTCTGTACATTTATCACAAGCTGAATAACCGTTATGTGACTTTATACATTTTATGTAAGCTCTAGCTGGAGCATCACAAACGAAGCTATGAACTTTCACAGTATGTAACTTATTTTCAAATAAAAATCCTTCGTGTAACAATTGAAATAATTCATTTACAAAGTCTTCTAAAAAAATATCGAGTGGCGAAGGTTTAGAATCACCACAGTACATAGCAATGACAAAAGGATTTTCTTTAGGACAATTCTTTATCAAACCTAAAATAGGCCATAATTGAGTATTTGAACTTTTAAACAGGGGAAGTCCATCTATATTAAAACTAACGTCTATTTCATTGTTATGTAATGTACATCGAGAAACAAATTGTTTCAATGGCTGTAATAAACCCATGTAACATAATTCTCCTTTTCCTAACTGCCGAATTGGCATAGATGAATTTGTTTGTAATAGAGTACGACTATCTAATGGTAATTTTGAATGGAAAGGAATCAGAATTTTTAAAAGATCATTAAGTGCAGTTTGAGGAATTTTACGTTGCACAGCCCAATGCCTCAATTGGGACAACAAATTTTCCTCGACACTATCTTGACATAAATAGGAAGGTGTACCTTCAATTAAAGACTTGTAATCTAAATTGTCCGGTCTACTGTTTTCACTAAATTCTTGATCTTGACTCACATAGTTATCAGTTTCAATAATATTACTTGAGTCATTTGCAAAATTGTGATCGAAATTAAAAGCAGGAATATTTTGAATTATTGCGTTTTCGATTCCCATATTATTTTCATTTAAATCATTAATTATATCAGTATTACCAATACTACATTTATTTTTATGAGAAACCTGTTCTTGCTGTTCTATCTCTTTCCATGTATCTCGTATATCTAGAGCAATTCGTCTATATAACTGGCGGGTACTTACAATAGCTTTCTTTTTGTACTCAATTTTTTCAACTTTAGGCATTTTTATAATTAACTCTTTTATCAGAATACAAATTATTTCATTTACTTTAACTATTCAGTCTTGCGTCATCCTGTCTTCTTCTTTTTATTTGATTTTTTAGTCTATCAGGAGCGTGCTTCAGCCATATCTTCATATTATCTTCTATCTCCTGGTTGGTCACTCCAGGTGTACTATGTTTGATGCATTCTATAAAGAAATTAACAAAAATCATGCATATCATTAAAAAGCATTTCAAAGAAAAATGTAATATTGACATGATATATAAAAAAGCACCATATATGAATTAAAAATACTCACCTACAATTACAGTTCTCAAACATAAATCTGAAAAGGGTCGTTTATTTAATCGTTTTCCATAGAAACTGAATTCTGCTGCTAATGTATCCGTAAAAAGGTATTTCAAAATCCTTGATATTTTTGAAGAGACATCTCGTCCACCAATTGTAGATAAAGAACCATTCTGAAAAGATAATAAAATATAGATTACACAACAAGTACTTTTTAACTTTGTAAAAAATAAATAATATAAAAACTATACATATACATATACATATACATATACATATACATATACATATACATATATATATATATATATATATATATATATATATATATATATATATATATACATGTATACATACATGTATACATACATGTATACATACGTACACACATATAAATTATAATAAAATAAAAACTATACCACATACCAGAATGTCTATTTGTGTCCTCTCTTTAAGTATTTCTTCCACATGATCAACATCATGTAAACTTTTCATGGGAAACTGAAAAGCAAAATCTTTTTGTACGGTCAATATTTCCTCTTTATTCTGCAGAAGGGCTAACAGCTGTGAATTCTGCCTTTTAATATGAATTAGAAGACTAATAACCTTCTGTTGAAAAACTGAAAAAAATTGTTTTAGGAATAATTTACAACTAATATTGCATTGTGTAAAAAACTTTAGAAAAATTTTTCCGAAAGAAAAACCTTAAACGATTCAAACAGAAAATGTTGTACCTGTTGATTCTGTTGAATTATCTGTAGGTATTGCCGTATCTATTGTTTCTGTTGGACTATCTGTAGGTGTAATGTGTGATGTACCAGCTTTGTGTGTATGAAATCTAGTAGTTTCGTCTCTATAGTTTACAGTACTTCTCGATGCAACTGTATTATATCTATTACGTCTTGGAGTATGACATAGACTTTGTTCTACGTCTTCAGAAGAATCTGCATTGGACAAACCTGCTTCAGGAGAAAATTTTATAAAATTTATGAACCAAATGTTTATAAAATAATATGTATAAAAATATTGACATTTTCAGTGAAAACAATTTCAAAATGATGTCAAAGTGGCATTAAATTGATGGAAAGTATGATGTTTCTGTACCATGATTTGTCAAAACAAAGTTTTAAAAATCAAATTTGAATGATAAAACATTTCACCTTTTAGTCTCTGTCAATAAGTGCCTGATGTCTCAGGAAATTCCGGATCCCAAAAACCTTTTTAAAAAATTATATTTACTATATATGCTATAATACATACAAAAGTGAAAATAAAATATTATATACCAAATGTACCTTCTGGTGTATTTGGTCGCTCATATTTGCGTCGATGTCGCGAGCATTGATTCTTCCGTTTTTGTAATTGTTCTTTTGACAAAGACAAATTCTTATAATACTAAAAATCAAATATTATGAATTACTTTTTTATAAGAAAAATATTTATATTTATCTACTTATATTTATTTTCTTTTTTATATTTATATTTATTTATTTATATTTCATATATAACTATACTGTTAATATTATTGCATTACTTCTTTGCATTCCCAGCAATCCCAACCGTTTAACTTTGCTCTGTCAGCTTTACAACGCATGTTAAACTGCTCTGAAATGTCCTTTCTTTTTGACCATCTGTAAATGGTTTCATTAAATATATAAAAGCAACTTATACATTAATATAATTATTAAAGTGATATTTACACATTAAATTTATCCAATAACTTTTTTTCAGGAATTTTCCTCTTCAGTTTTAAACATTGTTTGACTTTAGACGTAACACTTCTTTGCGTAGGACTGACTTTTATCACATCTTTGGAAATTTCACTAGTGTCGTTCACTAGTGTTGTAGCACTATTTTTAGTAACGGTTGCATTTGCAGTAGCATTTGCTATAGAAACATCTTGAATAAAATTCTGTTCTACACTACGCAATATATTTGCAAGTCGAGGATATTTCCGTTTCTTCCTTAGATTAGACAATATCGAAGGACTTTCTGGCCGATTATTTTCATCTGAACCAATATCGAAATTAAAATTAATAGGACTTATATTTATTGTATCTAATTCCAATAAGGGGATACTATTGCTTTCTTTCACATTAGCATTATTCAAGTGTTGTGACATCGCTTCAGCCTTTTTCGTACAAGGTGTATTAACTGTCATATAAAAAATGGCTATGAAATCACATATACATATATAATAATTAATCCATGAATTTTTAAAATGTTTACACATAAATAATACCGAATATTGACATATCATTTTGACTATACTCCGGCCAACGAGAGATCATGTTTGGATCGGACGAAAACTCGTCCGTTTCACGCAGGTCTCCGATCACAGAACATCTATTTACGTATACGGTACGCCATGCTCTAGGGACTTTACCTTTACTTTGCTCTCCTATACACAGAACCAACTATGATTTCTCGTTGGACGGAGTATAAGTTGTTTTCACTGAATATTTAATTTATTTTTAAACATAAAAAATACATTTAAAATAATATAGGTAGGTAAAAACAATTGTAAAAGATTTCTCAACTACTAAGAATTTTCTCTTTAAAATAATGAAGAAATGAAACGTTAATATTACTAAAATAACGCAATTATACTGTTGCTAAAATTATAATAACTTACTTTGTCTGCAAATTGTACTCTTTTCTCGAGTTTCTTGAATCGAACTGAAAGTTCTCTTGTTTAATTTTGGAGGCCGAACATGGACACCATCACTTTCTTCCTCCTCATCACTTGATCGGACAAACCGCTGAGGAGTTATTATTTTCCTTTTAGAAGGAAGGCTTTCGACTTCCTTATCTGTTTGTAAATCAGATGTGTCTTCTGACAATTTGCATTTTCGTCGGGCAGTTTGTAAATCATCTAAAATAATTCCGTGAATCAAATATCTATAGTATTTTAAACTAAATATATAACTTATGGTGTAGAAAATGGAAACGTTCCGTTTGATCATGTTGTGATTGACCACAGGCACTCACAGCCTCCAGTGCCTAGAGTTTTTCCACTGGACGAGCTCTATAAGTAGTCAGTCCGAAGGTCAATCACAACATGGTCAATCGGGCCCCACTGGAAAATGATTACAAATTGTTACAATGGCCAGAGTCGGATAAGAAAGGTCAATGTGCCCTCACACGGATTTGTAAAAAGAAATTATAACTTAAGTATTTTTAAATATTATAATGCTATAATTCCTAGTTATCATATATGCTATTGGTTAGTTATTATATATGCTATAATTCCTAGTTATCAATAAGTATCTATAGTATAATATAATATTAAAAGGAAAATTAATTTATAATAATCTTTTAGTTATAAGTCGATAAGTAAAATTGTTTTGCATACTGTTTATTATGTACTGTTTACTACTTCTATATTAATTTTTATTGCTCACATAAAACAATTTTACTTATCGACTTATAACTAAAAGATTATTATAAATTAATTTTCCTTTTAATATTATATTATACTATAGATACTTATTGACAGCTAGGAATTATAGCATATATAATATTTAAAAATACTTAAGTTATAATTTCTTTTTACAAATACAAATACATTTCTTTTTACGAGAGAGAGAGAGAGAGAGAGAGAGAGAGATGCAAATTTCTTTTTATTTTTAGATTTATATGAAAAATAAAAAACATCATTAATATTTCTTTATTTCTATAAAATAATTAGTTAAAACTGTATTTGTTATGCTCACCAGTTTCATATAAACACCTTAGTATTGGATAAAGTTTCCACTTTTCAGTATGTGGATTTACTGTATTTTGTAGAATTTTATCAAATGATTTTTGATCTTTTATAGGTGGCCAAAAAACTTCTTTTTTTCGAGGAGTTAACCAAGTCTTTCTTACAATTGAAACACTACCTCCATCATCAAATTCAATTAATACGTAAGACATGATGGTATTAAACTGTTCGTATTAATTAGTATAAAAAGGATAATGTTATCCTATAAGAGAATAATCTTTTTAGTAAAAGACTTTAAAAAATGCATGCAGATGTAAGTTCATTCATTGCTATATTTTCTAGTCTAATATAATCTAATTTTTCTGATTTTTGTTCTACGGCCTTTAGAATTTTAAATGTAGGTTAAGACACAATAAAATTAGTTTAAAAATTAAGACACGAGAAAAATATGTCGGCTTTAGCTAGCAGAACTATATAGCTTCTCGTATGCAACAGCTTCTCTATTCCCAGGAACGGTCTTAAACCGATAAGGCTTACCGGTTCGTTGACACTCGGGCAAGTTACTCTAACGCTGTCCGTGCTGTTTGACAATTTTGCGATATGATGAGAAAGACGTAATGTGTAGGACTCGAGACCGGCCTCGGTCAATGCGTGAAGTACCGTGTGCTCCAGCGCCACGTGATAAACAGGTGCGGTGAACGAAGTGGTCAGACACGTCGCATCCAGAGAACCGCTGCTCGCCGCTGAGAAGTGATACAGATATCCCCCCTGCGAAAAATAGTTTCACATACAAAATTAGTTTCAATAATATACATAGGGGAAAGGGGGGTAACCCCGGCCGGTAGGTAGCCTCGGCCATTACTGAAATTCAAGCATACCTCGTACCTATGGCCATTGTTTAAATATTCTAATATGCCCTTCTGCGTATCTCGACATATGCAGAATGTTTAAACAATGGCCATAGGCACGCGGTATACTTGAATTTCAGTAATGGCCGAGGCTACCCACCGGCCGGGGCTACCCCCCTTTCCCCTATAAACTTTACAATAAAAAATTATTTAAATTACTTACTTATAAATTATATTACTGCCGGGTAAAAACTGTAATGCATAAACTAGATGGAACAGAGTGTCTTCTACGCTGTAATGCAGTTCTGTCCTTGAATGTCCTTAACGCACTGTACAATAATGCGCACTTGCACGAACACGTCTCATCGTGTCGAGAACTTTCATCACGGTACTACCGCACGGCACGGCTCACACACGAGGCGACACAAAAGAAATGAGATTATGAAACGAGAGACATCCGCGTAAACTATAATGAACGAGAGTATCACCGTGAGCACAGTTAATAATAAATCTCTGCCGGCACGAGCCGATCTTCTCGATCGCGGCAACAACAGTGAGACGACCGCCGATCGCGTGACAATGCACAGCCAACGGGGAGCTTAGACTATTGGCGAACAAGATTAGCGCGAACGAGAGTATCACCGTGAGCACATCAGTAAATCTCTGCCGGCACGAGCCGATCTTCTCGATCGCGGCAACAACAGTGAGACCGACAGCCGATCGCGTGACAATTCACAGCCAACGGGGAGCTTAGACTACTGGCGAACAAGATTAGCGCGAACGAGAGTATCACCGTGAGCACAATAAATCTCTGCCGGCACGAGCCGATCTTCTCGATCGCGGCAACAACAGTGAGACCGACAGCCGATCGCGTGACAATTCACAGCCAACGGGGAGCTTAGACTACTGGCGAACAAGATTAGCGCAAGCGTGAAAAGTAGTGTCGGACGCATAAGCCAATCACAGGCGTAGTAGCTAACGCTGGGTTGCGCGCAGATAGGAATGCGGGCGCAATCGGCGCTAAACAAAACGAAATCGAAATGATTATTACATGCAATTTAAATAATATGTCGGTCAGGAAAATAGTTCACACATTGCATATGTAACCACTAATTACACTATAATCACTTAATTATATCATAAATTCACCTCTTTAATCATAAAATTGCGAAATAAATATATTGTGTAGTTAATTTTCTGATTTTTATTTTATTATTATTTTATTATATATAACATTAAAAAGTAAAAATAGTTAGGTTGCAAAAAGACGTTATTTGGACGACTTTCCCTCACGGAAAAAAACTATTGAAATGACAACTATTCGTAACTATTAGTGCACACTATTCAATAGTAATTTCGCGCACTGTTGGAATTCGCACTAGTAGTGTTACGTCCGCACTAGTAGTTATTGATCTAATAGTTAACTCTTCACCCGACATAAAAAAAATTATTTATTTCGAAATTTTATTACTATTTTTTAACTAAATTTGTTTCTTAAGACGCAGTCTATGATTATAAATATTTTCTTGTATTTGAAAAACACATTTACCTTGGTGGGATTCGAACTCGGGACCTCTGCATCGTGAGCCAACTGCCTTACGTGGTAGACTACTTCTTAATTTGATGTAAGCGTTATATAAAGTCTACATATGTCATAACCAGCGCAAAATATAATTTTTCAAAAATCATCTTAAGAAACAAATTCAGTTAAAAAAGAGTAATAAAATTTTGAATTGCAGGATATATGATATTTCTTAATGTTGGGTGAATGTCCGAAACCATAGTGCCGGCTTATCATGAAATTTTGTGTTCGTAAATATATTTATGAAAAAAGTATATTTATAAAGTTAAAACATTCTTATCAAATCCTTACAAGGGCCTCATTAGACAAAAATAAGAAAACCTTTCTTGTGGCATCCCTAATAAATAATGATCGGGACCTCATTCGGTTAGCCCTAATAAATAAGTATTTATGAAGTTAAAACATCGTTATCAAATCCTTACAAGGGCCTCACTAGACAAAAATAAGGAAACCTAGGTACAATTAAATACAATTAAACTTTCATGTGTGCACCATACAGAATGTGCACTATTTGGTTTAATATTGCAAACTTCTGCACACTATTAGTTCGCACTGTTGAATGATTAGTATAACAGTGTATACTGTTAAATGTATGCACTAGTGGCAGTAGTATCTACTGTTACATTCTAATAATTTACACTGGTCAATAGTAATAATTGTGTAGTGGACACTACTTATTACCAGTGTTACAGTAAGCATTGCAGTAGTAATCACTGCTTATAATTATTGGCATTCAACAGTTACTATTGATCATTTCAATAGTTACTATTAGCATTCCAATAGTTTTTTTCCGTGAGGGTTAAGACGTCTTCAAAATGACGTCTTTAGATGGTCTAAGAAATGACGTCTTATAAACGTCCATTATTAGCCTCTGACGTCATGGACCAAAAATGACTAAAAATAGACGTCATTATGTCGTCTTCTGACGTCACTTTGCTACTTGGGAAGTAGTCTACCACGTAAGACAGTTGGCTCACGATCCAGAGGTCCCGAGTTCGAATCCCACCAAGGTAAGTGTGTTTTTCAAATACAAGAAAATATTTATAATCATAGACTACATCTTAAGAAACAAATTTAGTCATAAAATAGTAATAAAATTTCGAAAAAAAAATTTTTTTTTTATGCCGGGTGAATATCGAAAAATCAATGTCTTCGAGCTGATTTCGATGTTGAAAATTTCTCGAAATCGAGCTGATTTCGATGTCGAAAATTTCTCGAAATCAGGCCCGTTTAAATCTCGAAACGATGTTGGATTTCGATGTCCATATTTCGATGTCATTTCGATATCATTTCGACTTTTGATTTCTCATTGGGAATTGTGCTTTCAGAAATAAGCTTAGAAGCTTTAGTAATAAGATAAAGTATCTTTGAAAATCTCATATGTATGTATGCGTGCGGAATCGGTGTGAAGAGTAAAACAGACCGTAGTTTAGTTGCTAGGTAGTGCGATAGGTGGTGCTGTAACCAAATGTGCAGTGAAGTGAATCGCTGGATCATAGGATAATGCTCCGGACTTATCGACCTAAAAAATTAGGTCGATAAGTGACACTATTACCTAGGACCAGGGTTTTGTAGGACATTTCAAAAGTTTACTTCCCGGAATGAATTATTTACGTACGTGTCGTTATGTTTACACAAATCTTTTTCATGTAGATAATTCATGCAATATAAATTATTATATGGGATATTATATCGTAAATTTAAATTATGATATGGGATATTATATTGGATAACAGTACAAAAAAAGAAAAGATATAAAATTGAATACAATTTGACTTTAGTATAATAAAGTATAAATATTACAAATCAGGCATATGCCTAGCGAGTGTGCAATGCGTGCATATATGTGTGATTGAAGAATCTGAAGCATACATAAAAAATAAATTCTCCTACAATTCATATGTAAAAGCTTATAGGAAAGAATAGAAGAGATCGCGTAGCATCATCATACATTGATATATAAAATACATTTCCAAACACGATTCATTTTTATAAATACGAGAAGGACATATTACAGACGCGCGCGCGCACACGCGCGCGAGCGCCGAGATATGAAAAAGAAGCCTAGCACGATTCTCGCCGGCTCGCGGGCCTCGTGGCTAGCCAAGCCGAGCCGCCGAGCGTCGAGCATCACGCGGTGATGCCAAATTGCACGCGGTGATGCCAAATTGCGGCAATGTGGCATCACCGCGTGATGCTCGACGCTCGGCACGGCCAGCCGCGAGCTAGGCCAGTTAAATTAGACATTTGAGGTCGAAAGTGATGCGAACTTTTTTAGGCGTGTTGGGGGTGTTTAGAAAAGCTTATTTCTGAGTTGTCGTGTTATTTGACCCAGAGCTTTTTGAGGGGGGGAGGGGAAATCAAAATTTTCGCGGTTTTTTGCATTTATCTCGTTTCGATTAATAGATGGCACTTTTTCGCTCCTGAGAAAGTTGTAGGGCTTGAAAAAACGAAGAAAATGAGCGGTGACTCGTTCCGATTCGTCAAAAATTGAGCCCAGGGGAGCCTCCGGAAGTCGCGCGTGTCGAGCCGAGCGTTCGGAACTCGGCGCGTTTACACAATTAATAATATTCTTCAATTCTGTATACTTTAATATTCAGAAATACTTGAAAATCTTTCTATCATTAATGTAATGCCGACAGAAAATAGTATGCATTGAGATTTTCAATGGAATATTACGAAAAATTATTATTAATATAATAACAATTAACACTCTCAATTTTTGACGAATCGGAACGAGTCACCGCTCATTTTCTTCGTTTTTTCAAGCCCTACAACTTTCTCAGGAGCGAAAAAGTGCTATCTATTAATCGAAACGAGATAAATGCAAAAAACCGCGAAAATTTTGGTTTTCCTTCTCCCCCTCAAAAAGCTCTGGGTCAAATAACACGACAACTCAGAAATAAGCTTTTCTAAACACCCCCAACACGCCTAAAAAGGAATAAAAAAGTTCGCATCACTTTCGAGCAAAAGCCTTTTTTTTGTCTAATTTGACTGGCCTAAAGCGGGTACGCGATCACTGTCATTTAACTGGTAGGTACCGAGGTCCCGCACATTCGACATGCAATCTGAATTATAAAGATTCACACTTCATCCCAGTAATATTCCACAATCTATCGGGCTATGACGCGCATTTTATTATCATGGAGATAGCTGCCGCGTTCGAAGGCGCGATCAATGTACTGCCGATAACAAAAGAAAAGTACATCTCATTTACCAAACACGTAAAAGATACAGCAGAAAAAAAAGATTCGCGAAGCGATGTAAAATTAAGATTCATCGACTCATACAAATTTCTGACTAGCAGCCTCGATAAATTGGCATCCTTCCTCGATAAGGATAAGTTGAAAATTATACGTTCCAAATTTTCCGCGTTATCCAACGACGATTTCGAATTATTGACACGAAAAGGTGTCTTTCCGTATGAGTACATCGACTGCGTCGAAAAGCTGGAGGATACGTGTTTACCACCGCGCGATTCATTTTACAGTTCCTTGACCGGTGACACCGTATCCGAGAGCGATTACGCGCACGCCGCGAACGTATGGCAGCGATTCTCCATTCGAAACCTGGGCGAATACAGTGATCTATACCTGAAAACCGATGTCTTGCTGTTGGCTGACGTGTTTGAAAATTTTCGCGATAGCTGCGTCGCGAGTTACGGACTCGATCCAGCGCATTATTACACTCTACCGGGTTTCACGTGGGACGCTATGTTAAAATATACGCGCATAAATTTCGAACTGTTTACAGACATTGATATGGTAATGTTTATCGAACGCGGTATTCGCGGCGGCCTCAGTCAATGTTCCGGTAGATACGCGCAAGCCAATAACAAGTACATGCAATCTCACGATCCGTCGAAACCGTCGTCGTATCTGATGTATTTCGATGTAAACAACTTGTACGGCTGGGCGATGTGTCAACCACTGCCCTACGCAGATTTTCGATGGGTCGAAGACGTTTCGAATTTCGACTTTAGCGCGATCGCTTCAGATTCGCCCACGGGTTATATTCTGGAGGTCGATCTAGAGTATCCGCAGAATAAACACGACGAGCACGCTGATCTACCGTTCTGTCCGACGAACGATAAACCACCCGGCAAGCGAGAGAACAAACTTCTCGCAACTTTATACAATAAGAAGCGTTATGTCATTCATTATTGCAACCTGCAGCAGTGCACGCACCACGGCCTTCGCGTCACAAAGATACATCGCGTATTGCAATTCGCTCAATCTACGTGGCTCCGCGCTTACATCGAACTCAATACAAAATTTAGAACATTAGCCAAAAATGAGTTCGAGAAAAATTTATATAAATTAATGAATAACGCGGTTTTCGGGAAAACGATGGAAAATGTACGCAATCACGTCGATGTAAAATTACTGACGAAGTGGGACGGACGATACGGCGCGGAGGCAATGATCGCGCGACCGAATTTCCACAGCAGGAGCGTGTTTTCGGAAAATCTAGTAGCAATAGAAATGCGAAAACTCGAGGTGAAATTCAACAAACCAATCTACGTGGGTATGTGCATCCTCGATATATCCAAGACATGTTTGTATAAATTTCATCACGAGTACATGTTACCACTGTATCGCGACAAGTGTAAAGTTATGTACACCGATACGGACAGCCTTATATACCACATCGAGTGCGACGACGTGTACGAGACGATGAAACGTGACATCGACAGATTCGACACAAGCGATTATCCGATAGCTAACGCGTACGGTATACAGCTTGCGAACAAGAAGGTGCCGGGCTTAATGAAAGACGAAAACAATGGCGCGATAATGACCGAATTCGTTGGACTCAGAGCGAAGATGTACGCGTTGAAGGTGGATGGTAAAAAAGACACTAAAAAAGCAAAAGGCGTCAAGAGTAACGTTGTAGCGCGTACAACGATTCAAGAGTAACGTTCAACGATTACACGCGGTGTCTGAAGGACGAGATTGAAATGACGCGACAGCAGTTCTGTATAAGATCGAAATTGCATGAAGTGTGCACCATCCGTGAGATGAAAATCGCTCTGAGTCCGTACGACGATAAGCGATACATTATACCCGATTCGACCGATACGTTACCGTGGGGGCATTATCAAATACCCCCTCCGAAAACGTAGTGTATTGTATGTATAAAATGTAATAGTATAACGTAATGTATAATAGTATAACGTAATGTAATAGTATAACGTAACGTAACGTAACGTAACGTAACATAATGTAATGTAATGTAATGTAATGTAATGTAATGTAATGTAATGTAATGTAATGTAATGTAATGTAATGTAATGTAATGTAATGTAATGTAATGTAATGTAATGTATGTATGTATGTGTATATAGGTATGTATGTATGTAGGTATGTATATATGTATGTACATATGTATGGTAAAGTAACGTAATGTAATATAAGGTAAGGTATATTATATTGTTGGAAGGGATATTAATAAAGATATTGTACATAAATATCTAAGATGGAGATGTATTTAATATTTTTTACATAGTTTATTTTTCATATGTTTTAAAAATATGATCTGCATGATTTAAATAACATTGTCCTTGTGTATCCATGAGTTGTGCGATCCATCGAATCCCAACCACTTCACGTAGACCTCATCACCCCTCCTGCGCAGTACTTTCTCCACGAGATACGTGTCCGGGTAAGCCGCACGATGTAACTCGTGCTCGTAGAACGCTCCAGCGATAGATTTTCCGCGATAGTCCTCCAGCAGATAGGTAGCGGGATTAGTGTGTTGCACTTTAACGATCTTAAACACCTCGGTGCTCCAATTTGGCGTGTAACCCTTCTCGAAGACTGTCTTATGCTTGCTAACGCGTACCCGATCGCCTACTTTGAACTTTGTCAAACCTGCGATCTTGATCGCGCTGTACACCGTAGTTAAGAGTCTTTTAGCGATTGCAGGAGTAACGTCGACGGGCCGCATGCCGATCGTTCGATGCTTACGCGCGTTGTACCCCGCGACGAGACGCGGTAGCTCGTCGATCCACTTGTAAGTTCCGTTGAACGTAAACATCTTCCACATGTTATTCTTTAACGTGTGATTAAATCGCTCGACGACCGACGCCTTCAACACCGAATATGTGGAATAATGATTGATGTTGTGTTTCCTCAGGAGACGTTGCACGTCGGTGTTGTAAAATTCCTTCCCCATATCGGTTTGTAAGTTTTTCGGACATCTCCCACTCTCTCGAATTATCTTGGCCATAACTTCAGCCGTCTCGCTTCCACCTTTACTCTTGAGCGGTACAGCCCACGCATACTTGCTCAGCACATCTATGACGGTGAGTATATAATGGTAACCTTTGTTGAAACGTGAGTACGGACGCATCTCGACAATGTCAGCCTGCCACAGGTCGTCGTATCCCCGAACTATGACGTGTCTTCGTGGAAAATTTCTTCTCGCCGGAGCATGCAGTTCTTCAACGAGTCGTTGCTTCTCGATATTTTTACGTCCATCGGATGTCATGTTTTTAGTGGCGCGTAATAATATGCACAAAGAAATTATATTATGATTTATATCTCAAACTTTTTTTTAACCATTCAATAGCCGTTTATTTCCGTTCATCGTCCTTCAGTAGTCGTTCTTTGTCTGCTGGCCGTTCTTTGTCCACTAGCCGTTTATAGCCCTTCGCTAGCCGTTCATAGCCATTCGCCAGCTGATCATAGCTGTTTCTGACTCGTTCGTTAGCCGCTTGATAGCTATTCCTGAGCCGTTCCTGAACCGTTCGTCGTTGCCGTTCATCGTCATCCGTTAATCGTTTATAGCCGTTCCATTTGTTGCTATCCATTGTTCTTTTCTGACTCGGCGGTCAAATGTCGAAGCTCGTGTATCGCAATCCGTAACGCATGCAGATTCTTCTCGAACGCAGCCAACTTCTCGTCTGACTTTTTCTGTCGATTGCTCAACATTTTAAAGCACTGATCCACGTATAGTTTGTTAACCGCGTCATCATCAGCTTCCGGATGCGCCACGCGTCGAATCTTACGCGACTTTGCGTCAAAGTTGGCGGCCACCATACAAAGAGCGTTATCCCGCACGTAATTTCTGACTAACCCACTGCATTGATAGTTCGGTTGCGTCTCGCCTCGTCCGAGCGATATGCCAAACTTGTTGATCGGCATTTCAATGCTGATTGAATGGTTTGTCGACGCATGGTTTAATTTATAATAAGCCCAGCCTCGCGAAGTTCCTCGATGATCGACAGGATCTCGTTGTCGTGACCGTTGTGACCCGCATGGCGCGAAGCGTCGAGCAATCGGAGACGAACCACCAGCTCGTTGGGGTCGTCCCAGTGTACGTAGTCGATCTTATTGTCGGTTAGCGTCATCGCGCGAGGCATGCATAATCCCTTTCCAGATTTTTTCTTCTTCCTGGATGGAGCAGCGGGAGGGAACAACGATGCGATTATATTCATATACTTGCTTCCCTTGTTGCTCAGTACTCGCTCGCGAGGATCGTGCTTGAATTTATGAGCACTCGTTGTCGACAGTATGTTCTTGTACTTTTGCATGTCGTCCTCCGTGTAGATCTCGTCATCGGGCAGTCTATAGAAGATCAACTCATAAATACCAGGTGTGCCAGCGTATCGTATGTCACCGATATAAATGTTATCCGCGTTGTCCACGTCAAAACGTTTGTTGCCGAGCATCATTCCGTCCTTGCCGAAATAAACGCCGTATACTGTGTCTATCGATGGAAAGGAGCTCAAAAATTCCATTATGTACTTTTGGCCCAGTGGACCCAAGCGTTCTTGCAACGTTTGTAGAAACGTTTCTCGGCCCTCCGCAGTCTCCAACTGCTTTCGTACGGTCGTCGCGATCGAGTCATCCGTGGTTTCAAAAACATCCGCGCTTGCGAGTGATTCGGGAATTTTTTGCACGGTTCCCACCGTCGCGAGTGGTGTGGAGGTTATCGGTAGTACTTTCGATCGATTAGATTTATGCGGTGTCGATGAGAGATCCAACCAGGAGTCTGATCGCTTCGTCTTTTTCGACGTCGCATCCTCCCAATCCTCCTCCTCCTCCTCCTCCTCCACCTCCTTCTCCTCCTTCTCGCGCTGCTGAAATGGTAACGTTTCGATCCCCACGTCAGCGACGCTTTCCGGCTCCTCTTTCTTCACCGCGATCGAGTTGTCTGCGATCTTTTGCAGCGGCACGATGAGAGGTTTAAAGTGTGTGTCCAACTCAATGTCCTTCACGATCTTACCGGTCTTCAAAGCGCGAAGTTTCTTACGAATCGAATCACTCGTTTTCGCAATCTCCTTCGCGATCTTCTCGCGCTTGTGAATATTCTCACTCCCGTCGATCGTGGCCATCGCGGAAAAAAAGCAGCGGTATTAATTACACGTTTTAACCCGACGAGGTATCGGCGACGACTGATCGCTTTTGCGGTATCGCGAACACGTTAAATCCTTTTCTGTATCGGCCGTTCGAAAGCGCGCTGTCCTTGTCTATCACTACGAATCCGTACTTGCGTTGCCAACAATCGTGGCACAACGCACAAAATTCATCGTACGACATGTCGGTATTCACGTGATCGTTGTACACGTGTTTCAAATTGGTACCATCCTGTTTGAACAGGATCAGTAGGTTTGCATTGTCACGTATCAGATGTTTAGGTATTCTCGCGTACGTCTGACAGAGATAGAAGCAGTCGACGCTCGAGTGTCTGCCCATTGAGAAGTACTCTCTCACAGCATCTTGCTTATCACACGCCACGTCATCGAAGACGAAGATTGAGTTTGGACGCGCATCACTCAGTGGAATGACGTCACTGTTGTTGGAAAACGTAAAGTAGCCGATTTCGTCGATCGATGTTAATACACTCTCCAAGTATCGATATTTCGGCTGCTGCAGAGATTTCGAGTACACGTACACGTTCTCGAAACATACACCGTGCGGACTTTCCAGTAAGCTTATCAGAACGTTGGTTTTACCACAATTCGAGGGGCCACAAATGATCGCGCGTATAGTAGTCGGTAGCATCACCCCATGCCTGCGCTTCTCCGCGTTGCCCGCCATCGACCGTAATCTGTTGTCGCAATTCGACACGCGAATCGTCAACGGTTGTCGCACGAATCTCATTTTTTCAGACTGTCGACTGGAGCTTCCGACCGGACGCCTATTTATAGGTGCGCGGAACCGGGAATCGCTCAGTAACAAAGATGTTCATCCTGCTGTCGAGACCTTCCGATATCCGCGATTTGAGCGTCGAACAGCTACAATTTGTGCCGAAACCTGTTCTGCTGCGAATGTGCGGTGATTACATCCACTACGTGTGGGACAAGCTTCCGGAATATATAAAGGCAGATTCAGAGGTTCAGACATATCGTCGCTGTTACGAGCATTACAATCAACCGTGGCAGCGAACGCACATCGACGGTCCCGCACCATTGATAAAGGATTGCGGCGAATGTCGCAAACGAAAATAGGCAAAGGCTTATTAAATCGCGTGATAAACGCACTTCCGATTGAATTGCATATTCCCGGCTATCAATTTTGCGGTCCAGGAACTCGTTTACAAGAACGATTGGCGAGAGGCGATCAAGGTATTAATCCATTGGACGCGGCGTGTCGCGAGCACGACATAGCCTATTCGCGAAGCCGCGATCTCACCGGGAGACACACGGCGGATGAGATACTCGCTGCAGAAGCGCGAAAACGCATTACCGCAAGAGATTCGACTCTCGGCGAGAGAGCTGCCGCTACAGCCGTCTGGGCAGCCATGAAGGCTAAGACAAAACTCGGAATGGGCTTGAAAACGAAGAAAATGAAAACGAAAACGAAGAAGAGAGCGGATCTGAAAAAACGGATACTTCCGGCGGCGAAACACGGTGGTATCTTGCCGATTCTACCGTTGATGGGAGTTCTCGGTTCGTTGGTCGGCGGAGCGGCAGGAGTCGCAAAGGCCGTGAACGATAACAAAGTCGCGCGGCGTCAGCTGGAAGAACTGAAACGTCACAATCGCGCCATGGAGGGTCACGGACTTTATCTCGCTCCATACAAACGCGGGCGTGGAGTCTCGAGTAAAAAAAAAAAAAATGTCAAGGAAACGTTCAAAATTCCGAAAGGTGTAACTACCAACGTACAACTGCAACAACTTGCAAAGCGTACGCACATTCCATATTTTAGAGGTATTTTTATGCGTACTACCTTACCGACGGATGGAGTGCGTCGAAATGAGAGTGGCATCGTGAATGGATAACGCTGAGGGACCGGGCACTCACTGGGTGGCATACGCGAAGAGAGGAGATCGAGCCATATATTTCGACAGTTATGGTAATCTTCGACCGCCGCAATTGGTGCTGTATCTAAAGAACAACGTGACGCAAATCGAGTACAATCGCACACCTTATCAACGATACGATCAGAGCAATTGCGGACAACTGTGTCTGCGCTTTTTACAGACGGTTGACGATCAATTTAAAGCCTGGCGTTGCATTGTTTGAACTCAGTATTCATTCAAACATGTCACTGACATTTACGCTCACCGGCAAGAGTAGCATCCTCGCGGTAAGCTACTTTCCCATCGTGGATTTGAGCGACGGCGATTACGAGCTCGGTCTGACAGATTTCGAAACCTATTACACGATACCGAATGTAATTTCTTCGAACAATAAATTCTACTTTGACGACAAGGAGATTACCGTTCCCGAAGGGTCATACGAACTGCGTAACATACACACGTATTTGAAACAATCAATTTTACAATTGGAACAATCCAATAATATTGCGAGAAAAAAACATGTCGGCGAAGATGAAGAGTATCCGTTGATCATTCGAGCCAACAACAATACGATAAAGAGCGAGATCAAATGTGCTTATCGGGTAAATTTCACCAAACCGAACAACATTGGATCGCTGCTGGGATTTTCAGCGAATCGCATGCTGGAGCCGCGACAATGGTACGAATCGGACGTACCGATAAATATCATCAGTGTAAACATCATTCGCATAGAGTGTAACGTGACCGCGGGCGCGTACAGCAACGACAAGTACGTGCACACGATACATGAGTTTTCGCCGAGTGTGCCACCAGGATATAAGATATCGGAAACGCCGGCGCAGATCATTTACCTTCCGATCACCGTACGGAGCATTACTGACCTAACGATTCGCGTCGTCGATCAGGACGGTCGATTGATTGATTTTCGCGGAGAAGAGATCACCGTTAGACTTCATGTGCGAAGACGACGATTGTGGTAAAACGTGAGATGCTCATACTGAACGAAGAAGTGGAGAAGGTGCAACAGACGAGAAACAAAATTGGAGAGACAATCCGATCGCCAAGAAAGAAGAAACTCACTGCGTCGAACGCTGAATTTTTGAGATCATTGGGTTTCGTCGTGCGAAATGGTCAACATCTTAAACATTGGAGGTGAACCGATCTTTGACGATAGCATCGTCAAGATTGAGACTCACACGTACAATCCGTACGCCAACACGACGTTTGAACACAACGATGAGATAAGAATACCCATACAACAGCAAGATTTATACACGTTGCCAAGCGAAAGCTTTCTCTACGTCGAAGGAAGATTGATAATAAATAGAAGGAATGACAACGAGTCTCAGGCAACGCTTGTAAATAATTGTGTATCCTTCATGTTCGATGAGATTCGATTTGAGCTCAACGGTGTGGAGATTGATCGCAACAGAAACGTTGGAATAACCAGTACCATCAAGAACTACGTATCGCTATCGTATAACGATGCTCAACTCATGCGGAATGCTGGATGGGACGTTACATCGAGCATACTGGAAGGATACTTCAACTTTTTAGTACCGCTCAAGATGTGGCTGGGCTTTTGCGAAGATTACAAATACGTGATTGTTAACGGTCGTCAAGAAATAGTTTTGAAACGTGCGAGTAGCGATAACAATTGCATTATAGGAGATCCGGCGACGGAGCCGAAAATCGAACTGTTTAAAGTACAGTGGCGAATGCCTCATGTTACGTTAAACGAGCTCAATAAACTGTCCTTGTTACGGACCTTGGGAAGCGGGCGATATCTTAGTGTCAGTTTTCGTTCGTGGGATCTGTACGAGTACCCCCTGTTGCAGAGCACAACCAAGCATTCGTGGGCTATCAAGACTGCGACTCAGCTAGAGAAGCCGCGATACGTTATTTTTGCGCTGCAGACCGGTCGCAAGAATATCATGTCTCAAAATGCTAGCATATTCGATCACTGTAATTTGACCAATATCAAGCTTTATCTAAACTCCGAATGTTATCCGTATGATGACTTGAACCTAGATTTTACTAAAAATCGATACGGCCTTCTTTTTGATATGTACGCGCGTTTTCGTAAAACTTATTACGGACGCGATAGCAGTGATACGCTTTGCAGCGTGTATACATTCCTGACGGAAGGACCTTTCGTTGTCATCGATTGCTCGCGACAAAACGAGTCTGTCAAGAGCGCCACCGTGGATGTGCGAATAGAATTTGACTGTAAAGAAAATGTACCTGCAAATACTACCGCCTATTGTCTCATCTTGCATGATCGCGTAATCGAATACTGCCCGTTGTCTAATGTAGTGCGCAAACTCGTGTAAATCACCATGTTAACAAATATTCCGATATAAGAGAAGCAGATGTAGCGTGATACGGCATAGTACAGATCGTTTCTTCATTGCATCATGATCGTGCCAACGTTTGTCGATCTGCAAGGATTCATCGTCGGGATGAAATTTGTCGTAAAGGAAGCAGCGGTGCTGAGAAACGGGACCGTTCTGGCGCATTACATCTTTACGCGCCCCATGCCGTGGAGTTTTCTCACAAAATCCGACAAGTCATGTGCTTCCTGGCTGATTGCAAATCACCATGGATTACCGTGGGATGAGGGAGACGTGCCATACGGTATGGTAAAACGCCTAATTACGTCAGCCGTGCTTGGTACAGAAGAGGATGACGAGATGCCGACTCTCGTGTACGTCAAGGGATGCCAGAAACAAGAATGGCTGGTGGATCTGCTTGAGAATTATGCGAAAGAAAATCTGATCATCGAGACTCTGGATGCGGATTACGAAGATATCAAATCTTTAAATAATCTAGATGTTACTAACACTATGCGATGTGGAAAACATGTTAAGAATTGCGCATTACAAAATGTATTAAAATTATTTAACTGGTGGTCGCGACGCCAGAAGAATTGGGATATTTAAAAATAAATTATATATATAATTTTTACAATGCTTTATTTTCTTTTCCCCATTCCCATTAGTTTTTAGTGGTTTCCCTCTCCTAATTTCCCCCACCACATCATAATTTTGAAGGTAGGGCGTTGCCGCGTATACTTGGTTCATTTTCCACTTCTTAGTCATTGGTATGATTTTTTATAACTTCTACGTAAGCAGCGCTGACATTGGTGTTTGAAAATGTTGAAGGAAGGGGAATTATTCCTTCCCTTCCCTTATAATTTTTCATCTGCGCGCGCCATCCAATTTTTCTAGAACGTTGCAAACGGAGTTTACGTTTTAACTAGTGTTACGAAGACGAAATCAATCAAGTCTCATCGTTCGAAGCGACAACTTCAACAGTGAAAAAAGTATACCTCTTACGGAGAAATAAGAACAATGGCTGGTCACAGTGAAGACGTAAATAATTCTGAGAAGTGGCTGTTCACTCGCGATATTCCTGATAAGGGACTTCGCGGCTTCGAGGGAAGCAGCACAAGTATGAATTATTACGTACCATATCCTCGTGAAAAATCGGAACCTCGTTATACGCCTAAGCCTCGTAAAGTTTCATCGGACGAGCGCAAAACGTAAGTATTACTTTGGATAAATTTTTTAAAATTTATTTTTCTAATTTTATTAATTTATCCACTTAATTTTTTTACAGTTTCAATAAATCGGAACCTCGTTATACGCCTCGTATCTTGGGCAGACGATTTGCCCTGACAGTCACGGCTTACAAGTATTTGGATATCGGAATCAATGTGGGATCTACATCCTTTGTGGAATTGATTCTTGGCGACAATCGGGGAAATCAGATCGTGCTTCCTCATGCAACGTGGACAACGATCATCGAAAGACGCATGGATATCGAACAACTCATGCAGTCGACTGTCGGTTCATCGCTGTCTATTGAAGATCTAATTATAGAAATTGTTAAAATGCGTGACGCTAATATTGTAAAACTTACGTTGCGCGATACATGCTTATACATGATACCTGCAACTATGTTATTTTTGTTTGAAATCGAACAATGTGTCGAACATGTATATTTCAATTTATGTCAAAATATACAGCATGTTAGTAATAAGTATAAACATTTTGTAACAATCTTGCGACAAAATCGTATCACAGATAAATGTCAGGCGAGAAAAGTATTGAGTGAGGTGTCCGATGGAAGTTCGCTCATAGATTGCGAACTATTAGCTTTCGCCTTAGATAACATTGTATATGAAGCAAAAATGTAAATAATGAATAAAAATTGAATATTAACATAAATAGTGGTAAAATTATTTTTCAATCTATCTCTTCCGTTTTCATCCAACATTAGCCTCCTCTATGTTTAAATTATATCTACATATATGTTGCGATAATGTTCTTTTAATTATATAAACAATTTATTATAAATTTAAAGAATTAATAAAATTATTAAAATATTGATAAAAACTTTTATCTAAAATAGAATAATCTCATCACGGCATGTACGAACTTGTTCGTTCCTGTCTTCCACTCTCATTTCCCCACTACGGGGACTCTATAGTTTGTCACGTAAAATATGGTTTTTGTCAACATTTTTTTTTTGGAATGCAAACCTAGAAAAAAAAAAGGTTTTCGACGTCATCTCTTCCTGCGTTCAACTCTATAGTTTAAGTCACGTAAATTTTTTATTAAATTATTATAATTAAATTAGGTTATAAATCATTATATTAATTAAATTAGGTTACAAAAAATTATATTAATTTATAGGTAATAAATAATTAAATTAATTAAATTAGGTTATGATTAATCATAACCTAACTCAATTAATTTAATAATTTATTACCTATAAATTAATATAATTTTTATAACCTAATTTAATTAATATAATTATTTATAACCTAATTTAATTAATGATGCAAACACCGTCATCCCCTCCACGTCATCCCCCCCACCACGAACTGGCCTAGAAATCCCCCTATATACCTACTAAGGTGCCATTTCACGTTGACGCTCGACGCTCATTTTCAGTGAGCAAAAATCTTCAAATATAATATATATTTGAAGATTTTTGACAACCGGATGCTACGTGTTGTGGAATATTTGCTGCGGCTTTTGCAACGGATGTAGTCTTAGGCAAAAATCCTTGCAAAGAAACATATTCCAATGATGTTGAATCTATGAGACGACACTTTATCACTATCGTAGAAAACCGTGAACTGTTGCCTTTTCCGAGACAGTAAATGTTCTTTGAATTATATTATTTCAAAGAATATTGTAATTATGCTTTCATATGGAAATTACACACTCCAGAAAGCATATGTGATAAAACTGTTAGAAAAAAGAATAATACATAACTTTATACATGTATTTTATATGTATTTATGGAAGTACGGTTTAACAAAAAGAAAAAAAACCCAGTTTACCTATCTCGTAGGCAAACGGAAATGGAGAAACGATAAAAAATATTTGGTTGCGTTTCACAGAAATGGGCGATGGAGGGGCTCATTCCATATTGTCAAAATTGTCAGAGGCGTTTATCATGGGCTGGCTATTTTTTACTTACTGCTAGAGGCGTCTGGCTACTTTTTATTTACTGCCAGAGGTATTTATCGTGGGCTAGCTATATTTTATTTACTGTCAAAGGCGTTTATCGTCAACTGACAATATTTAATTTGTTGCCAGAGGCGTTTATCGTGGGCTGGATAGTACAAATAAAGCGTTTTTTATGAGACTGACTACTAAACGAATTATCAAAGGCATTTGTTGTGAGCTGATTGTGAGTTATATGAAAATGCTACAGGCGTATATATTATACGTACAATTTTCATAAAACGCTATATGGTCACTTACAAAAAAGTCGCAATAGTCCGATATTCACTGCAGTACTAAAAACGTATAGTTTATATCACGTACATTATAGATTTTCAGTACTGCTGTGAATGTCGTACTGTTGCAACCTTTTTGTAAGTGACCATACGTCTATCTTCGGAAGCACGTACTCTCCGAGTCACCAATTTTGCCGAACTTTTACAGGAATGTAGTATTGGTACAGAAGTACCAAATGCTATCGGAGTCGAAGCACCACCACTCAAGCGTTTTCGAGAAATCGCGGAATTTAGCACGCTACATTAGTATCGTTGCTGTAAAAGGTTTATCAAGCAATGTCGGTAGCTCAGCGGACTAGGCGCCGCGCTACGAGTCTGCAGGTCGCGTGTTCGCTTACTTTGTTATTTTTTTCACTCTCTTTTTTCTTTTACTGTTACAAATAAAAATGTGTAGGATGTGTAACAATACGCAGACAAATTTTTTATATCATAGAATCACGTTTTTTTGTCTTTATTGTGAAAAAAAGTAACAGTGCACATATAAGTAGACAGGGAGTCCCAGTTTAATAACCCCATGCAAATACGGAAACATTTTTTAGCTACAATTTATTGCATATGGTTTGAAGGGGGACATAAAATGAGAATTTTTGATCCGGCGCTCATTTTGGACCCAATAATACCCAACTTGATTGTCTGTAATGTAAACCTCAATTTTTATTATGTCATCTTTTTCTACGAATTAATTTGAACAACTTTTGTCTGAAACATTTTTTTATTTGTCTAATATTTTTTTAGATGTTCAAGGAAAACTTGATAACTTTTGCAATATTTAGCTTACAATATCTCGATAATTGTCAGTCGGAGGGAAAAATGGTACTTTTCCCTCCGAAAAGGACGTTTTTACTTCATTTGGTCTACAAAATATGCTGTTGCAATAGTACGCCAATTTTTGTAAACATTTGTGTATACATGAAAACTCCACAGAGATGTATACTCAAGATTTTACAAAATTTGTGATACTATTGCAACAGCATATTCTTGATGCCAAATCAAGTAAAAAAAGGTCTCCTGTATCACTTTTCCCTCTGCAAGGATTAAAATAAATAAATAAATTAATTAATTATAATTGTGTATGCAGTTTATTTCACGAATAATTGCTTTTATATCATTGTACCTATCTGTTTGTACACCTATACATACAGAAAACAATAAACATATGCATAACTTATTCCCTTGTTTCATATTTCGCCGCCTAGATGATACATATATTTATATACTTATTATTTGTGCATTGTTATTTTTTTTTCATGACAAAGACAAAAAAACGTTCGATGATATAAAGGATTTGTCTGCGTATTGTTATACATTCTGTACATTTTTATTTGTAATAGTAAAAGAAATAAGAGAGTGAAACAGATAACAGAGAGTAGACGAACACGCGACCTGCAGTCGTAGCGCAGTCTAGTCCGTCCGGCCAGCGACATTACTTGACGAACCTTTTACTGCCGCGGTACTAATGTAGCGTGCTGAACTTCAAACCGATTTCTCGAAAACGCTTGAGAAGTACATTACCTCCGGATAGCATTTGGTACTTGTATACCAAACTACATTCTTGTTACTACGTTTACGCGAGCGTTACTTCTGTAGTAACTTACAATAATTCTTTCGCATAAACGGGATTTTGTAGTAACTTACGATAATTTACTCCGCGTAAACGAGTGAATTATCGTAAGTTACTACAGAAGTAACGCTCGCGTAAACGTAGTATGTATTGTATGTACTTATATGGCTATTGCTATGTTTACGCGGAGCGTTATACTTTTGTAAAAATTATCTCGGCTAGAACCCCCGTTTACGCGGAGAAAATTATCGTAAGTTGTGATAGTTTGAGTAAGTTACTACGGAAGTGTGTAACGCTCGCGTAAACATAGTATATGTAGTATATTAGAATATGTGTGCGTGCGCGCGTGTGAGTTCACACATATTATAATACATGCAATTGTAATTCTAATATTGCGTACAAATATATATTCATGTTTTGCATGAATACCTCATTAGAGCAATATACAGAATTATATTTACGATAATGTAAGAAACGGAATTAAAAATATTGACATTATCGACATATTGATTCCAATTCCTACCACCGTGAAGGTAAAGGGCGGGCGCTTTAATTCGCGTTAGAGTTCGCCGGCCTTCTTTATCGACGCTAATCGAGTTCGCCTGCGGCTCCAGCATCCCCTTAAATTGATAAGAACCAGTGAATAAAATCGTTAATTCTTTTACAGTCATTTCTGGAAACTCGGTCAAATCACTTGATACTATAGTTTGGAAAGGAAGCTTCTTACGTTGCCAGTTGTTTCTTTCTACTTCATCAGCTAAGGTATTTTTAATGAATTTTTGTGAATCCATTCTTTCAATGATTTCATCTAAAAATTCTAAGTCAGAATCAAGACGTTTGTTGAACTTGTTGTGAAGAAATGAGGCAATTTTATAGTAGTTTCCAATTTTCGGAATCATTTTATTGTCAAACGTGTGATCGAGCAATTGATATTTTTCTTTTATCATCCCATGGGTCGCTTCTACCACCCAACAAATTTTGGTCACATATCGTGACTCATTTGATTCTACTGTGGTTAATTGGTTACGTTTTCCTTTTAATGCCGGCATTAGAACTTGATAGCTTTTATTTTCTAAATGTTCTTTCACGTCACGAAAACCACGATCAACAACAAAAACATCTCCAGGCTTTATCAATGAGCTTAAACCATCAGGATCGTCAATAATGTGTTTCATTATTTCAGCATCATTTTGATTCGCGTAATAGGGTCCCATCATATTTACTATATATCCGTTTGTTGTGCAAATGGTGAATGGTTTGCACAACGAAGTTTTTTTTGAACAGAATAAGACTTACGTTGATAGTCATTGTTAGAACTTTTTTGGTGGCGTGCGTAAGTCCCATCGAAAATCAAAATGAGTTTATTATCTATATCATTATAAAGTTTCTTTGCAGTCGAAGATGTTTGATTATGAATTAGATCATTCCTAGAAGCTGCCGGAAAACCAAAGTATAAGGGAAGTATGTCTTTTTCAAAAGATCGAATTATTTGAGCTGAATAATGAGACACTAGCTGCTCTTCTTCTAGTTGTAAAATGGATGATATCAACTTATTAGAATTTCCAGTTCTTAGTTTGAATAAAAATACAATCAGTGCTTGAGTGACACTGCGAGTATCAGTATTACGCATTGACTTGAGAAGACCTCGTAATTCAATCAAGTTCTCCCAAGTGATACCAGTGAAAATACGAAGTTGCTGCTCTGATAAACGAAAGTCACCTATTCGATCAAGTAAAGTAGAATCACATTCGACAGCAAAGTTGCCCATGACGTCGGATAATTCTGATGCTGATATTAAAGTCCAATTCGAATAAACTTTGATAATATTAAGATCATCTTCGTAGAAACGTTTGTGAATAAGATGTTTTTCACAGCAACGATTCCCTTTTGGAATAAATATTCGATTCTTTACGAAAGATTGTATCCTAGCATTTTGCGGGACAGAAATCAGACCTTTGTCAACAACACAACAAACACAACAATATTTGTGAGTAGCAACTGTTCTTTTCATCAAGATTGTAATGTACTCTTCATTTTCGGTAGGTTTTACGTTTATTTTAAAGGTTGGATCTTCAGAACTTGATTGAAACAGGCTTAGTTGAGATAGAGTGGACTCTGATTTCTCTAATTCCTGACTTATAATTACTTCAGACTCACTCTCAGAAGAACTTTCAACAACTCTTTCATCAACTTTTGGTTTTTTATATTTTATCATTCGACAAGCGGCACATATAATATCCCAATGTAAACACCGTCAAAAAACGGTGAGAACTCATGTACGTCTTCTTCTGATAATATAAACTTGTGATTACCCACAGTTTTTCGCAAATAAGTGAAGCATATACAACACTGAGCCGTATTAGTTTTAGACGATGACATTTTTAAGACAGCTAAAAACAAAAGTAACAGAAAACTTTATTGCACTAGTTGTAACATAACTTTATCATGTGGGTTAGTATTTAACTTACAAATGTTCATCGAAGAGTTTTAGGTTATATTGCAAATCATCAATCGTGATTATAGGCTACGGTCATCAACGTGACGCTACAAATGCTTTGGAGCGTTCTTCTTCTCCTTCTTTCTTCATTGAAAGAAAAGAGAAGAGGAATGCTTCGAAGCATTTGTAGCGTCACGTTGACCGTAGCCATAGTTACCGATCTGAAAGAATGCCATCTTATGGGCATTCAGAGAACTGTTGGAAAAATGGCGCTAATTTTTTGAATATAAAAACATAAATGAATAGTTAATTATAAAAACATAATTATAATATAGTTTTTTATAAAACCGTCATTGTTTGTTTTTTTAAATAATAAAAATTAATAAATTGATCTAAAAATTATTTTACCGATTTTAGTAAAATAATTTGGATTCTTCGCACAAATCTATAATATATAGATTGTTATTATAAAATAACGACCAATAAATATCAAAAACCGGAAAATTCATAGTATAAAATAGTTTTTTTTTTTTTCAGTACGGCGCACCATTTTGAATCAATCGAAAAAAATATATTTTATATAAGAAAGTATATAGCTTCTAAAAAAAATAATTTCATAATTTTGCTCAAATCATATGCTTAAAAAAATGATTTTTGGAAAAAAACAATTTTTTTTACTGGATAATAAAACTCTATACGGTTGTTGCTCTGTCTCGAGAAAGTCTTTATATGTCCCTATAACATATTAAAATTTTATCAAAATCCATCAAGCCGTTCCCGAGAAAAAAAAATTTTTTTATTCTTAAGTATTTTTTGATTTACTCGAAAACCCGTTGAGTTAGACGTCTAATTCTTTTAGGGTTATTGTCTTTTATCAATACCTACATATCCTCGAAGTGGCAATTAAATATTCGCCCGGGGCAATTTCACCATGCTTATCCCCCTATGCCCTTTCAATGTCATTGTTTATTTAACTTAAGATCTCACCCACTACTCATCCCGCTCTCGAAATCGCACGAGGTCCGATCCTGAGTAAAAGGGATTAAATTCCTTGACTCAAAACAGGACCAACGATTGCACCGCTCACAACAGGCGTCCTAGCGTCCTTACGGACGTTGACCCTTGCTGAGCCATCGAAAGTGCGTTCGGCTCGCGCAACGCGCCTCAGAGCGTGTACCTGCGGGCAACATTTATAGGTATCTAGTTGCGTCCTTCCTTACTCCGATCCCTCTGGTTAGCCTTTCCTTGCTTTCCAGTTTTTCTTATCCTAATCCCGGGGTTGGACGTAACAAACGATTCTGCAGGATTATTCGTGTAATTTAACAGCAAACTATCTGAATAAGTTGCTATATGTCTTACAGCAATCTGTATTTTTTGGTACAGACCATACAGTTTCAGATCGTCTACATAGTTTGTCTTCGTTCCATCTTCGCATTTACGACCGCGTTTCTTACATTCTGTATGCTCACCAAATATGTGGCTAGGAATCATGTTCAATATATCTCTTCGTAATTTTGTAGCCTGCAAATGAGGAGGTATGTTTTCTTCTCTTTGTAAAGAAGTTAATTCCATCACCTCTTTTCGTATTGGTAAAATGTTGCTCTTTATAACATTTCTAAGCTGTACAAAATTACGTTTCCTTTTTTGCCCTTTTGGCTGAGTTGTTTCAACCACGTTTTTTAATTTATTGCCCAGATTACGAAGCAGATGGTTGGTACATTCTATTCTTAGTACCCTTACCTTTATTTCGCTATATGGATCATTTTTTAGTGTACGGTGATATACATTACTGTCGCTATCGGCGATAAGTGTTCTATATATCAATCCGTGCATTTCCAGGCTACTATTGAAACCTTCTGCAATGGCATCGCTCTCCATACTTGTGGAGCTTGCGTTGCAATCAAAATTTTTGTAGCATTTATGAGTTTTTGCTTCACAATGTCTTCGCTCCGCTACGTCGCATACCGTGCAATATTTGTTACGGATGCCAACGAAGAGAATTTTCCTTGTGCGGTGACCGATTATGGTACCTGCACCGGAAAGTGAATCGTACGCTTTACCTACGATCTCTTCATCCAACTGCCATCCACAACAACTGTTATATACGGAATACCATTTATCGTTTCATTCTTTTCTATCGCGAGTTGTTTTTCTTCCTCGGCTGCCATTTTCATACTTTCCATGGCCGTTTCTAGAAAACTGTCAACTAACTCTTCGCGATACTTAATGTATGTGTGTTCAGCCATGCAAGAAATGTTCATGGCTGCACATAGCTCTTCTAGCTGGGCGTAATCAATTCCAACTGTTATTGTTCCAGCTACAGCAGCTCTATTAATATCTAATATTTCGTCGGAATCTACGGGTTCAGACCAAAAATTGTCTTCAGAGTTGCACATTTGACATTTGTAGAAGAATTGCGTGAGTAACCCACGGCGACGAGATTTTACACATGTCCAATCTTCAAATGAGCACTGAAATGCTGCCTTTAATTTATGTTTGTCAAATGTTCGATGCAATTCTTTCAAGTAAAAAAATTGGTCCATAATGCAACGACCTACAGGCTCATGTTCTGCGATACGACCTGTATCCGTACTGCCTTTCTCGATAACAAGAGTATAATTTTCAATATCGTCATCTTCAGGTAATGTCCAATGTTGGGCATAATCTGTGCATTCCGGCGTTACAGCCGTGCACGTTTGTTGGGAACGAAGCTCCACATCCATCGTACCGGGAGTAACCAGTGATTCCACTGATTTCCGGACATTGGTAGATTTCTTTGTACCCTCAGTGCCATTTGCTTCTTCGCGCTGCTTCTTCAGTAACTGTCGCCTGCAAATAATAATAAACATAAATATACACAATAATTAATGAAAAAGGATCTTATAAAATAATGTTCAGTATTGTGTCATATTATATAATATTGTGTAATTTACATGTACATATTAATCGTAAAACATAAACAACCTCTTAAAAATTACAATGATCCTTTACTTCTTCTTTACTACATATGGAGGGGTAAAAGTCATAGTGGTGTGTTAAATTTTTTAAAAATATTTCTCGTGTGCATACAATATATAAATTGCATCTATGCAGACGAAAAAATATTTTTAAAAATTTGACTTACACCACTGTGGTTTTTACCCCTCCATATATATATTTTATCTCATTATATTTTCATTAAAAATAAACTATAATAGCATAAATAAAAATGTATGTCTTGGAAATGTTTTATTAGCAATACTGTCAGAGCAAACGCTTCTGGTTCGTATTGCTATCAGTATCGTCGGAATATACGTTTCTAATTATTATTGAAACCAGTACCGTCGGATTAGACGCTTCTGGTATTTATATATACCAGTCCCGTCGAAATAGACGTTTCTGGTATTTATATAAACCAGTCCCGTCGAAACAGACGCTTCTGGTATTTGTTTCTAATTACTGTTTTCGTATATCTCCTCCAGTTCCTCTCACCTAACAGTGACTCCGCGTCCCTATCCACACCATCCCCCCATCTCATCCTCGGTCTCCCCCTTGGACGGCCACCATGTAGTTTTGCTGTTAGGATCTTCTTTGGCATCCCTTATGAAAAAAAATTATTGAGAGCCAATAGTAACTACTGGACTTTCAATAGTAACTATTAGATTTGAATAGTACGTTAATAGTAACTTTTAACAGTTTACTACTGACGAAGAGTACACTTTTAGTGGCGTTGCTATACGACGAATAGTATACTACTGATCCAATAGTTTCATAAACTGTAACTATTGATGGACTTACTACTGACAAATAATATACTATTGATCCAATAGTTTCATAAAATGTGACTACTGGTGGTGTTACTATTGACGAATAATATACTATTGGCCCAATAGTTTCATAAACTCTGACTACTGATGGGGTTACTACTTATAAATGGTACCTATTCACAATTATTTATTTGTAAAAAACATTGTTGTAAAAATGTATAATTGCTGAATAATTCTGAACTCAATGACAACCGTTCGTCGACAGTCTGGCAAATAGTTATTATTGGGGCTATACTTCAAGCCCATAATTGTTCAATAGTACTATTCACATCTGAATAGTAACTGCAGTCAATAGTTTTGCGAATACCCGAGTAGAAATTAACCTAGTCGATCTGATCCAAGACCTATAGTAGCTAGATATTATTGATTAAATTAAGTTTTCTAACTCGTCACTGAGTAGTTGCTAGCTAATAATTCATATGTAATTGGTCATAACATATATAGACAAAAAAATATATTTATCAATCGTAGCAGTGGTGCAGTACGTAAGATGAGCGACTCATAAGCCAGGGGTCTCAGGTTCAAATCCCACCAGGGGCACTAAAGTATAAACGAATTTTTCAGGTATAATTTAAATTGTATTGTGATTTTAAGATTTTCAGTAATAGAAAAAGTATTGGCATTCACTTCTTAAGAACAATAAAAAAGGTAATAAATACAAATTTTACTTTTTTATTTAGTGGCTGTCTATTTCCATAAGAAACTATTCGTCAATAGTTTTCGTGAATAATTACTATTGGAAAATACTTAATCCCAAATAGTTTCTCAGTAGTCCGCCAAAAAACTACTGGAAATTTGCCAATAGTTTTCCTGAACAGTTACTATTGGATCTCAATAGTTTTTTTTTCATAAGGGATCCTTGTGTTCTCCATCCTTTGCACGTGCCGGGCCCATCGAAGTCGCATGATGCTTATGTGCTTAGACAGTCTTGGGGTTCTATATAATTCGTACAATTCATGATTGTATCTTATCCTCCATCCATCATCCTCGCGTGTCGGGCCATAGATTCTGCGCAGGATTTTTTGTTCAAAGGCGTCCAGGCTATTCGCCATATTCTGTGTAATTGCTCACGTTTTACATCCATACGTAACGACGCTACGTATTAATGTCTTATATAGCATAACCTTCGTACTCCTATGCACGTCTCTGGATTTCATCGCAGGTAGCAGTGCATAGTATGCACTATTTGCTGCCTTGATCCTCGATTTCAACTCTTTAGTTTCATCATTGTCATTGGTTAATACTGATCCTAGGTATTTGAACTCGCTGACCTTCTCAAAATTATATTCTCCAAAGGGGATTTTTTGACTTCTCTCGTTTTGACTTCTCTCGTTTTTCTAGATGTCACTAGTACTTTTGTTTTATCCTCATTAATTCGTAGTCCAACTCCTTTTGCTGCTTCCTCTAGTTCTTTGAGGACTTCTTTGATTCCTGCTATTGATTTTGCAAGGCAGTCAATAATCAATATCGTCTGCATATCCCGCTATTTGTTTGGATTTATAGCTCAGGTTTCCGTTAACATCCACTTTAACCCTTCGTATTACTCCCTCTAGGACTAGATTGAACAGCATCGGTGCCAGTGCATCTCCTTGTCTCAGTCCCCGTTTTACTTCGAATTCTGTTCCAAGATCTCCTTGAATTTTGATTGTGCTCCTTGATTTGTCTAAGGCAGCTTTTGTTAGTCTAACTAATTTTGTTGGGATTCCCAGATCCAGCATTGTGGATAGCAAAGTTTCTCTTTCTACGCTGTCATACGCTTGCTTAAAATCGATAAATAATTGGTAGACGTCGATACCATGTTCCCAGCATTTCCTTAGAGTTTGTCTGACCTTGAAGAGTTGGTCTATTGTCGATCTATTCTGTCGGAAACCTACTTGGTATTCTCCAATGAATTTCTCCGCATAAGGTCCCATCCGTCTTTTAATAGCTGAGGTAAAGATCTTATATGCTATGTTTAGTATGGTGATTCTACGGTAGTTATTACAGTTAAACTTATCTCCTTTCTTGTGAATCGGGCATATGATTCCCTCTTTCCATTCTGTCGGGACGACTTCCTCTTCCCATGTCTGTTGTATGATCTTATGTAGAGCTTTAACCATCGCTTCCCCTCGTTTTTTATCAGTTCTGCGGAGATATTGTCCTTCCCTGAGGCTTTATTGTTTTTCAATGAGTTGATAATTTCTTTTATCTCTTTTATCGATGGAGATATGTCTTCATCATTCCGTGTCATATCATCCATGCGTTGGTCTGACTGTCGTTCTTCTTCTCCCTGCGTATTTCCTCTATTTAGTAGCTGTTGGAAAAATTCCCTCTATCTATTATTTACCTCTTTCTTTCCGACAATTATGGTTCCATTTGAGGCTTTACACATGTCGGCGGTTGGTCTGAATCCTTTTCGGAGTATGTTCAGCTCTCTGTATGCTTTCCTTGTGTCCTGTCTTTGAAAGTTCTCATGCATTTGCTTAATATACTCGTTGTTGAAATTGCGTTTTTTCCTTCTGCACATCTTCTTGGCTTCACTTCTTGCGCTCTTATATTCTGTTTCTCTTCCTCTCTTTGGTCGGGACAGCCAATGCATTCTGAGTGTATTTCTTTTTTCTATCACCGCTCTGCATTCCCCGTCCTTTCCTGGTATCCCAGTACTTCTTCCGCTGTCCTCTTTATGGCGTCTCGTATATTCTTCCAGTTGTTTTCTATTGTTTATTCTTCGCTTGTAACATTGTTTAGCTCTTCAGCTAGTTTGGTTTGGTAGGCCTCGAGTTTGTTATCGTCCCTTAGTCCCTCGATTTTGAATTTCCTGCATCTAGTGTATGCTTTCGTTCTTTTACTTAGAATTCGACATCGGTATCTTAATCCTACCAGGAAGTGATCTGAATCTATATTTGGTTTTCTATAGGTTCTCACTTGTAATATACTAGAAAACCTTCTTCTTTCTATTAGCACGTGATCTATCTGATTGTGTGTTATTCCATCTGGCGATCTCCATGTTTGTTTGTGTATGTCCTTTCTGGAGAAGCATGTTGACGCAACCACCATGTTTTTACTCGTCGCAAAATCAATCACACGCGTACCATTGTTGTTTGATTCCGCATGTAGACTTTCCTTGCCTATAATGGGCCTATACACCGGTTCTCTTCCAATTTTTGCATTTAAGTCCCCCATCACTGTCTTTAAGTCATTTGATGGTGTGCTGTCATACACTCTTTCTAGGGTGTTGTAGAAAGAGTCTTTTATAATATCTTCTTTCCCAGGTAGCAAACATAAGTCATTTTGACGTCAAATTTTGGTCAGTTACTGACCATTCCTGACGTCACTAACTGACGGCATAATGACGTTAAAATGACGGTCTAATGTCACAGACAATTGACGTCATTTTCCGACGCCTTATTGACGGCAAAAATAGGTCCATTGTACGACATACCGGTTTCTAGAAATGTTTTTTTTATGAAATTATAATGTTAAAATGTCTACTTAATAAACGTTTATTTAAAAATGTTCTTTTTCTTTATCTAAAAAAAAAAAAAAAAAAAAAAGCTTCTCTAACTGTTTCGTTACATGCTCTCAAGGCGGTCACCCATCCTAGTACCGTACCGTGCCCGTGTCGCTTGACTTCGATGATCCAGTGGACAGTGACGATCTTCTCACCCTGATGCTTCCTTATTAACTGTACTTGTCTATAACAGGTACATCTTTAACATGTTCAAAAATCTTGTAATGATAATCTTCTTGATAGTTATAACACTGCATGAAATAGTTATTATAGAACTATAATCACACGCAACTACATCCACTTATACCATAAATTCGCCACTTCAATCATAAAGTTGCGAAACAAACATATTGTAGTTAATTTTGTGGTTTTTATTTTATTATTACTTTATTATACAATATTAACCCTTAGTCTGTAAACGTTTTTTTGGCACCTTTAGTCTGTAAACCTGGGTCGTTTTCGTCCTGACGTTTGTTTAAAGTGTTAAAGTGTTACAAAAAATCTGAAAAAATTCATGGAGGTAATTCAAACCTTCAATTTGAAGTATCAATCATGAAATTATAAACAATTTAATTTTTTCACATAATTTGTATTAAAAAAATGGAGCAACTAGGGGTAAAATCATTTGTTTACTCAAAAAATCATAACTTTAAGACAAATAAAGATATCGAAATGAATCAAAACGGAAATTGAAGGGGAAAAACGTACCTTTCATAAAAAAAATATTTGTGCAATTATTTTGAAATAAAGTGCTTAAGTTTTGAACCTAAAAATTGCCAATAAATTACCCCAAATTTCGTAGTAAAAATAGTAATAAATATTTAATAATAAAAAATTAGTAATAAAATCAATAAGAAGTCAATAGTTAAGGGCCACAACATTTTTTTATTACCAAAAAGTAAAAAATCGAGAAACTTCCTCGCCCGACCGTTGCGCCATTTTTGTCGAAAAACTGAACAAAAACATTTTTGTAATTTTTTTTCGCGGTCAGATGTTTTTGTAACACTTTTACGGACACAATGAACACTTTAAAACGAAAAAAAATTATTTACGGTTTTGACTAACGTTGACTGTAAAGGTGGGTCGTTTTCGTCCGGAGAAGGATTCAAGTGTCTGCTGCGACGGCCGGAGGGGGGATGGCACGGTGAAAGTCGGTAAGCGGGTCCTCGGGGAGCATAATTTTTTTTACGGAGGCATAGTAGCGCCCTCCCTTCCCATGTTCAAAAGTTACAACTACATTTGATTTTCGCCCGGACGAAAACGACCCAGGTTTACAGACTAAGGGTTAAGAAGTAAAAATAGTTATATTACAAAAAGACCTTATTTGGACGACTTTAAGACGTCTTTAAAATGACGTCTTTAGATGGTCTAAAAAATGACGTCTTATAAACGTCCATTATTAGTCGCCGATGTCATAGACCAAAAATGACTAAAAATAGACGTCATATTGACGTTATGGAATGACGTCAGTATAATGTCATTTTTAAAGACATAGTCGCTTTTTGGTCATTTGACGTCATTTGTACAAACATGACTAGTATTTGACGTCAAAATGACATGTGCTTGCTACCTGGGTTGTCTTCTGTTTCCGCATGTGCATTGATCAGGCTCAGATTAAAAAACCTAGTTTTCATTCTAATGAGACAAATTCTGTCGTTTACCGGTCTGAATTCCAAGATTTCGTCGCGGAGGTTTTTGTGTATGTCAAAACCTACTCCCAGGGAGTGTCTGGCCGCCACTGCAGAAGAAATCGTAGTCCCTCACTCTGATGCAACTATTTCCCTTCCATCTTGTTTCTTGCATCGCCAAGATCTGTATTTTACATTCGCTCATCACTTCTGTAAGACTCTTCACAGCTGCCGTCTCCCATAGACTTCTTACGTTCCATGTTCCCATCTTCAGTTCCATATTTCGTCTGCCTAGTCGTTGCCGTTTTGACCGTCCTGTCCGAGGCCTCTCTTCTGGTTTCTTAACAATTAAGTTTCACGGGGCAGGTTGTTAGTCTAGCGCCCAATCCAGGGCCAGTTCCCTTCTCTTTCGTTCCCCCGTCTTCCCCAGGGGTTGTTTACCCTGGCTCCGACGGGGGTTAACAGCACCACCTCTTGAAGGCGAGATAGGGTGGAGTATGAGAGGTGAGAGGTATCATTTCCGAAGATCTACCATTCGGTGCACTTCACTACTCCTTACGGTGCCATTTATATAAACCAGTCCCGTCAAAATAGACGCTTCTGGTATTTATATAAACCAGTTCCGTCGAAATAGACGCTTCTGGTATTTGTTTCTAACTGCTGTTTTACATGTAACCAGTATCGTCGGATTAGACGCTTCTGGTATTTATGTGGACCAGTCCCGTCCAAATAGACGTTTCTGGCATTACATTATTACAATAATGACTACAAAGTACAGTAATAAAACACTTCCATGCAATTTATTTTTAATAGGTTACGCTAAAAACCGCATTCTTATTTTTAAGAGGTTGTTCTACTTCTTCGTAATCACGATAGACAATATCTAGAATTGTTTTAGTTACACTGGTAATTGTCGCAACACTAAGTTCATATGTAACTTTCGCATAACATCAAATAAGCATAAATCCGCGAAAAAATGTATTTAAAAAAGTTTGTTTAGTGAAATGTGTGTACTAAGAAACATTCGCTACATTTTTAATTTATCCTCCTAGCCCAGTCAAAATAGGTCCGATTGAAGCAAGTGGACGAAATAATTCCAATAGTTTTAAAACTTGGTAGAGATGTTTGTATAGTCTTTCTAATAAACGTCTAAAATCCTGAAAAATTGAAGGTGAGCGTTAGCCATCATCTTGAACAATAGGTGCACTTTTTCGATTTTTTGCATATCTCGTAAAATATTGACTTTATTTAAAAAGTAGTTATTATCAAAATTAAAGCTTATTAAATTGTCTACAAAAAAGATATTATTCAATTTTTGGATAACTATAATAGTTTTCGAGAAAATTGGCTGTGAATGTTGCCTAAATAGCTAGTGAACTCCAAATACTTTCTATATTGTACACAGGGTAGTAAGTACTTTAACAGATTACAGGCCGGTTGTTCCAACTTGTTGGTAAACAAACTAATAGTTAAATCAGTTAAATCATATGTCTATCTTTGTTTAATTCAAAGGAAAAACAAAGACATATATGATATAACTATTAGTTAGTTTACCAACGAGTTGAAACAACCGGCCATATAAGGGATGATTTCTCACATAAATTTTAAACAAAAACTTTTTATATGACCATATGTCCAAAACGGCTTAGTTTGAAAAATACAGGGTGTCAAAGTTGAAGGAAAAATTTTTCCAAAAATTCCGAAAACCATTGGTTATTTTGATGAAACTTTGAACACACACCAAGTTTCATCAAAATAACTCGAGTAGTTTCCGAAATTTTTGGAAAAAACAAAATTTTTCCTTCAACTCTGACACCCTGTATTTTTCAAACTAAGCCATTTTGGACACATGGTCATATAAACAGTTTTTGTTTAAAATTTATGTGAGAAATCATCCCTTATATGGCCGGTTGTTTCAACTCGTTGGTAAACTAACTAATAGTTATATCATATATGTCTTTGTTTTTCCTTTGAATTAAACAAAGATAGACATATGATTTAACTATTAGTCTGTTTACCAACAAGTTGGAACAACCGGCCTGTAATCTGTTAGAGTAGGGGAGACCGGGGCTAGACCGCTAGTTTTTTTTCGGTGCCGATTTTTAACAACAAAATAAATAATTTAAGTTAAAATTGGTATACCACTGTAAAGAGTGAACCTTTAGCTACAAAATTTATACAGGAAATTTTTATCTACGTCGCTTTGTTTAACCGGTATAGAGCAAAAACGACAACGGTGCAAAAATTGAAATCTCAAAAATGCCGGGGTTGAACCGTTACCCCCCCGGGGTAAATCACTGCATTTTCAATACATATACGTACATCTAATCCTGAAACAAGTAGAAACTTGCACATTGCTTCCTCATAGTTTTTAAGTGTGCAAGTAGAAACTTGCACATTGCTTCTTCTTAATTTTTAAGTGTGCAAGTAGAAACTTGCACATTGCTTCCTCATAATTTTTAAGTGTGCAAGTAGAAACTTGCACATTCCTTCCTCATAGTTTTTTAAGTGTGCAAGTAGAAACCTGCACATTGCTTCCTTATGGTTTTTAAGTGTGCAAGTAGAAACTTTCGCTCACAAAGCTCCTCTATGAGGAAGCTTGTGTTTTATTCGATGTATAATTATTAGTATTTATTTGTTTTGGCTTCCTCATAGAGGAAGCTTTGTGAGCGAAAGTTTCTACTTGCACACTTAAAAACCATAAGGAAGCAATGTGCAGGTTTCTACTTGCACACTTAAAAAACTATGAGGAAGGAATGTGCAAGTTTCTACTTGCACACTTAAAAATTATGAGGAAGCAATGTGCAAGTTTCTACTTGCACACTTAAAAATTATGAAGAAGCAATGTGCAAGTTTCTACTTGCACACTTAAAAACTATGAGGAAGCAATGTGCAAGTTTCTACTTGCACACTTAAAAAATATGAGGAAGCAATGTGCAAGTTTCTACTTGCACACTTTTTTATTATCCTAAAACATTATTTTTTGAAGTCTCAATTATTGAGACTTAAGATGTTCCAACTGTCCCTCTTAGACGAGATGAATAGTGAATAAACTAAGGTTTAAAGTTAACCGACGTTTGTAAAATCACGACAATAGATTTCCTCGTCACCCATGAGGTACTATTGTTGACGCGTTTTTTTTTAAATATCCGATATCTCAATATTTGCGAAAGTGAAAGCAACCACGGTCATTTCTAAAAAAATTGAAAAATTTTTTTAAAACAAACCCCTTTACCGATTATCGCCAAATTCATACCAACCTTCCTTGAATGTTACTCTATTGATTAAAAAAAAATTAAGCCCAATATCTCAATATTTGCAGAAGTTAGAGCAACCACGGACATTTCTAAAAAAAATTCAAAAATTTTTTTCCTCATTTTCTGTATCCAATTCCTGCTCTTCTCCAATCTCCTAATTATTTATGAAAATAATTTAAGAATTTAAGAATTTAAAAATTGAATAATAAAAGTAGTAGATAATCTAAAATCAGACTGAGAGTATACAAACCTTTTTTTTCCCTTCGTACTTTTTTCTCTTCTTCTCTTTTCATCTTTCTTTTCTATATTCTTTTTCCTGCCTTGTTCCTTTTTCTTCTTTCCACCTTTTATTCTCTCACCTTCTATTTCTTTCGGTTCCCTATCTTTTCTCGTTACTTCGTTCTCAAATTCCATTTTTTCTTGTTCCCTATCTTTTCGAGTTTCTTTAGGTTCACTTACGTTCACTTTTTATCTCGTCTTTATGACAGCTCGTAACGTAGCAACTTATAACATTAAAATGAAATTAGCGGTAACATGTAATCAAACATAAAAACACAACCTGCTTTGCGCGAAGTCATATACGGCAACAATTATTTTTTTATTTATGAAATACATTTATTAAACATTCCGAGTATTGACATAAGGGTTAATAAATGTGTAACAAATCTGCTTTAAAAATATGTAAGTTATTTGATAAAGTATCATCTAAGAAATGTATTTAATTTAGCGAGGATCGGTGAAAGAGTTACCGATTTTTGCTTAAAAAGTTACATGTATTAGTTATATGTAATTTTATACAGTGTATCATTAAAAAAAGGTTGGTATTGAATTTGGCGATAATCGGTAAAAAAATCCTGTTTTTATATTGAATTTTTCCAAATTTTAAATGCCTTTAACTCAAGAACTGATCAACCAAATCTTAAAGAATTATATATGAAATAATGGTAAAAAGACTGAAGAATTATATATGAAATAGAGGTAGAAAAGACTGAAGAATATAATAAAATTAGAAATAGCCCAATATTTCAAAGTTATAGCAACCACGAACATTTCTAAAAAAATTCAAAAAAATTTCTTAAAAAGAACCCCTTTACCGATCATCGCCAAATTCAATACTAATTTTCCTTAAATGATACTCTATCGATTAAAAAAAAATTCAGCCCGATATCTCAATATTTGCGGAAGTTAGAGCAACCACGAACATTTCTAAAAAAATTAAAATTTTTTTTAAAAAAGAACCCCTTTACCGATCATCGCCAAATTCAATACCAACCTTCCTTGAATGATACTCTATCGATTAAAAAAAAAAATAGCCAGATATCTCAATATTTGCGGAAGTTAGAGCAACCACGGACATTTCTAAAAAAATTCAAAATTTTTTTAAAAAAGAACCCCTTTACCGATCATCGCCAAATTCAATACCAACCTTCTTTGAATGATACTCTATCGATTAAAAAGAAACAGCCCGATATCTCAATATTTGCGGAAGTTAGAGCAACCACAGACATTAAATCTGCACATACACACACACATACATACGGACATGCAATTTTAGGCGATATTTCGACGTTTTACAACAATCTGAACATATTGGCAGAAAAAACTCTAAAACCAATCTCTTCGTTGGTTTCTTCTACCCCTATTTCATATATAATTTTTTTAAATTTGGTTGACTAAACCCAACTTAAATGCAATCGAAGGTTCATATACGAAATTCACGAAAACAAAGCTTCCTCTATGAGGAAGCAAAATGATAGGATACATTTTAATAATTGTTTTTTAAGAGAAAAATAAAAATTTATTTCAAATTTTTATGCGAAACATTAAAAAATAATTGTTTTACCTATTCCATAAAACAATCAAGGCACGTGAATACAGATCCTGACAAGCGCACGCATGTGTTGTGTGCCCTACGCTCGCACGCAATGCACTGTTTCCCATATGCTCTGCTTGTCAACTTCTTTGAGCACACGCAGCACGTATTATCCAAGTCTTCGTCAGAATCCGACCGCTGCTGCTTCCTTGATTTCGATTTACGCCCACTGCTTGTCGAAGGCTGCGGTTCTGTTTGTGTGGCATTTTTTTGGGCCGGCCTCTTAATTGTTTTGCGGCTGCGGAAACGCTCATTTTATTTTTTCTCACCGCAAGAACTGCCTCTTGAGTTGCTCCTTGTCGACGGGAGTCGTTTTGCGACGATACGTGCGTACCATTTCCCTCCTGTACAACTGACGCACGTGCAAGAGAAGACAGAATCACGCCGCTCGAAGGAAACCTAACCTGAAATCGCCGTGAGCTGAAGTCGTGCGCCCGGCGCGCCACAGTGACGAGACTAGTGGACCAGCCCCGGGTGCTCACTAGCGGATAAGCCCCAAACATAAGTTTCAGGTTTGATCGCCCACGAAATATTAGACATCAACGATAATGAAAAAACTACACTGGATTCGTGTTCAGCATGCATTACTCTTTATAATCACATACTTTGAGATTCGGTGATACAATAATATTCAAGATATTACAAAATTTCCACGCGCAGAAAATTTCACTTTCACCTTCCGAAAACACGTTTGCCCTCGTAAAAATCATAACACGGCAGGTAACCTGCCGAAACTCCGTTGGTCACATGGGTACCATAAGCAGCGTTTACAATGTTAATAGCGAGTTCGCACAATATACAGGTTCCGAGATATTTGATTTTGCGGACTTACCCCGTTAGCGGTCTAGCCCCGGTCTCCCCTACTTACTACCCTGTGTACAATATAGAAAGTATTTGGAGTTTATTAGCTATTTAGGCAACATTCACAGCCAATTTTCTCAAAAACTATTATAGTTATCCAAAAATTGAATAATATCTTTTTTGTAGACAATTTAATAAGCTTTTATTTTGATAATAACTATTTTTTCAATAGTCAATATTTTACGAGATATATGCAAAACAACCAAAAAATGCATGTATTTGTCAAGATGGCGGCAAACGCTCACCTTCAATTTTTCAGGACTTTTTAGACGTTCATTAGTAAGTCTAAACAAACATCTGTACCAAGTTTTAAAACTATTGGAATTATTTCGTCTCTTTTTTTCTATTTTGACTGCAGTATTTGGAAAAATGAATAATTAGTTCATGTTATTTGTAATTTCAAGTAACATTCGTATAGGAATAAATATTTGCCAACCATACTTTATCATTTGTTGCTTGTCCGTAAACCGTTCATTATCAGTGTTAGTATGTACTCATACCCTAGATACCCACATAAGAAAATTGAAATTCTTTAAATAATACCACGCATTGAATATCACAACAATTGCAAACTTCTATTTATTTATTGAAGATAAAGAACTATCAGGAATAAAGCACATTGTTCATTTCTATCTTACTATATTATTACTATATTACATATTACTATATTATACTGGTTACACAGAGGAATGTTATCAATAAAGAGAATTATCGCTCGTCAAAAGCAAAAACTAAGTAGTAGAATACGGCTGATCTTCCGAGCAATATTAGGGCGTTTAGGCCAGTCATATTAGACATCGAACCTTCCAATTAATCTTCCCAGGTTGCAACCACCATTAATCGTTTTGATTTGAGGTGCTATAAGTGGGATTTATTTTGCTTCGCAAAATTAACGGGGAATAAAAAGTTATTAACAATATTATCAACAAAAAACGCGATTTTTTAATTTTTTTCTCAAGTATCTCGGAAACTAAGCAAGATAGGGTAACTAACTATACATACTTTTTTTGTACAGCGTAAAATTATCTACAATAATGATCTGAACAACGTTTATCGTCAAGTCAGTCGTTTAGCTTGCACGCGCCGTCAAACTCCAAGACTCGGATCCCGAAAACCTTCAATTTCGTCGTAACTTTGCGCGTCAATGAAAAAATCAGCGTTTGCCGTACGAAAAAAATACAAGGGTCCTTTTTTATTGCAAAAATTTCGTCCACAGCAAGATGCATATGATAAAATTCGTCTGAAATAAATTTAAGGCCTGAAAACAGCGAAAAACTAAGACTATTCCAAAAAGTCAAAATTTTTTGTCTACATAGCTACAAACTAAAGAAAAAGGGTCTAAAAATCGATTGCACCATGAAAAGTATTCTTTGTAGTTCTCAGATAATGTGTGAGTTTTAATTCTATTTTAAATGACGGAAAAAAATCATTGGTGCAACATAAAAAAAAGACGAAATCGATGGTTTTCGGGATACGAGTCTCGGAGTTTGACGGCGCGTGCAAGCTAAACGACTGACTTGACAATAAACGTTGTTCAGATCATTATTGTAGATAATTTTACGCTCTACAAAAAAGGTATGTATAGTTAGTTACCCTATCTTGCTTAGTTTTCGAGATATTTGAGAAAAATAAAAAAAATCGCGTTTTTTGTTGATAATATTGTTAATAACTTTTTTCCCCGTTAATTTTGCAAAACAAAATAAATCCCACTTATAGCACTTCAAATCAAAACGATTAATGGTGGTTGCAACCTGAAAAGATTAATTGGAAGGTCTAATATGACTGGCCTATTTGTTAAAAAAAATATATAAGAGTATTTAAAATAAATTTAATTATCAAGCCAACGTTTCGACCTTACTTGGTCTTCCTCAGGGCATACCATAGAATTACATCCAAAGAATTAAATAATAATAAAGGAATAAAAAGAACTGTTGGAGCTCACATCCAAAGCATTGGAGTTATCGCAGAAAAACAAATGTGACACGATAAAGAAAACAAATTACAATGGTCACAGTCAAATTCAAATTTCACGTTGTCACAGAGCTCATAATCACCTTTTGTTGTAATAAACTCCAACAGTTCTTTTTATTCTTTTATTATTATCTTTGGATGTAAATCTATATGGTATGCCCTGAGGAAGACCAAGTAAGGTCGAAACGTTGGCTTGTTAATTAAATTTATTTTAAATACTCTTATATATATTTTTTAACAACACCCTAATATTGCTCGGAAGATCAGCCGTATTCTACTACTTAGCTTTTGCTTTTGTCGAGCGATAATTCTCTTTATTGATAACATTCCTCTGTGTAACCAGTAATATAGGATAGAAATGAACAATAAATGTGCTTTATTTCTGATATTTCTTTATTGATAGCGTCAATAAATAAATAAAAGTTTGCAATCGTTATGATATTCAATACGTGGTATTATATAGAAAATTTCAATTTTTTTATGTGCGCATCTAGGGCATGAGTACATAATAACACTGATAACGAATGGTTTACGGACAAGCAACGAATGATAAAGTATGGTTGGCAAATGTTTATTCCTGTACGAATGTTGCTTGAAATTACAAATGACCTTGTATTTACATTTTTTGTATGTACATACATAAGTGCATTAAAATGTGTGAATAAAAAACAGCATAAAGAAGAAAAATCTCAAAAAAGTCGTAGAAATATTTTCCATTTAGCATTACAAGTAACACTTTTGCAGGTATAAAGATTATTGATCAATCACATTTCGGTTGCATAGCTTTATGAATTATGTACCGATAACAAAAGACACTTGTAATCCTTTCACATACCTGTCATTATTACATTACACTTATTTTAAGCTTTTCTTTTTATCGGTACATAATTCACAAAGCCACACAGTCGAAATGTGATTGGCCAAAAATCTTTACATCTGTAAAAGTAATACTTGTAATGCAAAATAGAAAATATGTCTACGATTTTTTTCAGATTTTTCTTCCTTATGCTGTTTTCATTCACGAATTTTAATGCACCTATGTACAAGAAATGTAAATACAATAATTTTTAAATCAGCAGTAAACTACTGAGCTTCTATTTTTAAATAAAAACATGTCACACTGTTGTTAGAGACGAATCATCGTATGCGAACGTTAATATTTGGAGCTTAGGATCAGAGATGGCATTGAAATGCGGTATTGTTCCTTTTCTCCCCCTTTTCATGTCTACGGTGCCATCTCCCTCCGCGCTGAGTAGTTAGTCTTCGCAAGGCTCGCGAGTGTGGCACATGTCCAATCGTAAGTTGTACGCGATTGAGCATCGAGATACTATTTACAATAAAGTATTTTGTTCATTTGCAATCCGGTGTGTTGGGTACGTTGTACCAGACTTATTAAACCGCTCGCAACTGTAATACAGAGCCGGTAAAAAAATTTTCATATAAAAACATGTATAAACATATGTAATTATATATCACATATGCCCATACACGTTTTTTTCTCTGGTACAATCTCTGTTCGTACATACACTAAAAATAATAAAAAGGAGAATCTCTCTAAAAATAATTACAAAAATTATATTTGCATTGCCTTTTTACAAAAAGTGAGGTTTGAGATAATGAGAAAAATGTGCCTATACATAATCATATAGTACATAGTCATACAGTTATTATACAACGATTATATGTGGGCATTTGTCTCATTACCTCAAACTTCACTTATTATAAAGAATGCAATACCATAATAAACTTTTATTAATTTTTAGGAACTTCTCTTTATTATTTTTCCTGTGTACACGAACAAAGATTGTACAAGAGAAAGAAACATGTATGGACATATTTGATGTATAATTATATATTTTATAATTTATATATCAAATTAATTTATATATGTTTTTATATGACGAAATTTTTACCAGGGAACGTCTATCTGTCTGTGTGTCAATCTGTCTGTTTGTTTGTCTGCCTATCATATGACTGTCACTTTGAAACTCAATCCTTACGTTTACGCGAGCGTTACCTCTGTACTAATTTACGATAATTCATTCCGCATAAACGGGGATCTGTAGCACATCTTATCCTGCGTTATCAAGAGACACGGTAGTGTCTCGCGCCAAGTACACGCGAAGCGAGACCGCACCGTGATTCTTTTACGCGACGCGACGAGTTGCGAGTATTCGAGATGTTGAGATCTTAATAACGAGTAATAGAAATAACGCTCGCGTAAACGTTGTCTCATATGAAATGACTCATATGCTTACCTTCGTACAAATGCTTTTCTCCGAGAGAGCCGCCAGACAGACGTAGGCTTCTTCAGTCCACTATGTATACCCATAGTACACAAACAGTATTTATAAAAGTACTTATAAAAAACACTAAATTCACCACTTCAGAACACTGAACTGAAAACTTCAGAATACTGAATTCAGTGGAGCACGTTATGTCACGATTGTTCGTAACGGAATCGTAACGTCCACTAAGATTGTTTTGTTTATGCAAGTTCGGCTCGCGCCGAGCGAGAAAAACAATAACATTTCCTTTTCTTCCCTCTCACTCATTGTCAGCTGATATCGATCGATGCCGCTATTCTGCTATTGCTTTCTCGGCGCGGATCTGAAGGAGAGTGTACGCGTTGGGATACGCGCAGATAATGACACTCAATTTATAGGAAGACAGTCCCTGAATATATACGTGAAATATCAAGAGACACGGTAGTGTCTCGCGTTAAGTATGTGGTCTTTTTACAAGCGGACTCTGTTAAAGCGGAGCGCGAGACCGACCGTGTCTCTTAACGCGACGCGACGGGTTGCGAGTACTCGAGATGTTGAGATCTCATATAACGAGTGAACGGATCAAGTTCTAAGTAGGCTTGATCGATAGCTTGGGGTTCGAATTGGGGGGTATCTCCTATAACATTTTCCGCTACGTGCCCTACGAGCGGAGATATTGCGACGTAAAGTCGAAAATGTGAAATTTTATTATTAAGATACAACTCCTCCTAACGCCGACGTCTCTCGACCAATCAGAGGAATCAGAGAAATGTCACTTTCACTTTTTCGACACTGGCGCGCTACTATCGCCAGTTTCGAAATCGGTATGTTATTATTACGTGTGCGTACTGCGCTCAGTGCAGTTAGTGCAGTTAGTATGTATATACTACGTGTGTGTCCTGCGCGCAGTGCAGACAGTGCGTACAGCGCGCTGTCACAGTCAGTTAACCTACACGGTAGTGTCTCGCGTCATCATAACAGGAATCAGAAACATTGTGTCATATAGCTTCGGGGCGAGGCTGAAGGCACTAATATCTCTCAACCGAGAGAAAACCCCCCAAAAAAAAGTCTCGCGTCATCATCAACAAGTATACGCGCGGAGCGATACCGACCGTGACTCTTTACGTGATGCGACAATTAATATTTTTTCTGATTCAAGGTAATCGTTTTATTTACATGTAATTATCCTATTATTATACGACGCGAAGCGCGACCGCACCGTGACTCTTTTATGCGACTAAGTGCATGTGACATCATATAACGGCAGGGAGCTGATGTCGAGGAGATTTTCCCGTTTACGCGAAGAAATTATCGTAAGTTATTATATTATACTACAGAAGTAATGCTCGTGTATATCAAGAGACACGAGTGTCTCGCGTCAAGTACACGCGAAGCGAGACCGCACCGTGACTCTTTTATACGTGACTAAGTACATGTGACAGGAATTATAGTAGTCTACGTTTACGTGAGTATTACTTCTGTAACAACTTATACGATATCATCGTAGTTACTATAAAATCTCTCGTTTACGCGGAGGAATTATCGTATCATAAGTTACTACAGAAGTAACGCTCGCGTAAACATAGGTTAGGTTACCGGTTTTTTACAAATTTTACATAAAACGCGAGATTCACTTATGTATGCAAGTTCAACGTTTATCGAGTTAATGTGTAATAATTTTCCTATTAATGTAAATAGATGGAACGTGAAAAAGAGCAGGAAAAGGAAAGAGCGCTAGCGGCGAAGAAAAGATGCCGACCGAAAAATCTCCGCAGTCAGAAAATGTGCAATCTGATGGCCCCGCGATTAAGAAGATAAGAAAAATCCAGATATAGATACAAGTTTCTTGCCAGATAGGGAAAGGGAGGAGGAGGAAAATAAATTTAGGGAAGAATTAAAGCAAGAATGGGCTAAAAAGTAAAACGCGTTGAAGGAAGAAGAAATTGAGATCACATTCAGTTATTGGGATGGATCTGGCCATCGTCGGAGTGTTATAATGAAGAAAGGTGAATGTATCAGTGATTTAGAGATACTCCAGTGTCACTTTTGGAGTAACATTGGCGTGATATATAATGTTCTGCTGCATAAATTTAATTTTCACATACAGGTAATTCTATCTATCAGCTTCTTCAGAGATGTTTAGAAGTTCTGAGGCATGAATTCAGCGAGCTTAAAACAGTAATGGCAGATCAGTTAATGTATGTCAAGGAAGATCTTATATTACCGCACCATTAGACGTTGTACGATTTTATTGTAACTAAGGTAAATATACTAAATGATAAAACTTATGAAGCAATATCACAATGTTGGCATGTTATTTTATTTTACTTAGGTATTTATCACGATTGAAAGAATACTTTGTATAATTCTCCTTTATGTTATTTTAGATCATGATACGAGAGGAACAAACACATTTTTCCAGCAAGTAGATGGGAACCTTTTGATCCAACAAAAAGTTACGACAAGTATACAGTGTCGGATAAAAATAGGAAGAAAGATAAAATTTGATAAACTTATATTCAACGAATTGTCCAATTTCGTTTAAAGGATTCAGATTCAAAGGACTGTAATTTAGTAGAGCTACATAATCGAGTAAATGAATTAAATATCACATAATTGAATGAATTAAAATGACAGTCCTTAAAAATACAATGTAGCTACAATATATATATATATATATATATATATATATATATATATATATATATATATATATATATATATTACAATCTTCTTTATAATGAATCAATTGTTTGATGAAATAAAGATGTTTATCTGGTTATTTATAATATTTACAGTCCTTTGAATCTGAATCCTTTAAACGAAATTGGACAATTCGTTGAATATAAGTTTATCAGATTTTATCTTTCTTCCTATTTTTATCCGACACTGTATACTTGTCGTAACTTTTCGTTGGATCAAAAGGTTCCCATCTACTCGATGAAAAAATGTGTTTGTTCCTCTCGTACCATGATCTAAAATAACATAAAGGAGAATTATACAAAGTATTCTTTCAATCGTGATAAATACCTAAGTAAAATAAAATAACATGCCAACATTGTGATATTGCTTCATAAGTTTTTAGTATATTTACCTTAGTTACAATAAAATCGTAAAACATCTAATGGTGCTGTAATATAAGATCCTCCTTGACATACATTAAATGATCTGCCATTACTGTTTTAAGCTCGCTGAATTCATGCCTAAGAACTTCTAAACATCTCTGAAAAAGCTGATAGATAGAATTACCTGTATGTGAAAATTAAATTTATGCAGCAGAACATTATATATCACGCCAATGTTACTCCAAAAGTGACACTGGAGTATCTCCATCATATATATATATATATATACATTCATCTTTCTTCATTATAACACTCCGACGATGGCCAAATTCATCCCAATAACTGAATAACATAAAAGAAAATTATACAAAGTTATTTTTAATGATAAATACCTAAGAAAAACTTTTCCGGCATGTGATTCCTCGATTTCAACAGAAGCATCGTACATAACACGAATATCATCGTGAACGTTATTCAAAGAATTGCACGTGTCGAAAAATCCAATGCTCAATCTAACAAACCCGATCATTTATCTTCTCATTTCTCACAAAAATTAAAGGAGAATGTTAAATTTATCCTTAAAAATAGGCAAAATTCAAGCAGCTGTAACTTTGTTAAAAATAAACGAAATTTAAATTTTAAAAAAAGATTTTAAAGCTTGAAATTTCTACTTTCGAAAGGTTACTATTATTTTTTAGTTTCTGTGAGTTTGATAATTTTTACATATAAAAAACTACGAGCTGGACGAAATAGAAAATTTTTCTCTCACTTTGTGGGCCTGTCACGTGCACAAAAAAAATCTGCGAAAATTTTTGACTTCCTAACATGAAAGCTTGATGTTTTTCTTGCAAAATCTTTTTTTACGATGATTTTTTTAAGAGAGTTATGAGCAATTAAAGTCAAAATGCTCATTTCTTATTCAATCCACGATAACTCAGCAACAAAAAATCGTAGAAACATTAAAAAAAAAAAGATTTTGTAAGGAAAACTTCAAGCTTTCATGTTAAGAAGTCGAAAATTTTCACAGATTTTTTTTGTGCACGTGACAGGCCCACAAAGTGAGAGAAAAATTTTCTATTTTGTCCAGCTCGTAGTTTTTTATATGTAAAAATTATCAAACTCATAGAAACTAAAAAATAATAGTAACCTTTCAAAATTAGAGATTTTAAGCTTTAAAATCCTTTTTTTAAATTTAAATTTTGTTTATTTTAACAAATTATTGTAATACAGGAATAAAGATGTTTGTAAATAGCCTAATCTTCTTTACATGTGCATGTGTTTAGTAAAGAAAATTTATTTTATATGTACAGATCCTTGTTGTTGTTGAACATACAGAAGTGTTATGTTTACATACTATTACTTAGACATACTATCACCTAAGGATATACTATACTAGTACATGCTTATAACATATTACGCTGAGTTGTATTTGTATTCTATGTCGCAAAATATATATGTTATAAACATATACTGTTTAATGCTTATATGATCCCTAATACTACAAAAAGAAATGATATCACAACAAAATTACCTTTTTAAAAAAAGGTAAAAAAAAGGCGTTAAGTATGTGGCGCGCAGCATGTTAGCTCGAAGAAAGTGGTTATATCAAAAAATCGAAGTATCTGTGTATCTCAAAAAATTGAAGTATCTGTGTATATCTCAAAAAATTGAAGTATCTGTGTATACCTAAAAAAAACTGATGAGATATTTTTATACTTCTAAAAAATCGATGTGGTATGTTTGTTTTTTCACAAAAATAAATGATATCTATAAATTGCGTTAATTATAAAATGAATATATATTCTTCGGAAAATAACTGTTGTATTATTTTTAAAAAATATCTTTGTATTTAAGTGTCTTCTTACACAAGTCATAATAGCTTCATTTTTCCTTACAGCCATTATAATATAACCAAATTCCGTTACCTAACTCAACCCAAGTGTGATATGTATCTTTTTAAATAAATGTTTTCTTGATTGATCTTTAAATAAATCTTTAAATTGCGTTAATCAGAAAGAGAAGATACAATTACAAAATTTTTAATCCAACACAGGAATACACGGTATTTAAATGCAAAGATGTTAATCGCAAAGATTAAAAACTGTTAAAGAAGTAACAATAAAAAATGCAAATATTTTATTGAAATAAAAAAAAATTTCGTACAAATACTTAACGCTGCTTTTTTACTCCAGTCACAACAAAATTACTTTTTTTAAAAAAAGGTAAAAAAAGGCGCCAAGTACACGCGCAGCATGTTAGCTCGAAGAAAGTGGTTATGGAGTAAAAAAGCAGCGTTAAGTATTTGTACGAAATTTTTTTTTATTTCAATAAAATATTTGCATTTTTTATTGTTACTTCTTTAACAGTTTTTAATCTTTGCGATTAACATCTTTGCATTTAAATACCTTGTATTCCTGTGTTGGATTAAAAATTTTGTAATTGTATCTTCTCTTTCTGATTAACGCAATTTAAAGATTTATTTAAAGATCAATCAAGAAAACATTTATTTAAAAAGATACATATCACACTTGGGTTGAGTTAGGTAACGGAATTTGGTTATATTATAATGGCTGTAAGGAAAAATGAAGCTATTATGACTTGTGTAAGAAGACACTTAAATACAAAGATATTTTTTAAAAATAATACAACAGTTATTTTCCGAAGAATATATATTCATTTTATAATTAACGCAATTTATAGATATCATTTATTTTTGTGAAAAAACAAACATACCACATCGATTTTTTAGAAGTATAAAAATATCTCATCAGTTTTTTTCAGGTATACACAGATACTTCAATTTTTTGAGATATACACAGATAGTTCAATTTTTTGAGATACACAGATACTTCGATTTTTTGATATAACCACTTTCTTCGAGCTAACATGCTGCGCGCCACATACTTAACGCCTTTTTTTTACCTTTTTTTAAAAAGGTAATTTTGTTGTGATATCATTTCTTTTTGTAGTATTAGGGATCATATAAGCATTAAACAGTATATGTTTATAACATATATATTTTGCGACATAGAATACAAATACAACTCAGCGTAATATGTTATAAGCATGTACTAGTATAGTATATCCTTAGGTGATAGTATGTCTAAGTAATAGTATGTAAACATAACACTTCTGTATGTTCAACAACAACAAGGATCTGTACATATAAAAATAAATTTTCTTTACTAAACACATGCACATGTAAAGAAGATTAGGCTATTTACAAACATCTTTATTCCTGTATTACAATAATTTGTTAAAATAAACAAAATTTAAATTTAAAAAAAGGATTTTAAAGCTTAAAATCTCTAATTTTGAAAGGTTACTATTATTTTTTAGTTTCTATGAGTTTGATAATTTTTACATATAAAAAACTACGAGCTGGACAAAATAGAAAATTTTTCTCTCACTTTGTGGGCCTGTCACGTGCACAAAAAAAATCTGTGAAAATTTTCGACTTCTTAACATGAAAGCTTGAAGTTTTCCTTACAAAATCTTTTTTTTTTTAATGTTTCTACGATTTTTTGTTGCTGAGTTATCGTGGATTGAATAAGAAATGAGCATTTTGACTTTAATTGCTCATAACTCTCTTAAAAAAATCATCGTAAAAAAAGATTTTGCAAGAAAAACATCAAGCTTTCATGTTAGGAAGTCAAAAATTTTCGCAGATTTTTTTTGTGCACGTGACAGGCCCACAAAGTGAGAGAAAAATTTTCTATTTCGTCCAGCTCGTAGTTTTTTATATGTAAAAATTATCAAACTCACAGAAACTAAAAAATAATAGTAACCTTTCGAAAGTAGAAATTTCAAGCTTTAAAATCTTTTTTTAAAATTTAAATTTCGTTTATTTTTAACAAAGTTACAGCTGCTTGAATTTTGCCTATTTTTAAGGATAAATTTAACATTCTCCTTTAATTTTTGTGAGAAATGAGAAGATAAATGATCGGGTTTGTTAGATTGAGCATTGGATTTTTCGACACGTGCAATTCTTTGAATAACGTTCACGATGATATTCGTGTTATGTACGATGCTTCTGTTGAAATCGAGGAATCACATGCCGGAAAAGTTTTTCTTAGGTATTTATCATTAAAAATAACTTTGTATAATTTTCTTTTATGTTATTCAGTTATTGGGATGAATTTGGCCATCGTCGGAGTGTTATAATGAAGAAAGATGAATGTATATATATATATATATATATGATGGAGATACTCCAGTGTCACTTTTGGAGTAACATTGGCGTGATATATAATGTTCTGCTGCATAAATTTAATTTTCACATACAGGTAATTCTATCTATCAGCTTTTTCAGAGATGTTTAGAAGTTCTTAGGCATGAATTCAGCGAGCTTAAAACAGTAATGGCAGATCATTTAATGTATGTCAAGGAGGATCTTATATTACAGCACCATTAGATGTTTTACGATTTTATTGTAACTAAGGTAAATATACTAAAAACTTATGAAGCAATATCACAATGTTGGCATGTTATTTTATTTTACTTAGGTATTTATCACGATTGAAAGAATACTTTGTATAATTCTCCTTTATGTTATTTTAGATCATGGTACGAGAGGAACAAACACATTTTTTCATCGAGTAGATGGGAACCTTTTGATCCAACGAAAAGTTACGACAAGTATACAGTGTCGGATAAAAATAGGAAGAAAGATAAAATCTGATAAACTTATATTCAACGAATTGTCCAATTTCGTTTAAAGGATTCAGATTCAAAGGACTGTAAATATTATAAATAACCAGATAAACATCTTTATTTCATCAAACAATTGATTCATTATAAAGAAGATTGTAATATATATATATATATATATATATATATATATATATATATATATATATATATATATATATTGTAGCTACATTGTATTTTTAAGGACTGTCATTTTAATTCATTCAATTATGTGATATTTAATTCATTTACTCGATTATGTAGCTCTACTAAATTACAGTCCTTTGAATCTGAATCCTTTAAACGAAATTGGACAATTCGTTGAATATAAGTTTATCAAATTTTATCTTTCTTCCTATTTTTATCCGACACTGTATACTTGTCGTAACTTTTTGTTGGATCAAAAGGTTCCCATCTACTTGCTGGAAAAATGTGTTTGTTCCTCTCGTATCATGATCTAAAATAACATAAAGGAGAATTATACAAAGTATTCTTTCAATCGTGATAAATACCTAAGTAAAATAAAATAACATGCCAACATTGTGATATTGCTTCATAAGTTTTATCATTTAGTATATTTACCTTAGTTACAATAAAATCGTACAACGTCTAATGGTGCGGTAATATAAGATCTTCCTTGACATACATTAACTGATCTGCCATTACTGTTTTAAGCTCGCTGAATTCATGCCTCAGAACTTCTAAACATCTCTGAAGAAGCTGATAGATAGAATTACCTGTATGTGAAAATTAAATTTATGCAGCAGAACATTATATATCACGCCAATGTTACTCCAAAAGTGACACTGGAGTATCTCTAAATCACTGATACATTCACCTTTCTTCATTATAACACTCCGACGATGGCCAGATCCATCCCAATAACTGAATGTGATCTCAATTTCTTCTTCCTTCAACGCGTTTTACTTTTTAGCCCATTCTTGCTTTAATTCTTCCCTAAATTTATTTTCCTCCTCCTCCCTTTCCCTATCTGGCAAGAAACTTGTATCTATATCTGGATTTTTCTTATCTTCTTAATCGCGGGGCCATCAGATTGCACATTTTCTGACTGCGGAGATTTTTCGGTCGGCATCTTTTCTTCGCCGCTAGCGCTCTTTCCTTTTCCTGCTCTTTTTCACGTTCCATCTATTTACATTAATAGGAAAATTATTACACATTAACTCGATAAACGTTGAACTTGCATACATAAGTGAATCTCGCGTTTTATGTAAAATTTGTAAAAAACCGGTAACCTAACCTATGTTTACTCGAGCGTTACTTCTGTAGTAACTTATGATACGATAATTCCTCCGCGTAAACGAGAGATTTTATAGTAACTACGATGATATCGTATAAATTGTTACAGAAGTAATACTCACGTAAACGTAGACTACTACCCACACAGCACACTTTATTTGAGGGACGTCCTACAGACATCATTTTGGAATATCGCAATAACCGCAGGACATCCCAAAATGATCTCAGATATCCGGTGGATATCCATTGGATGCACAAGTGTCCGGCTATTTAGTATCTTGCAGACATCTTAGATGACGTCCACAGGATATCTGAGGCAGATCGAAAAATATCGCAAGATATTAATTAATTCCCAAAAAAATATTCTATTGTTTAGTGGCTCCCTTGATTTTAAAGGATTTTCCTCTGAAATACGGTCTCAAGAAGATATTTTAAAATCTAGAGGAATATCCTCTAACCATGAGACACTAGACTTAAGATTGCAGTCCTCTTAATGCTAGAGGACTGACACTGATTTCCGATATTCACCCGACATAAAAAAAAAATTATTTATTTCGAAATTTTATTACTATTTTTTAAGTAAATTTGTTTCTTAAGATGCAGTCTATGATTATAAATATTTTCTGGTATCTGAAAAAACACTTACCTTGGTGGGATTCGAACTCGGGACCTCTGGATCGTGAGCCAACTGCCTTACGTGGTAGACTACTTCTTAATTTAATGTGAGCGTTATATATAGTCTACATATGTCATAACCAGCGCAAATATATAATTTTTCAAAAATCATCTTAAGAAACAAATTTAGTTTAAAAAGAGTAATAAAATTTTAAATTGGATATATGATATAATATTTCTTAATGTCGGGTGAATGTCAGAAACCAGTGCCAGCTTATTATGAAATTTTGTGTTCGTAAATACAATACATTTATGAAAAAAGTATATTTATACAGTTAAAACATTCTTATCAAATTCTTACAAGGGCTTCATTAGACAAAAATAAGGAAACCTTTCTTATGGAATCCCTACCCACACAGCACACGATGTCCACTGGACGTCTAAGGACGTCCACTGGACGTCCTGGACGTCCAGTCGACGTCTATGGACGTCCAATGGACATCGTGTACTGTGCGAGTAATAAATAATGATCGGGACCTTATCCGGTTAGCCCTAATAAAGAAGTATTTATGAAGTTAAAACATCCTTATCAAATCCTTACAAGGGCCTTATTAGATAAAATAAGGAAACCTTTCTTATGGAATCCCTAATAAATAATGATCGGGACCTCATCATGTTAAAATAAGGAAATCTTTCTTATGGCATCCCTAATAAGTATGATCGGGGCCTTATGTTATGTAAGGCAATCCCTAACAAATTTCTACACGGGAATATCTTGCATATCCTCTAATTTTAAAAGGCTATTCGGATTATTATAATAGAATTTGCTATAGAGGAATTTACTCTTGATTATAGCTTACGCATCCACTCTTTTATAAAGTAATACGTTTTACTTAAAGAAAAATATTCTTTATGTAAAATTTTTGCTTAGAGGAAGTGCTAAGAGGAATTCCCCACTTATCAGTAGAATATTTTTTTTTGAGTGAAAGATATCCTTCAGAAGATCTCGTAAGATATAGCTTATGCAACGGATATGACAGAATATTTAGATATCGTGAGATTATAATAGGATATCTCACGATATCCTATTGGAATATCCCGGGCAGAACCTGCTGGGATATCCGTGGGATCGTATTTGGAAATCTGGGACAATTTGGGATATCCCCAGGATACAGTGTGCTGTGTGGGTATAATTCCTGTCACATGTACTTAGTCACGTATAAAAGAGTCACGGTGCGGTCTCGCTTCGCGTGTACTTGACGCGAGACACTCGTGTCTCTTGATATACACGAGCATTACTTCTGTAGTATAATATAATAACTTACGATAATTTCTTCGCGTAAACGGGAAAATCTCCTCGACATCAGCTCCCTGCCGTTATATGATGTCACATGCACTTAGTCGCAAAAAAGAGTCACGGTGCGGTCGCGCTTCGCGTCGTATAATAATAGAATAATTACATGTAAATAAAACGATTACCTTGAATCAGAAAAAATATTAATTGTCGCATCACGTAAAGAGTCACGGTCGGTATCGCTCCGCGCGTATACTTGTTGATGATGACGCGAGACTTTTTTTTGGGGGGTTTTCTCTCGGTTGAGAGATATTAGTGCCTTCAGCCTCGCCCCGAAGCTATATGACACAATGTTTCTGATTCCTGTTATGATGACGCGAGACACTACCGTGTAGGTTAACTGACTGTGACAGCGCGCTGTACGCACTGTCTGCACTGCGCGCAGGACACACACGTAGTATATACATACTAACTGCACTAACTGCACTGAGCGCAGTACGCACACGTAATAATAACATACCGATTTCGAAACTGGCGATAGTAGCGCGCCAGTGTCGAAAAAGTGAAAGTGACATTTCTCTGATTCCTCTGATTGGTCGAGAGACGTCGGCATTAGGAGGAGTTGTATCTTAATAATAAAATTTCACATTTTCGACTTTACGTCGCAATATCTCCGCTCGTAGGGCACGTAGCGGAAAATGTTATAGGAGATACCCCCCCAATTCGAACCCCAAGCTATCGATCAAGCCTACTTAGAACTTGATCCGTTCACTCGTTATATGAGATCTCAACATCTCGAGTACTCGCAACCCGTCGCGTCGCGTTAAGAGACACGGTCGGTCTCGCGCTCCGCTTTAACAGAGTCCGCTTGTAAAAATACCACATACTTAACGCGAGACACTACCGTGTCTCTTGATTTAATTTCAGCACTGTAACTAAAACGTGCAAACTATGTAAAACTAAAGTGTAACTAATTATTGACCAAGTAATTAGAGAATGTATTAAAAATATTCTTATCTAATTCTTTAAATTATGAATATTTTTCGCACTTTATTCGCAGAACATAAAAATTTAAAAATTTTTTTATTTCTGTCACAGTAGTATTCTACAATAGTTCATGATTTCCGCATTATTTAATACGTTCCTTTGTGTCATCAAAGGAACAAACTTTTGCCATCTCGGTTTTTACTCTCAACATGTAGCTCTCAAAATACGAACAGCGTTCGAGCTTGGCGAGCTGATCTCCGAGAGTAAAATAACGTCGTATCGATTTGCGAGTAGGTCTTGACAAGTTTGCTCGCCGAGAGTTGCGATTCATTCTCCGTTAGGTACTCTCAGGAGTATGTCCATTTGCTAGAATCAATCTCGAGAGCTACTCTCGAGAGTTTTACTCGCAGGTGGACACGCACCATTAAAGTTATTCTAACATAAACAAAAGTTAAAGTAAAGCTTTAAATAATCGTAAACTTTGACATGCAAAATAATTAAATTTACTAAAATTAAATGTTTCTATTACACATAATTCAAGCTAAACTAATTAATATTATCTAAGGCGTAAGACGCTACGGCAATGCCTGTGCAATACGTGTGCTACCTGTGCTGGCTCTAATACTTTTTCGCCGCAGTGTATATCATCTATCGCTCGCCGTTCGCCGCGCCGCGCCGCGCCGCGCCGCGCCCCGCTCGCCACTCGTGTCTCGTCACCCACCGCTCGCCACGTGCCGCGCGCCTCGCGCCCCTCACCACTCACCGTGCGCCGTGCACCGTGCCAGCCGAGACCCGCCTCTATAGGCCGGTTTTCACACGCAATGATTGGTGGCGCCAGGCCGCGCCAGTCGACTAACGCCAGTAAAAATGCAAGTGTAAACACTTGACACAAACTGGCGCTAGTAGTGTGGCGGTTACTGGTGCCACAAAATCTAAATTCAAGATATTTAGCAGTACTGACGCCAGACGTTAGGTAAGTGACGTTTACACATGCAATGATTAGTGGCGCCAACTGACTGGCATTCATTGACGCCAGAAATCGTTACCATTAACCTAGCAAACTCATAAGTGTTTCTATATAAAATTTAAGGTTATATGCTTGCGAGGCGTCATTTATCCACTACGTGAAAGCGTTCTAATACTGTTTTACAGGCTTATTAATAATGCAGAATACAAAAGAAGTGGCACAGAAAGTGAAAGTAATAAAAAAGCGTCCAAACAAATGGAATTCGGACGAAATAAAAATGTTTATAGAAGTGTACGAGCAGTTTCCTGCTCTGTGGGATGTTTCGAGCGAAATATATAAAGACCGTAATAAGAAAGACGAAAGTTATAATGCAATGGTTGAAGCGCTAAAAGAAAATTTTCCGGATATCAATGACACGCTTGTAAAGGCTAAAATTCGCAGTATAAGAAACTCTTATACATTGGAATTCCATAAAGTTGAAGCCTCAAAGAGAAGTGGAGCTTCAGCAGAAGACGTATGTATACCTTCTGTTACCTGGTACCCTGTTGCTGACCGCTTTCTACGAAAGGTTCTCAAACCTCGGTCAACTAAGTCAAATTTGGTAAGAATTTTTAGTTTCTTAATTTTGTAGAATTATGATTCAGAGGTCAGTTTTAAAAGTTATATAGTATGTTTATTTTACTGTGTTTAATCATAAACATTTCTGTGTACGCTAAACTTAACAATGTATTATACTGAAGTATACGTAGGATGATTAGTCGATTGAATCATTGCCATCTGCCAAGGCACTGCTCCTTCTCCCATAAAGTAAGTAGCAAGTTGGTCTCTGAGCTCGCCAGCTGATTGTTGACCGTTGTTACTTTCTTGTCTTGATAGGCTGAATAATCCTTGACCATCCTGACGCCAATGTCCAGGAATAACTCTTCCATTTTCAATGTCATCAATATCAATAGATCCAGGTGGAATATAGTGTGATTGTGAGGTTATTTGTAACCAATTATGTAAAGCAACAGCTGCCAGAATAATTTTGTCAGCTTTTTTTGGTTCATATGTAATTGGTTTTGCAAAAACCTGGAATCTATTTGCCAGGATTCCAAATGCATTCTCAACAATCCTTCGAGCTCTAGAAAGTCTGTAGTTAAAGATCAGTTTCTTAACATTTAATGAATCGCTTCTGGAATACGGTTTTAACAAATATAATTTTAAGGGGAAAGCATCATCGCCAACAAAGAAAAAGTTCTCTGGCAAATTGAGTAACTTCTCATCAATAGCTCTTTTTAAGCTGCTATTCTGAAATATTCCACCATCAGAATTTCTTCCTAAAGCTCCAACATCAATGTAACGGAAAATATATTCACTATCTACTACAGCCATTAAAACAATACTGTAGGATCCCTTATAGTTGTAATACAGTGATCCACTGTGTTTAGGTTTCTTAATAACAACATGTTTGCCGTCCAAACTGCCAACACAGCCAGGGAAATTCCATCTCTCAGCAAACCCTTTTTCTATTTTACACCACTCTTCTGTTGTATTTGGCATCTGAAAGGAAAACGATGAAAAATATAGACTCATGATTAAAATACAGACTTTGTGTTAATTTCTGTTTTTACAAATATCTTTATTCTATTGTTTTAGGAATTGACAACACAGAAAGATGAGACAGAGGAACTGGAAGATGATAATAATGATCTATTATTAGAAGAAGAGCAGATTAATAAAGAACAAGAAGTTATAAGTGCTCATCAGTCACGGTCTTCCAAAAAGCTCAGAACAACAGTAAATGTACAACCAGATACATTTGCAATAAAGCATACAAAGCAACCACTACAGCCTCCTATGAAACAAAATAAAAAAATGTAATCTAGCATGTCTACAATTCAACAAGCAATAAGTGCGCTTCAAAATGTTTCCGAACAGCATGCTGTGGCAACGCGAACACGTACTGACTTATACGAACAATTTGGCAGCACTGTTGCAGAATATCTTCGTCAAATAACCACGTCAAACGCGCTACAATGTCAGAAGCAAATACTAGATATTTTATTGAATACTTTGATGATGCAACAACTTTCATCTTCTGTACACACTGATGTAGATCCATCTAAGCACAGTCAAAGTTCATTACTTTTTTCTTCACCACTTTCAAGTTCTACTGCTATGCCATCTTTGATTAATGTACCTGTTAGCTCATCTACTATTGTACCCGTTGAGCTCGTAGAAATTAAGGACAGTGTAGAGAATACAGATTCATCAGATTTGAACATGTAATTTTAATGACTATAAAGTGACTGACTTTTAATTTTTACTTTATTTGGTAGGTATTGCAGGCCTTAGAGGTTTCTTTAAAGTAAACTTTTATTTCAATCTTAATATAAAAAAATTTTTTTAAATGTATGCTATATTATGTTTTCGGACTTTGTAAATCCTGTAGACCTACTAAAAGTAAACTTATTTCAGTTTTAGTTTTTACAAAGTCTTAATACCAAAACTATTTTTTTTCTTTTTGAAAGTTTATGTTTTGTTATATTTTCAGGCCTATTCTAAGAATTTTGTTGACCTATGTCATATATATATTTTAAATAAATTTTCTATTTAATCTTACAAGTACATGAGTTTTTATTCTCTTTAAAAATTTATCTTTGTAATTTTATATTTAGGTTTTGTCTCTTAAATAAATTTGAAATACGAAAAAGTACTAAAAGAATTATTTGTTTATCTATCTATCAAGGAAGCCAAAGAAATTTACAGTACATAAAACAGAAAGTTTAAATCGGAAGAAAACCGGGCTAATAAAGAAAGTTTAAAGACTATTTTCAAGATAGAACATTTAAATTTGATATACCTACATATAGCACTCATTGTAGTAATATTAATAATAATGCTAGGAAAAAGCTTACCTTAATAAAATCTTTCAACGCTTCGTGAATGATATCCAAGACTTCAGGTAAAAAAGTACAGATTGTGCACTTGGGAACTCTGAACAGTAACTGTAATGCGAGGGAGTCACCAGTAGCCAAGTATCTAAGCACGATCTGAAGCTTCAGTTTTGGTGAAAGTGCTGGCCTCATATGCGTATCTTGCTTTTGAAGTTTAGCAGACACCATCCCTAACAAATCTTGAAAACGTTCTTGGGTCATTCGAAACATGTTTAGGCCGGTATTCATAGTCGAATCTTATTTCAAGACCGTCTTAAGTGATGTCTTAAGATGCTAATACGGCCCTCTGATTGGCTGATGACGCCTTAAGACTGTACTTAAGACGATCTTGGATATAAGACCCGACTATGAATACCGGCCTTAGATACGTCTGGTTATCCTCTGCAGCTAGTTCTTCTATAAATTGTAAAGCAACTTCTCGTCTAGCGCGATCCATTTTCGTACCCAATATATACGTTTCTTTCTTTTCAGTTTAACCGCAAGAATGTTTTGTAGTTCGTTACTTATTACTAAAATTCCCAAACGAATAGTCGCATCCAACAACTCGGTTGACATCTTGACGATTACCTACATATTTTCCATATTATGCGCCAATAACATCACTATGCAAACACTTATGAGTTTGCCAGTTTAATGGAAACGGTTTCTGGCGCCAATAAATGCCAGTCAGTTGGCGCCATTAATCATTGCGTGTATAAACACTTATGAGTTCGCCAGTTTAATGGAAACGGTTTCTGGCGCCAACGAATGCCAGTCAGTTGGCGCCACCAATCATTGCGTGTGAAAACCGGCCTTATCGCTCCTTGCTCATTCGCTCAGAGCTTTCAATTAATCACTCGTTAACTATTGCGAATTTTGCAAAATGGTACAGGACTTTTCTTTTCAGTTTGACCCAATCTACCCCAGCCATTCGGCTGTATACTTTTATTTCTGACATATTGTAGCTATATTGTAATACATATACAGGGTGTACCGTAAAGACCGGATCAACGCTTAAGGGTAGGTTCTTGAGATCATTCTAAGACGAAAATCCTAATACTAAAATGTTGAGGCTATAATAGTTTTTGAATTATAAGCATTTATAGTTAGCGAATCAGATCACCTAAAGTTGGCGCGCTCAGGTGTGGTACAACGCGAAGTGCTAAAGGCGAAAGCTGACTGTCGCCCCTCTTGTTAATATCGATATACAGATTACTTATGCGAAGATAAGATTGTCTTTATTGATATTTCTGCAAACGCATTGTGCAATAATAACATTTTATTTTTCTTAATATTGGAAATGTACATTTTTTATTTTTACGTGATACATAAAGCGCAAGCTACCAGGTGACATTTCTTTCATAAATCTGCTATCACTTTCATATCCTACAGACAAAACTGTAGTTATCAAGCAGTAGATAATAGTAATAGATAGTAGTAATTAGCAAATAATATGATCTTACAATCATTTAACAAAATAAACAGCTACTATTGCTAATATGAAAATAAATCTAATTCAAATACACTTTAAACGTTCGATTAATTCAGAGAAACTGGAAACAATTAATAAAATAATGAATAATAAATTAATTAATGGTTAATTAATTGTACAATTTTAAAGTTGTTAATTTATACAATTTATGAAATTAATTATGTACATACATTATGTACATACATTATGTACATACATTATTTTAATTTCAAAACATTTTAAATATGATGTAATAATAATTAAATTAAAATTGTTTATTGGATCATTAAAAGGTTATTAAAACAATAATTTTAATATCTTATTTTATAACAGATTGGGCCAATTGAACTACCTCCTAGAGCAAATGGTGAAATTTATCGAAATTTCTTGAAATATGATTTACCGATTTTTGTTAGAAAATGTTCCACTGCACATCTTAGAAGAAGCATGATTTTTCAACACGATGGTGCACCAATGCATTCGTCCAGAAATGTTCGCCGTTTTCTGGATGCAACTTACACAAACAGATGGATAGGACGCGGTGGACCACAACACTGGCCAGCGAGATCACCTGATTTAACTCCACTTGATTTTTTTCTTTGGGGACATTTAAAAAATTATATTTATCGGCAGCCAGTACGCAATCGGGAAGAATTACACAATCGCATTGTCGAAGCAGTTGCGAGCATATCTCCCGAAATGATACGCAATGCGCATCGAAGTTTATTGCGACGCGCAAGATTGTGCATTCCCACACAGCACACTTTATCTGAGGGACGTCCTACAGACATCATTTTGGGATATCGCAATAACCGCAGGACATCCCAAAATGATCTCAGATATCCGGTGGATATCCATTGGATGCACAAGTGTCCGGCTATTTAGTATCTTGCAGACATCTTAGATGACGTCCACAGGATATCTGAGGCAGATCGAAAAATATCGCAAGATATTAATTAACTCCCAAAAAAATATTCTATCGTTTAGTGGCACCCGCTTGATTTTAGAGGATTTTCCTCTGAAATACGGTCTCAAGAAAATATTTTAAAATCTAGAGGAATATCCTCTAACCATGAGACACTAGACTTAAGATTGCAGTCCTCTTAATGCTAGAGGACTGACACTGATTTCCGATATTCACCTGACATAAAAAAAAATTATTTATTTCGAAATTTTATTACTATTTTTTAAGTAAATTTGTTTCTTAAAATGCAGTCTATGATTATAAATATTTTCTGGTATCTGAAAAAACACTTATCTTGGTGGGATTCGAACTCGGGACCTCTGGATCGTGAGCCAACTGCCTTACGTGGTAGACTACTTCTTAATTTAATGTGAGCGTTATATATAGTCTACATATGTCATAACCATCGCAAATATATAATTTTTCAAAAATCATCTTAAGAAACAAATTTAGTTTAAAAAGAGTAATACAATTTTAAATTGGATATACTATATGATATAATATTTCTTAATATCGAGTGAATGTCAGAAACCAGTGCCGGCTTATTATGAAATTTTGTGTTCGTAAATATATTTATGAAAAAAGTATATTTATAAAGTTAAAACATTCTTATCAAATTCTTACAAGGGCTTCATTAGACAAAAATAAGGAAACCTTTCTTATGGAATCCCTACCCACACAGCACACGATGTCCATTGGACGTCTAAGGACGTCCACTGGACGTCCTGGTCGTCCAGTCGACGTCTATGGACGTCCAATGGACATCGTGTACTGTGTGAGTAATAAATAATGATCGGGACCTTATCCGGTTAGCCCTAATAAAGAAGTATTTATGAAGTTAAAACATCCTTATCAAATCCTTACAAAGGCCTCACTAGAGAAAAATAAGGAAACCTTTCTTATGGAATCCCTAGTAAATAATGATCGGGACCTCATCATGTTAAAATAAGGAAATCTTTCTTATGGCATCCCTAATAAGTATGATCGGGGCCTTATGTTATGTAAGGCCATCCCTAACAAATTTCTACACGGGAATATCTTGCATATCCTCTAATTTTAAGAGGCTATTTGGATTATTATAGTAGAATTTGCTATAGAGAAATTTACTCTTGATTATAGCTTACGCATCCACTCTTTTATAAAGTAATACGTATTACTTAAAGAAAAATATTCTTCATGTAACATTTTTGCTTAGAGGAAGTGCTAAGAGGAATTCCCCACTTATCAGTAGAATATTTTTTTTTTTGAGTGAAGGATATCCTTCAGAAGATCTCGTAAGATAGCTTATGCAAAGCCAACGGATATGACAGAATATTTAGATATCGTGAGATTATAATAGGATATCTCACGATATCTTATTAGAATATCTCGGGCAGAACCTGCTGGGATATCCGTGGGATCGTATTTGGAAATCTGGGACAATTTGGGATATCCCCAGGATACAGTGTGCTGTGTGGGTTGATATGAATGGTGCACAATTTGAACACTTATTATAATGTATGTACATAATTGATTTCATAAATTGTATAAATTAACAACTCCAAAATTGTACAATTAATTAATAATTAATTGAACAATTAATTAATAATTAATTAATTTATTATTTATTATTTTATTAATTGTTTCTAGTTCCTTCGAATTATTTTAATCGAACGTTTAAAGTGTATTTGAATTAGATTTATTTTCATATTAGCAATAGTAGCTGTTTATTTTGTTAAATGATTGTAAGATTATATTATTTGCTAACTACTGCTTGATAACTACAGTTTTGTCTGTAGGATATGAAAGTGATAGCAGATTTATGAAAGAAATGTCACCTGGTAGCTTGCGCTTTATGTATCACGTAAAAATAAAAAATGTGCATTTCCAATATTAAGAAAAATAAAATGTTATTATTGCACAATGCGTTTGCAGAAATATCAATAAAGACAATCTTATCTTCGCATATGTAATCTGTATATCGATATTAACAAGAGGGGCGACAGTCAGCTTTCGCCTTTAGCACTTCGCGTTGTACCACACCTGAGCGCGCCAACTTTAGGCGATCTGATTCGCTAACTATAAATGCTTATAATTCAAAAACTATTATAGCCTCAACATTTTAGTATTAGGATTTTCGTCTTAGAATGATCTCAAGAACCTACCCTTAAGCGTTGATCCGGTCTTTACGGTACACCCTGTATATATATATATATATATATATATATATATATATATATATATATATATATATATTACAATCTTCTTTATAATGAATCAATTGTATGATGAAACAAAGATGTTTATCTGGTTATTAATAATATTTACAGTCCTTTGAATCTGAATCCTTTAAACAAAATTGGACAATTCGTTGAATATAAGTTTATCAGATTTTATCTTTCTTCCTATTTTTATCCGACACTGTATACTTGTCATAACTTTTCGTTGGATCAAAAGATTCCCATCTACTCGCTGGAAAAATGTGTTTGTTCCTCTCGTACCATGATCTAATAAAAAAAAGTAAAAAGATAACATAAAAGAGAATTATACAAAGTTATTTTTAATGATAAATACCTAAGTAAAACTTTTCCGGCATGTGATTCCTCGATTTCAACAGAAGCATCGTACATAACACGAATATCATCGTGAACGTCATTCAAAGAATTGCACGTGTCGAAAAATCCAGTAATATGTGCCCAATCTAACAAACCCGATCATTTATCTTCTCATTTCTCACAAAAATTAAAGGAACGCTAAATTTATCTTTAAAAATAGGCAAAATTCAAGCAGCTGTAACTTTGTTAAAAATAAACGAAATTTAAATTTTAAAAAAGGATTTTAAAGCTTGAATCTCTACTTTCGAAAGGTTACTATTATTTTTTTAGTTTCTGTGAGTTTAATAATTTTTACATATAAAAAACTACAAGCTGGACGAAATAGAAAATTTTTCTCTCACTTTGTGGGCCTGTCACGTGCACAAAAAAAATCTGCGAAAATTTTCGACTTCCTAACATGAAAGCTTGAAGTTTTCCTTGCAAAATCTTTTTTTACGATGATTTTTTTAAGAGAGTTATGAGCAATCAAAGTCAAAATGCTCATTTCTTATTCAATCCACGATAACTCAGCAACAAAAAATCGTAGAAACATTAAAAAAAAAAGAGTTTGTAAGGAAAACCAAGCTTTCATGTTAGGAAGTCGAAAATTTTCGAAGATTTTTTTTGTGCACGTGACAGGCCCACAAAGTGAGAGAAAAATTTTCTATTTCGTCCAGTTTGTAGTTTTTTATATGTAAAAATTATCAAACTCACAGAAAAACTAAAAAATAATAGTAACCTTTCAAAAGTAGAGATTTTGAGCTTTAAAATCCTTTTTTTAAATTTAAATTTCGTTTATTTTAACAAATTATTGTAATACAGGAATAAAGATGTTTGTAAATAGCCTAATCTCCTTTACATGTGCATGTGTTTAGTAAAGAAAATTTATTTTTATATGTACAGATCCTTGTTGTGTTGTTGAACATACAGAAGTGTTATGTTTACATACTATTACTTAGACATACTATCACCTAAGGATATACTATACTAGTACATGCTTATAACATATTACGCTGAGTTGTATTTGTATTCTATGTCGCAAAATATATATGTTATAAACATGTACTGTTTAATGCTTATATGATCCCTAATACTACAGAAAGTGATGAAATGATATCACAACAAAATTACCTTTTTAAAAGAAAGGTAAAAAAAGGCGTCAAGTGCACGCGCAGCATGTTAGCTCGAAGAAAGTGGTTATCTCAAAAAAAAAAACCGATGAGGTATCTTTGTACCTAAAAAAAAACTGATGTGGTATGTTTGTACCTAAAAAGAACCGATGTGGTATGTTTGTATCTCAAAAAACCGATGAGGTATCTTTGTACCTAAAAAAAACCGATGAGATATCTTTGTACCTAAAAAAAACCGATGTAGTATGTTTGTATCTCAAAAAATCGAAGTATCTCTGTACCTAAAAAAAACCGATGAGGTATTTTTATACTTCTAAAAAACCGATGTGGTATGTTTGTATTTTCACAAAAATAAATGATATCTATAAATTGCGCCAATTGTAAAATGAATATATATTCTTCGGAAAATAACTGTTGTATTATTTTTAAAAAATATCTTTGTATTTAAGTGTTTTCTTACACAAGTCATAATAGCTTAATTTTTCCGTACAGACATTATAATATAACCAAATTCCGTTACCTAACTCAACCCAAGTGATATGTATCTTTTTAAATAAATGTTTTCTTGATTGATCTTTAAATAAACTACAACTTATAATAAATTAAAAAATTTTTACAAAAGTTTTTGTACTTAATTTTTTTTATTTCAATAAAATATTTGCATTTTTTATTGTTACTTCTTTAACAGTTTTTAATCTTTGCGATTAACATCTTTGCATTTAAATACCTTGTATTCCTGTGTTGGATTAAAAATTTTGTAATTGTATCTTCTCTTTCTGATTAACGCAATTTAAAGATTTATTTAAAGATCAATCAAGAAAACATTTATTTAAAAAGATACATATCACTTGGGTTGAGTTAGGTAATGGAATTTGGTTATATTATAATGTCGGTACGGAAAAATTAAGCTATTGACTTGTGTAAGAAGACACTTAAATATACAAAGATATTTTTTAAAAATAATACAACAGTTATTTTCCGAAGAATATATATTCATTTTAGAATTGACGCAATTTATAGATATCATTTATTGTTGTGAAAATACAAACATACCACATCGGTTTTTTAGAAGTATAAAAATACCTCATCGGTTTTTTTTAGGTACAGAGATACTTCGATTTTTTGATATACAAACATACCACATCGGTTTTTTTTAGGTACAAAGATATCTCATCGGTTTTTTTTAGGTACAAAGATACCTCATCGGTTTTTTGAGGTACAAACATACTACATCGGTTCTTTGGGAGGGCTCCGATTGCCTACAAAACGATTGCCTACAGGTTCGTTTGCACACACCCATTGCACACAATCCCGATAGCACACATTTCAATTTGCCTACAGAGCGATTGCCTACAGGCCTTATTGCACACATGTCGCTTTGTCTACACGATCATATTGCACACAGCGCATTGCACACACGATCATATTGCACACAGCGCATTGCACACACGACCGTATTGCATACAGCGCATTGCACACACGATCATATTGCACACAGCGCATTGCACACACGACCGTATTGCACACAGCGCATTGCACACACGACCGTATTGCACACACGATCGTATTGCACACACGGTTGTATTGCACACACGGCCGTATTGCACACACGACCGTATTGCACACACGATCTTATTACACACACGGCCGTATTGCACACACGACCGTATTACACACATGTCCGTATTGCACACACGGTTGTATTGCACACACGACCGTATGCTTATAATGCATATCACTTACAATTAGCTTTCAATGATGAACATATCTTGTATAATATATCAAAGTACATGCGTGGGCGGGGGGGGCTTCGCCCCCCCCCCTGCACCCCCCCCATTGTGTAAGTAAACCTAGGAGTGTGGGCGGGGGGGGCTCCCGCCCCCCCTGCACCCCCCTGTGCACCTGGCGGTGTGGGTTGGGTTGATGGGTGGGCAGAGGGGGCTTCGCCCCCCCCGCACCCCCCCCCATGGACACGCCTTCGGCGTGCCCGGGTAGGAAATGTATTTCGCCTTAAGCGTGAGCGGGGGGGGCTTAGCCCCCCCCTGCACCCCCCCATGCACATAAGCCTCACTTTATAAGTTATGAGTTACAAAGCGAGGTCCACGTGCATGGTGGTGGGGTGTAGGGCCCCCCCCCCCCCCCGCCCACGCATGTACTTTGATATATTATACAAGATATGTTCATCATTGAAAGCTAATTGTAAGTGATATGCATTATAAGCATACGGTCGTGTGTGCAATACAACCGTGTGTGCAATACGGACATATGTGTAATACGGTCGTGTGTGCAATACGGCCGTGTGTGCAATACGATCGTGTGTGCAATACGGTCGTGTGTGCAATACGGCCGTGTGTGCAATACAACCGTGTGTGCAATACGGTCGTGTGTGCAATACGGTCGTGTGTGCAATGCGCTGTGTGCAATACGGTCGTGTGTGCAATGCGCTGTGTGCAATATGATCGTGTGTGCAATGCGCTGTGTGCAATACGGTCGTGTGTGCAATGCGCTGTGTGCAATATGATCGTGTGTGCAATGCGCTGTGTGCAATATGATCGTGTAGACAAAGCGACATGTGCGCAATAATGCCTGTAGGCAATCGCTCTATAGGCAAATTGAAATGTGTGCTATCGGGATTGTGTACAATGGGTGTGTGCAAACGAACCTGTAGGCAATCGTTTTGTAGGCAAACGGGACCCTCCTGGTTCTTTTTAGGTACAAACATACCACATCAGTTTTTTTTAGGTACAAAGATACCTCATCGGTTTTTTTGAGATAACCACTTTCTTCGAGCTAACATGCTGTGCGTGCACTTGACGCCTTTTTTAACCTTTTTTTTAAAAAGGTAATTTTGTTGTGATTAGAAGAATACGATTATACAATCATACACAAAGCCGGGCAAGCGAATAGAAACGCTGACGCGCTGAGTCGGCCCGTGCCGACAGATATAAATAAAATGGAGAAAGAAGAGAACAACGACCAGGACATCGAAAGAAGATACACGGAGGAAGAGAAACAGCGTATAATGTACGAATACCATGATGCACCCGTAGGAGGACATCAAGGAGTGGAACGCACTATAAACCGAATAAGATTGACGCATAATTGGAGAGGATTAACACGAGACGTCGAAAATTACATCGCCAAATGCGAACGATGTCAGAAGAATAAGTTATCGCGAAAAAGTAAAGCACCATTAATAATAATTACAGACACCGCGGATAAACCGTTTGAAAAATGTGCTCTAGATATCGTAGGACCGTTGACAATGACCGAAAACGGAAATAAATACATCCTTACGTTTCAAGATAATTTATCGAAATTTAGTAAAGCGATACCCGTACCGAATCAAGAAGCGAATACGATCGCGAAAGAATTCGTCACAAAAATAATCTTTGAATACGGTATTCCAGAAAAAGTTCTGACGGACCGAGGAACGAATTTTCTTAGCGAAATATTTAAAAGTACATGTAAACTACTGAAAATAGGAAAAATTCAAACAACGGCATATCACCCCGAGAGCAATGGAGCGCTAGAACGCTCTCACAGAACATTGGCAGAATACTTGCGATATTACATTAACGCGGACCAGACGGACTGGGACGAATGGACGCCATACGCAATGTTCGCGTATAACACGACGCGACGCCGCACACGGCGACCGGTTTTACGCCCTTTGAATTAGTATACGGGCATCGAGCGATACTACCTACAGCACTGTCGCAACCACCGAAACCGACGTATACGTACGACGATTACGCACAGGAATTAAAAGAAAAATTAAGAGCAACCCAACGAGTCGCGAAAGAACATTTGCGCAACGAAAAAACGAAGGCCAAGGAGACGTACGATAGGAAAACGAAAGAAATCAAATTCCGAGTGGGAGACAAAGTTCTGTTGCACGACGAGACGGTGCGCAGAGGAAGATCGAAAAAATTAGAATCCCCGTGGATAGGACCGTACGAAATAACCGAAAGGCATTCAGACGTAAATTACACAATAAAAAAGAGACGAAAAACTACGCGAGTACACGTAAACCGACTAAAGCCCTTTATAGAACAATAACAAAAACGCGAAAGAATAAAATAGGCGATAGTAATAGGCAATACGAAAAGTAGAATAGCGAAAAATAAACAGTACTTACCAACAATCACACTCGGCGGACAACGGTTACATCCCTCCGACCAGTGGCGACGTCCAAGGATACCCGCAAGGGCAGAATCAGCACCCAGGCACCAGGGCGACCTGCCTCCGCATAGGGGGGTGGGGGCGATACAGGCCCCGCATTCGTACTAGCACAGCCGCAAGGCGCGGCACGCACACTAATAGCACCCGCACGCGCCGCACGTAACCAATACGTGCGCCAGCACGCGTCACACGTAGACGGTGCGAAAAAACGATCGCATTTTAAGCACCTCATTTTCAAGTAGACAATAATGTGCTCGAAACAGAGACTCACGAGCGACTAAACGCGCGAAGAAAAATTCTAAGGTGAAGATATAATAAAGCCAAGATAGAAATTCGGAGAAAAGTAACTTGAGTCCTTATCTTACAGGACGCTGATTGTCGTTCAGCACTTCGCGAAAAAAGCGAAACCCGACACAGCACCATCGTACGAGGTACGACGATTCAGCAACGAGCCGGGAATGTACTTTGAAAAAACCGGACAATTACAACAGGTAGAAGCTACATGGAAATTAGTGATTAGGATAGACGTAACAGCTCTAGGAAAAAGATATCACCAACTTCAAGAATTCCGGCAGCAAACCGAGGAACTATGCGAAACGATACTAGCGATGGACGCACAGCAGATGTGCAAAAATATCCTCCATACGATAGAGAAAGATAATGCAAAACTAACGCAATTATTAACGCGATTACAAACTATATATAAAACAAACGATAACAAACGTGGGTTAATAGACGCGATCGGCACGATCAGCAAAACGCTGTTCGGTACTATGGATGCCGACGACGCAAAACACATACAGGAGCAGCTTGAACTGATACAAAATCAGCAACAGACTCTACGACACACCGCGAAAAATCAACTAAAGGTGATAAACGCCACAATAAGTCACATGGAGGCCTTAGAAAAATCGTTATACTATAACGAACACCTGTTGACGAACGTCACGAAACGAATACAGCAGGAAATCACCAAGTTCGCAAGAAGAGAAGAAATAGACGAACAATTATTAATAATAACCACGATTACCGAAGATCTAATAGAGGACGTGAAAGATACGATAGATTAATTACCTCACATATTCGTGAGAAGGAATTATACTCACTCGTTTACTACCGATAGAAAAAATAATAACGGAACTGAAAGAGGCAACGTCACAATTGACGCGAAGAGCCCACTTCCCATTCAAAGTTAGAGTAGAAAATTGGAACAAGATACAGAATTACGTAGAAATTAACGCGTATTATGATAATCCGAATATTTACACAATAATTAAATTCCCCGTGGTAGCATACCCCGTGTAGAGATAATAAGACCGACACCATTACCCGTGTATAACCACGCGAACATTTTTACATTTCTAAAAAGTACACACCACATCTTAGCGATAAATAAAGAAAACCATAACTATATAACATTAGAAGAGCGAGATTTAAACGAATGTAAACGAAACGGAATAAAATTCAGATGTAACCGAAACTACCCGGTATACTTTATAAAAGCCGACGCACCATGCGAGGTGCAAGTCTATGTAATAGCACCAGGATATGTAAATACCTGCGAAAAAAGGCAATTATTGTCAAACGTAACTTTATGGATAACGTTAATCGAACCACAAACGTGGCTGTTCTCAACGCCGAAAAAACCAAAACTAACGATACAATGTAATGATCAGGCGGAACAAAAAATAGAAATAGAGAGAACAGGAAAAATAAGTATAAACGACAATTGTAAACTAACTACACCCGACATCATGATCAAAACCAAAAGACACACGAATGCGAGACAAATATAAATGCACTTAGCAGATTTTAACTTAACCATAGCGAGAGAAAATAAAAACACTAACGACCAAGCGAAAAAGGAAATTAGATTAGAACCCGTAATTAGGAATCCCAACGAGCTAATGGAACTAAGTTCCGACCTAAACGAGATAAATAAAGAATTGGATAAAGCCCAAGATAGCGTAATAAAAAATCCTTATGTTATATATCCCGTAGGATCGGCAATAACGATCACAATTATACTTAGCGTAATAGGAATAAGCATCTGTGTAAGAAAAAGAAATAAGAGACAAGCGAGCGCCCGACGACCGCACATACAGAGCGACCCAGCAATGTAATATTAGGAGATAAGAAAAATGTAACCGTAGAAAACAATAAAGTGAAGAAACCACCCTGATAGAAATACAAATAGAATAAGCAGCGAAAATTGTAACGAAAACTACAGACCGTAATTTCCTTCTCTCAAAGGGGGAGGGATGTTGCGGCCCCAATCTAAAATTAAGAAATAGGATTAAGAAACGTTTATTGAAAGAGCAACCGTATTAAATAAAGTATTATAATAAGACCACGCGACGTGAAAGAGACCACAAAACAATGAGAAAGCAAAACAATGAGTTGCGCGACCGGCCTACATCCGATCGAGCAACTCAGCGATACCGAAGGACGAACGAACAGATAAGACGGAGCGAGAAGAGGAGCCGAGAGGGCAATTGGAGTCGGGCAGTCGAACGGGTCTTGTACATAATTGTAAAACGAAAGTATCTTTTATTAAAGTCATTTATTCCAAGTGAAGTGTCGATTATTTCCGCCTTCAAAAGAACCCGCGGATCAAAAGAACCCCGTGCCCTTCTCAAAAAGGGGCACAACAGATATCAGCTGAGTGAGAGGGAGAAAGAGGGGATGATATTCACTCTCTCGCTCGCTCGCTTACTCGGCGCGTCGCAGTCTTGCCGAATCTTTTTATATCTTTTTTTATTGGCTGTAGAGATTAAAAAATCTTTATGGGGCATTCTCGCTGAAATTCTTATGTTGTGACCGTGACCTAGTCCAATTACGCGCATTTTGTTACAATTTACAATAACGAAAGGTTATAATGTCCTTATTCAATTTCAAAATAATAAATTATTTGGAAATTCTGCAAGAAATTTATTTATTATATAACCGAATGTAATTATTTGTTGCGGCCCCGATTACGACATTAAGTAATAAAACGATAATGTTAAGAAATAAGAATTAAGAAATAAAATAATATCAAGAAGGCCGCCCGAGTTACGATAAGCCCCGTCAGCGAGATTGGGAGTTGCGCGACCGGCCTAGATCCGATCGTGCAACTCAGCATTTACGAAGGACAGACGGAAGATACAAAAGGAAGCGCGAGGAGACGACAGGAGGATCAGTGGAGTCGGGCAGGCGACGAGTCGCGTATTGAGTTGTAACGCAGGCATCTGTGATTAAAGGTGTTTTATTCGAAACAAGGTGTTCTAAATTGCCGTATCCTTCCCGAATCATTCGAACCCCGTGCCCGTCCTGTTACGGGGCACAACAAACTGGTGGCAGCGTCAGGGATTCGCGAGACAGGAACGGCAGCTGAAACAAACAAGTGAATCGTTAAGGCGGTGCGACATCCTCAACGGAGACACGGCAGCCAGATTCAGCAGCAGCGGAACACCCGGTAGCAGCCGACGAGGGACAACGTTCAGCGTAACCCGAGACGGCGCGGCACCGACCTACCGCAACGGAGGCTCACCGGCAGACAAGGCGGCACGAGCACCGATAAGCAGCATGCGACTAGCGACCGTATTGTAAGTCGATAAGCAAATTATGTACCGCGCAATTACCGTAGATGTCGGAAACCGATAATCCACCTGCGGAACTAAATCGATCGTGGCTCCATAGCGAGACGTCACGACGAGCGCGTAGAAATAGTCCATTAAGTTCCGTTCAAGCGACCGAAGAAGGCGTAAACGAAAATCGCGACAGCGTGCGCAGAAATTTAGACGCGTACTATTCGAGCGAAAGCGAATCGGAACCGGAATTACATCCGAACATAGTAGTCGAACGCGAGTTTCCATTCGACGATTTAGACACGAGCTTACTAAGACTTAATAACTGCCCCGAGGAAAATAGACTCCACCCCTCACACGCGTACGCACAATCCGAAGACACAGACAGCACGATCAGTAGACTATCCGAACGACGAGCGTTTTCACTGACGTCATACGACAGCAGCATATTCAATCCACAAGAATATTATTCCGCGTCAAGACACGTAAACATAATCGAGATGGCGGAAGCCGGGAATAGCAATCGCGACAACCGCGACGAGAACAACGATAATGTACAGGTAACGCCCGAGGATATCAACGCCGAGATAAACCGGCTTCATGGCGTGTTATCGCAACAGAGAACCCCGGCGAGTAACCGCAACCGAGTGCACGCACCGGCCGGAATACAGCCGAACGATAGAGACGCCATCCTCGATGAGATACTACACGGAATCCGCAATCTACAGAGCCGCGTAGAACAATTAGAAACGGCGAATCCGGAACGTCGCGACAGTTACGCGAGACGCGAGCAAGGTAACCTCCCGTTCGAAGTAACGTACGGACGAACGTCATACGATATCCGGAACCAAGCGGAACGCGCTATCGGATATTTACGTTTAAAAGAGGCCCGAGACATGATACCCGAGTTCGACGGAGCCTCGAGTAAATTACAAGAATTCTTAAGCGCCGCGTCATACGCAATAAAAAATATCAATCCGATGGAAGAAGGAACCTTATTAGAAGCAGTGTTATGCACGAAGCTAAGGGGAAGAGCAATGACAGATTTTCAAACGCGAGAGATACGAGACTTCGCACAATTAAAGAAGGAATTAGAAACTTGTTATTTGAGCCGAAAGAGTACCACACACTTACAACTAGAATTCAACACACTCAAGCAAAAACCCGGAGAAGGCGCGAGAGCATTCGGATTAAGGGCCGACAAGCTAGCCATGGAACTATACGATTCCATGATAGAAGGTAGAAATCACACCATAGAAAGCAAGCGAACGATATTAGAAACAATTCAGCAACAGGCATTACAAAATTTCCAACTAGGATTGAGAGACGAGATCAAGTTACTCGTCCGAGCTCAGCATTTTGCAACGCTGCAAGAGGCAATTGCCGGAGCGAGCGCCGAAGAAAAAGTAAACGGACCGAGCGGAAATCCTTCGCGTCCTAAAAGTAATTACGCGTACTCACCACAAACGCGCGACAACCGACCGATAATACAATGCCAAAAATGCGGAAAATACGGGCACCACGGAAGGGAATGTCGGACTAGTAGATACGCGAACCGTTTCACCTTACCGCGACCCGATAGGACACCCCGCGTAAATGCAATCGACAAGGTCTGCAAGAGCACAATAAGAGACTAATTGAAGTGTTAAAGCGATTGAGAAAATACAAATTGAAACTACAGCCGAATAAGTGCGAATTCCTGAGGAAAGAAGTAACGTATCTCGGACATGTAATAACAGAAAACGGAATCTCGCCAGATCCGTCAAAACTAGAAGCGGTGAAAAACTTTCCGAGACCAACGAAGGTAAAGGACATCCAGGCTTTCGTAGGATTAGCCGGATATTACCGAAGATTCATTAAGGACTTCTCAGCGATCGCCAAGCCACTCACAAAAATAACCAGAAAAGATACCCCATTCGAGTGGAAGGCAGAACAGCAAAACGCATTCGACATTCTAAAAGGAAAACTAACTACAGCGCCAGTACTAAAATATCCAGACTTCTCCCGAGAATTTGTAGTGACGACAGACGCGTCAGATTATGCAATCGGAGCCATATTGTCACAAGGGAAAATAGGCCAAGATCAACCCGTGGCATATGCAAGCCGAGTACTATCAAAAGCCGAGCAAAATTACAACACGACGGAGAAAGAGCTATTAGCGATAGTATGGGCGGTAAAACACTTCCGACCGTACGTTTACGGAACGAAATTCACCATAGTGACAGATCACAAATCATTGGTATGGCTGTTTAATGTAAAAGACCCAGGCTCCCGATTAATACGATGGAGATTGAAATTAGAAGAGTACGATTACACCATCGTACATAAGGCCGGGCAAGAGAATAGAAACGCTGACGCGCTGAGTCGACATGTGCCGACGGACATCAATAAGATAGAGAAAGAAGAGAACAACGACCAGGAGAGCGAAAGAAAATACACAGAGGAAGAGAAGCAAAACATACTGTACGAATATCATGATGCACCTGTAGGAGGGCATCAAGGTGTGGAACGCACCATAAACCGAATAAGGTTGACGCATAATTGGAGAGGATTAACCCGAGACGTCGAAGATTACATTAATAAATGCGAATTGTGTCAGAAAAACAAACTATCGCGAAGAAACAAGGCACCATTAATAATTACAGACACCGCGGATAAACCGTTCGAAAAATGTGCGCTAGATATAGTAGGACCACTGACGGTAACGGAAAACGGAAACAAATACATTCTTACGTTCCAAGACAATTTATCAAAATTTAGTAAAGCGATACCCGTACCTAACCAAGAAGCGAATACGATCGCGAAAGAATTTGTCACAAAGATTATCTTTGAATACGGTATCCCCGACAAAATACTAACAGATAGAGGAACAAATTTCCTGAGCGAGATATTTAAAAGCACGTGCAAGTTATTAAAGATAGAAAAAATTCAGACGACGGCCTACCATCCGGAAAGCAATGGAGCGTTAGAACGCTCCCACAGAACATTAGCAGAGTACCTGCGACACTATATTAACGCGGACCAAACAGACTGGGACGAATGGACACCGTACGCAATGTTCGCGTACAACACGACGCCGCACACGGCGACCGGGTTTACACCCTTCGAGCTCGTATACGGGCACCGCGCGACACTACCGACGGCACTGTCCCAGCCGCCGAAACCAACGTACACGTATAACGATTACGTGCAGGAATTAAAAGAAAAATTACGCGCAACGCAACGAGTTGCTAAAGCGCACTTGAAGGACGAAAAAACAAAAGCCAAAGAGACGTACGATAAGAAGACAAAAGAAATCAGTTTCCGGGTAGGAGATAAAGTGCTATTGCATGACGAGACGGTACGTAGGGGGAGATCGAAGAAATTAGAATCCCCGTGGATAGGACCGTATGAAGTGATCGAAAGACATTCCGACGTTAATTACACGATAAAAAAGGGAAGAAAAACGACGCGAGTGCACGTAAACCGATTAAAGCACTTCGTAGAGCAATAATAGCAGCGCAAAAAGACGAAATAAGCAATAGGCGTAAGCGATAGAAATAGGTAAACAGGTAGGATTAAAAGAAGAGGTACTTACCGAAAATTAAGTACGGCGAACCATCCGCACCACTCGGCGACCGGTGGCCACGTCCACGGAAATCTCCAGGGGAAAAATGGGCCTCCAGGCGCCCGGACGGCCCACCTCCGCGTAGGGGGGAGGGGGCGACATAGGCCCCGCACCACTAGCCCCCGCAGCACAGCCGGCACAAGGCGCGGCACGCACTCGAATTGCACCCGCACGCGCCGCACGCAGCCAATACGTGCGCCAACACGTGTCGCACGTCGACGGCACGAAAAACAAGTCACACTGGGAGCATCTCATTTTTAATGCGCTCGAAACAGAGATTCACAAGCGACTAAAAGCGCGAAGACAATTCGTAGGTAGAGATATTATAAAGCCAAGAAAAAATTCGGAGAAAAGTAACTCGAGTCCTTATCTTACAGGACGCTGATCGTCGTTCAGCACTTCGCGAAAAAAGCGAAACCCGAGACAGCACCATCATACGAGGTGCGACGATTCAGCAACGAGCCGGGAATTTACTTTGAAAAAACCGGACAACTACAACAGGTAGACGCTATCTGGAAGCTAGCGATCAGAATAGATGTAACAGCTCTAGGAAACCGATACCACCAACTTCAAGAGTTCATGCAGCAAACAGAGGAGTTATGCGAAACCGTCCTAGCGATGGACACACAGCAGATGTGCAAAAATATCCTCCGTACGATAGAGAAAGAAAACGAAAAATTAACGCAACTACTAAGGCGATTACAAACAATATACAAGATAAACGATAATAAACGTGGTCTAATAGACGCGATCGGCACGATCAGCAAAACGCTGTTCGGCACGATGGATGCCGACGACGCGAAACACATACAGGAGCAGCTTGAACTGATACAAAATCAGCAACAGACTCTACGGCACGCCGCAAAAAATCAATTGAAGGTGATAAATGCCACAATAGGCCACATGGAGGCATTAGAAAAATCGTTATACTACAACGAACAACTGCTGACGAACGTCACGACACGGATGCAGCAGGAAATAGCCAAGTTCGCGAGAAGAGAAGAAATAGACGAACAATTATTAATATTAACCGCAATTACGGAAGATCTAATAGAAGACGTGAAAGATACAATAGACTATCTCACCTATTCACGAGAAGGAATCATACTCACTCGACTATTGCCGATAGAAAAAATAATAACGGAATTAAAGGAGGCAACGTCACAACTGACGAGAGGGTCTCATTTCCCATTCAAAATTAGAATAGAAAATTGGAACGATATACAGAGTTACGTTGAAATTAACGCCTATTACGATAACCCGAATATTTATACGATAATTAAATTTCCCGTGGTAGCATACCCCGTGTACGAAATAATAAAACCGACACCATTACCCGTGTATAACCACGCGAACCTTTTTACATTCCTAAAAGTTACCCACCACATACTAGCGATAGATAAGGAAAACCATAATTATATACCGTTAGAGGAGCGTGATTTAAACGATTGTAAACGAAGCGGAACAAAATACATTTGTAACCGAAATTACCCGGTATATTTTATAAAAGCCGACGCGCCATGCGAGGTGCAAGTCTATGTAAAGACGCCAGGATATATAAACACATGCGAGATAAGACAAGTACTGTCAAACGTGACCCTATGGATAACGCTAACCGAACCGCAATCATGGTTGTTTTCAACACCGAAAAAACAACAACTAACGATCCAGTGTAATGATCAGGCGGAGCAAAAATTTGACATCGTGAGAACAGGGAAAATAAACATAAACGACAACTGTAAACTAAGTACACCCGACATCATGATCAAAACCAAAAGACACACGAACGCGGGACAAATACAAATGCACCTAGCAGATTTTAATTTAACCATAGCAAGGGAAAATAAACACCCTGACGACCAAGGGAAAAAAGAAATTAGGTTAGAACCCGTAATTAGAAACCCTAACGAACTACTGGACTTAAGCTCCAACCTAAACGATATAAATAAAGAAATAGATAAGTCACAAAATAGTGTACTAAACAATCCCTATATTATGTATCCCGTAGGATCGACACTAACAATCATAGTTATACTTAGCGCGATAGGAATAAGCATCTGCGCCGTAAGAAGAAATAAGATACGAGCGAGCGCCGGGCCGCGCATACAGAACGACCCAGCGATGTTATATTAGAAGATAAGAAAATGTAATCACCACAAGGAATAAAGAGAACAAAACACCCAATAGAAATAAAGTAGAAGATAAGAAAATGTAACCGCCAAAAATAATAAAACGAATACACCGTCCTACTAGAAATAGAAGTAAGATAAGCAACGAAACATATTGTAACGAAAACTACTAGAAATAGAAGTAAGATAAGCAACGAAACATATTGTAACGAAAACTACTAGAAATAGAAGCAAGATAAGCAACGAAACATATTGTAACGAAAACTACCGACCGTAGTTTCCTTCTCTCAAAGGGGGAGGGATGTTGCGGCCCCGATTACGACATTAAGTAATAAAACGATAATGTTAAGAAATAAGAATTAAGAAATAAAATAATATCAAGAAGGCCGCCCGAGTTACGATAAGCCCCGTCAGCGAGATTGGGAGTTGCGCGACCGGCCTAGATCCGATCGTGCAACTCAGCATTTACGAAGGACAGACGGAAGATACAAAAGGAAGCGCGAGGAGACGACAGGAGGATCAGTGGAGTCGGGCAGGCGACGAGTCGCGTATTGAGTTGTAACGCAGGCATCTGTGATTAAAAGTGTTTTATTCGAAACAAGGTGTTCTAAATTGCCGTATCCTTCCCGAATCATTCGAACCCCGTGCCCGTCCTGTTACGGGGCACAACATATTGTACATGTAACTTTGTAAGATGCAAACTTCTAAAGTTGTAGGAGAGCATAATGTTACGTCCTGTTGACTCCACGATTTCTTTCTTTCGTGGAATCACTTATTTCATCACACGAAACAAACGGAAACCATAAAATAGCGGTTATCAATTGACGAAGCGAATGCACTCCAACTGTCATCGTTCATTAAAGAGTAAAATGACAAAACATTCCAGAAGATTCGAGCCTAATAAAATAGGCAAATTATAGACTTGTTTGTCGCATTCCATGAAATTCCACGAAATGAAGCACGAAATTTCAATTATTTCGAAATTTCGTGGCATGGTTCGCAATAAATTAAAAACGCCATAAGGATCTAGGTGACCTTTCGGGTCACAGGCGGATTGATCTCACGCTTTTTCGTGAAACGCGGATTTGACCTAAGACTCACGCCTCGCGACGATTGATAAAGCTAAGCTTCTGGAAGGGACTGTCAAAGGGCAAGGTGATAACGTACTTGCCAATGAATAACCGCTAATTAGAAATTGCTCATAAGCAATGACGATTTTTGGGGAAACTCGCCAGGGGATAGGCGGAAAATCAAAACCTACGTCATGATCAGAAGAGAACTCCACCAATTAAATCAGATTAAAAATCTCGCCTCCTTAATTTTGTATAAAAATCGCGACTTTGCGCACTTGGAGTCACTTCTGATCCAGCTCGAAACAGTCTACCTTTGAAGTCGTATTTATCAATCAGCCGTACTCCTCACTTAAACTAAAAGAACAGATTTCTGTTGCGTCGCGGCTTAAGAATCGTGAGTCAATTCTGTGCGCACTAAGTGCCACGAATCATCCTCGCTAGCGCCCCGCTGAGACCTGCGATCACCACCAGTGGCCGACAGAAATATGTATATATATATATATATGGGTCATTCCACGTGAAATCGGACACTCGCTGCCCACTACAGTTTTCAACCGAAATACTTCTATAAGAGCTTAAATGAAAGGTATGAACATAGACTTTGAAGTATCATGTGGCCCCTTGTGTGATTCAAAATGGCTGCTGTAATATGACGGATGCAATGCGCAAAATCGCAGAAAATCGGTATAATTTATTGATAAATGTTATATAAAGTATTATTTACGTCCTTAAATGTTCTCGGAATGTTACTGGAGATATAACATCCTCTAGAGATTTAAAAGTCAACATGGCGGATCCAACATGGCGGACGTAAAATCCAAAATTCAACCAATGTCCGCGAAACTTTGCATCCAGGAGTTTTTTAAGTTGCTGATTACGAATCCGTTTTCGGATTTTCAAAATTCAAAATAGCGGGTCCAACATGGCGGAAGTAAAATCCAAAATTCAACCAATTTCCGCGAAACTTTGCATCCAGGGGGATTTTGGATCGCTGATTACGAATCCGTTTTCGGATTTTCGGATTTGTGTGCGCGCGCGCGCGCGTGTGTGTGTGTTTGCATACCCCAAGGATAAGGACCCCGTGATTCGTCACAATATTTAAAGACTCCAACCCTCCTTGTGGTGTGCGTGTGCGTGTGATACCGGATATTCAGAAAAGTCATGCATTTATTCCCATGAATGATATGCGAATTGTCATTAAAAGATATTCTAATGCAGCTCATGGAGCTATCTTCCCTAAAAAACAGTAGATCAAAGTGAAAAGTAAATTAATTAGAAGCTTCAAGCACACAAACACGCACATGTACACTCACACGCACACGCACACCACAAGGAGGGTTGGAGTCTTTAAATACTGTGACGAATCACGGAGTCCTTATCCTTGGGGTATGCAAACACACACACACGCGCGCGCGCGCACACACAAATCCGAAAATCCGAAAACGGATTCGTAATCAGCGATCCAAAATCCCCCTGGATGCAAAGTTTCGCGGAAATTGGTTGAATTTTGGATTTTACTTCCGCCATGTTGGACCCGCTATTTTGAATTTTGAAAATCCGAAAACGGATTCGTAATCAGCAACTTAAAAAACTCCTGGATGCAAAGTTTCGCGGACATTGGTTGAATTTTGGATTTTACGTCCGCCATGTTGGATCCGCCATGTTGACTTTTAAATCTCTAGAGGATGTTATATCTCCAGTAACATTCCGAGAACATTTAAGGACGTAAATAATACTTTATATAACATTTATCAATAAATTATACCGATTTTCTGCGATTTTGCGCATTGCATCCGTCATATTACAGCAGCCATTTTGAATCACACAAGGGGCCACATGATACTTCAAAGTCTATGTTCATACCTTTCATTTAAGCTCTTATAGAAGTATTTCGGTTGAAAACTGTAGTGGGCAGCGAGTGTCCGATTTCACGTGGAATGACCCATATATATATATATATATATATATATATATATATATATATATATATATATATACTAGAAAAATATCCAATGCAATGTTACGGAATAATAGACACGGGCCTCGGTTGTACGCGGTGCTCTCAGCGCACACGTACACGGCACGCACTTGTGTGCGGCACGAGAGTCATCTGTCACACACATGCTACCGAGGCCGTCGACACATTGCATGTGTGCAACGTATCATGTATTTCCAACACATGTTCTGAGATAGCCCAGTAATGTAGAAAACACAGGTTAGAAGTGTCGATAATTATTATCGACGTTTTTAGTTCCGCTTAGATGATGGCGCTATCTTGTCGGAGTTCGGCCGTCACTCCAGCATCCCCTTAACGTGTTTTACAATATGGATTTTACAATATGGATACATATTCCATAAAGTTTGCTTGGCCATCCCGGCCATCGGATTATTGTGTAATAAACGTAATTTATTTTACTTTATAATAAGCCTTCGTTTTGCCATTCTTAAACCCGCATCTGTTCCTCCGCGCCTTCTCCGAACCCAGACCTGCCGTGAATCTGCGCTTCGAAGACAGGTTGTTTTAACCTGGTACGATCGAAGAGCCAGAAAGAATCATTTTCAGGAATCTCAAAAAGTATGATTATAAAATCCTCGAAGGGAAATAGGGAAAGCTCCAAAATTGTAGAGAAATTGGGAGGGTCCATTTCAAATCGTAAAAAAATTAAGTGATGTGATGTTTTGTATTCAGAGGTCATCTATACATAGGAAAAAGATAGTACATGTGGACAGGTTAGCTCCTTTTTCAGAGAGGTCGATAGGAGATTGTTAGGAGAATCGGACCTCGGTAGACTATTGGAGAAGATTATTGTGAATAAAAAAAATGTTATTTTGATAAGTGTTACTGCGTGTTTTGTTTGTTCTTGTTTAGGGGAGAGTCTTAAGAAAGGAGGGTCCATCGTCGAAGCTTCCTAAGGACATGGAATGGAGTTTCAGCCGAGACTTCTCCGAAGGAGGAAGCTGACTGAAGACTGCCTCTCTCTCGGTTTTTGACTAAAGTTTTCCGAGGGACTTGGGCAAATGCCGAGGCAGGGACTTGGGGAGTCTGAATGACGTTGGGTCCTCAGGAGGTTACCCCCCCCCCCCTCCTTGTCCGAACACTTCCATGAAGAGTGACGTCGACGGCGGAGAGGAATACAGCGACGAAGAAGTCAACGCCGGGGTGGAACAGGAAGCGGGTTCCTGCAAATTCGTCCTGAAATCAGGACGTGAAAAGGACGAGAAGTCTGGTATTGCGGGTTGGACGAAAAAGGAAGCAAAGCCTGAAAACCCGTAGCAACAGCTCGGGAATGGACGAGAATCGTTTCGAAGTCCTGAAGCCTGCGGGGAAAAAGGAATCGCTTGGAGACTGCTCTCCCTGATTGTCGGGACGACAATCAAGAAGAGGGGCGGGAGCAGTGTTGCACCCGCACTGTGAGCGTCGCCCGGTATATCCAGCCGTGAAGTGTCTTTGGCAACGGACGTTGCCATGTGTTAAATTCCTCCCCTGCGGGCTTGTCGTCCGAGAGAGAATCTGTGGGCTGGATAGCCCTCCGCGCGTGTTCACCGGTGTGTTCTTCGGGAACGGCGTGGTCAAGATAACGTGTCTTTAAATTTAATTCAGCTTTATTGCACCTTTCGTCGCTAGCACCACTACCGAACTTACAAACGTTGTTCGATAAGGAAATCTTACAAAAGAATCTTTACTTTTTACCCGTCGAGAGGACTGTGCTCGTCACACGTCGGAACACAGACCGCTACTAATCCTGCACAGACCCGTTTGCGGAGAGGAGGCCGGTGACCGCACGGAATTGGCTGAGCGATGGTAGGAACGCGCACGGGATTGGCTGGTCGATAGTCGCAACGAGTGGCCTGCACTTGCACACGGTTCATTTGGACACCGTTCATTTGGACACGATCATTTGGACACGATCAAATGGACACCGTTTATATGGACACGGTTCATTTGGACACGGTTTATTTGGACACGGTTCATTTGGACACGGTTCATTTGGACACGGCTCATTTGGACACGGTGAATTGGACACCGTTCGTTTGGACACGGGTTATTTGGACACGGTTCGTTTGGACACCGCTCATTTGGACACGGTTTATTTGGACACGGTTCATTTGGACACCGTAAGAAGTGCTCGCCGCTCACTTGGACACGAAAATGCGCGGCCTGTGCAGTTGGACCCGAAAATGCGCGATCTGTTTGTTTGCACACGAGAATTCGCGACCTGTTCACTTGGACACCAAAATGCGCGGCCTGTGCAGATGGACACGAAAATGATAGAAAAATTAATCAGAAATTATGTTAATATTATTGCATCCCTACTCGTCAATATGCGTGGGCGGGGGGGGCTTCGCCCCCCCCCTGCACCCCCCCTTCATTGTGTGAGTAAACCTAGGAGTGTGGGCGGGGGGGCTCTCGCCCCCCCTGCACCCCCCTGTGCACTGGGCGGTGTGGGTTGGGTTGATGGATGGGCAGGGGGGGGCTTCCCCCCCCCGCACTCCCCCATGGACACGCCTTCGGCGTGCCCGGGTAGGAAATGTACGTCGCTGTAAGCGTGGGCGGGGGGGGCTTCGCCCCCCCCCCCGCCCCCCCCCCCCATGCACGCGCATTTCGGTGTCCGACTGCACAGGCCGCGCATTTTCGTGTCCAAATGAACAGGTCGCGAATTCTCGTGTGCAAACGAACAGATCGCGCATTCTCGTGTGCAAACGAACAGATCGCGCATTTTCGTGTCCAATTCCACAGGCCGCGCATTTTCGTGTCCAAGTGAACAGGTCGCGAATTCTCGTGTGCAAACGAACAGATCGCGAATTCTCGTGTGCAAACGAACAGATCGCGAATTCTCGTGTGCAAACGAACAGATCGCGCATTTTCGTGTCCAACTGCACAGGCCGCGCATTTTCGTGTCCAAGTGAGCGGCGATCACTTCTTACGGTGTCCAAATGAACCGTGTCCAAATGAACCGTGTCCAAATGAGCGGTGTCCAAACGAACCGTGTCCAAATAACCCGTGTCCAAACGAACGGTGTCCAATTCGCCGTGTCCAAACGAACGGTGTCCAATTCACCGTGTCCAAATGAGCCGTGTCCAAATAAACCGTGTCCAAATGAACCGTGTCCAAATAAACCGTGTCCAAATGAACCGTGTCCATATAAACGGTGTCCATTTGATCGTGTCCAAATGATCGTGTCCAAATGAACGGTGTCCAAATGAACTGTGTGCAAGTGCGCCTCTCCCGTCGCAACGCATTGGGTCACCGCTAAAAAATCGCAGAACGCGGGAGATCATGTGGTTTAAATACATAATACTGAACATCGCCGCCCCCCTTGAAGGGTTTGCCTTCAACGTGCTTTGCTAGATGGACATAACGTTCAAACGAATGTCAACGCGCGGTCAATCCACAGTTGTATTGGATCTAATTTCGCGCGAGCTTAAAATAAATGACTAATCAATCTGTACTAACGATTAAGTATACAGTCCTTACATCTAAACGTAATATATTGAAATAAATTAATGCGTGACACTTAAAGATAAGAGGATATTTAAAGATTATAAGTTGGTAAAGGAAATTTACAATGAAATGGGAGGAATTGACAATTTGGTGGGTACGCGGGTAGTATAGCCAGTTTGGCAAGAGGCCTAACATAAGAGCCCTTGCTCGTTTTGACAGTGGCCGAGCGCGCTACGCCGTCAGATCCGGTGTGTATCTCCTGGACTCGTCTGATGGGCCATTGCAAGGGTGCCGTTGCTTGCTGTTTTATTATGACCAATTGCCTCGTCTTTAGCTGCTTACCCTTGGACGTCTTCCACTTGTTCCTCTGCTGCAGGGTGTTGAGATACTCGTGCCTCCATCTGCGCCAAAAGTGCTGACGTATTTGCTCAATTACTTGCCAACGCAATAACTTGTTTACATTTATATTATTTAAATCCGAGGTAGGAAAACTATTCAACGGTGCCCTGACCAGAAAGTGCCCGGGACTTAAGTAACTCATGTCATTAGGGTCCGAACTTAATGGAGTGATGGGACGCGAATTCAAAATTGCTTCAATTTCGCATAAAACAGTTTGCATCTCCTCGAAAGTTAAATGCGAGCTACTCACTATGCGTGCGAGGTGGAATTTAACGGATTTGACCGCAGCTTCCCATAACCCGCCGAAATGCGGAGCGTTGGGAGGAATAAAGCTCCACTCAGTTTTTTGATCGCGCAAGAAATTCTCTATGGGGACTCGTGTATCTTCGGCCTTGAGGAAATCATATAGCTCTTTTATTTGTCTTTGTGCACCAACAAAATTAGTCGCGTTATCGTAGTAGATCCGTTCTGGCTTGCCTCTACGCGAAATGAGCCTTTTGAGAGCAGCGATAAATGCGTCGATGGTAAGGTGGCACTAACAAGCTCCAAATGCACCGCCTTGGTAGCGAAGCACACGAAAACGGAGATGTACGCCTTATGATTTCGCAAATTACGACGCTTATCCTCCCGTAATATTACCGGACCGGCGTAATCCACTCCGCAATGCGTGAATACTGAATAGCCGTGATACCGTAACGCGACTCTCGGGCAAGGAGCCCATCAATGCCTCCGAAGAGATAGGTTTTACCTTAAAGCATGTCACACAATTGGCCATCATCTTCCGCGTGGCCGACCTCAACGAGAGCGGCCAAAATCGTTGCCTTGCCGCTGCCATGGTGGCCTGCACGCCCGAATGCATATTGCGGACGTGTTCTAGCTCAATTATACGTCTAGACAACTCGTGATTTCGCGGCAGTACTATCTGATGGCGGGCGTCGAAGGCCAGTGCGGAATTCTTCAATCTTCCGCCTACTCGGATTAGTCGGTCCTCGTCCATGAATGGGGAAAGACACAGAATATTGCTAGTTTTGCTAATGTCGCGGTAATTAATTAAAGAATCGTATTCATCTGCGAAGGATTGTTTTTGGATGACCGTACACATTGTGTTTAACGAATGAGTCATTTCTTTGGGTGATATGGCAAGGGTTGAAGGCTTAGAATTCTGCGGAGCTGAGACTCTAAGGCAGTAGACAATAATGCGACAAATTTTGTTCAGATTGGAAAACTTGTTAAGCAGGTCATCGATGACACTGGGATGGAGGGGTGCAGCAACGGCGCAAATCTTCCTTTGTTCAGGAATCTCGTTAAGCAGGACAAATTCGCTGCTAGGCCATTGCCGCTCGGGTAGTTGTAGAAACGGGGGGCCGTGCCACCACATGTGCGAGTGTATTAGCTCGTTAGGCAGCAGTCCTCGTGACAACACATCTGCCGGATTGTCAGGGGACGCAACGTGTCGCCATTAACGTGGTTCGGTTAGTCTTTGTACTTCCCCGACACGATTCGCTACGAATGGTAACCATTTGCGTGACGGAGAGGAGATCCAATTTAAGGCTATGGTGGAATCCGACCACAACGTAACATTTACATTTGACAGGTTGAATAATGCTCTGATTTTATTGATTAATTGGGCAAGCAATAACGCTGCTGATAATTCTAGGCGTGGTAGAGACACGGCCTTGAGCGGAGCGACGCGAGATTTGGAGCAAAGCAAGACAGACTTGTATTCATGTTGTCCTACCTTGGTGCGAACGTATACGCATGCGCTGTAAGCGCGCTGGCTGGCCTCGCAAAATCCGTGTAGATCGATGTCCAGACGGTCGGCACAACCCCTGACGCTGCGAGGAATCTGTAGCTGCTTGATATTGGGCAGCTGTAATTTAAACTGCAGCCATTTAGTGTGAGCATCCTGAGACACTGATTCATCCCAATCAAGACCCGACTGCCAAAGATCCTGTAATACGAGCTTCGCAATTACGATGGCGGGGCCTAGCAAACCTAGCGGGTAGAACAATCGGGATATCTCGGATAATATTAAACGCTTGGTCACGGGACCGGAGACGAGGGTGGGTTCATAAGAGAATTGGAAGAAATCGCCATCCTGGTCCCAGAGAATGCCCAAAATACGAACATCGCTTTCCTTTTCGAGCGATACAACCCTTTCGCCAAGACAGCTTACGCCCGTTAGCAGTTCGGGGCAATTAGATCCCCACTTGCTGAGTTCAAACGATCTTTCCCTAAGCAACTGTATAGTCTGATCGCGAATCGCGAGAGCGTCGTTAATCGAATCAGCGCCCGTGAGCATATCATCAACATAAAAATCTTGCGTGACGCACAGTGAACCGAGAGGATATTCTCGCGCACGTTGCTCTGCGTGATGCTTTATCGTATTTGTGGCCACGAAGGCGGCCGCAGCGGTTCCGTAGGTGACGGTCATTGATTCATACACTTCAATATTTAAATTTTTGTCTTTACGCCAGAAGATTCTGTGCAATCGCGTTTGAGTAGGGTGAAGCCAAATTTGGCGATACATTTTTGTTATGTCGGCCACAAGTACGAATTTGTGAATGCGAAAACGCAGAAGTATGGATGCGAGATCTTGCTGAACGACCGGACCGACAAGCATGATGTTTAGGGAGAATCCGGTATCAGTTTTGCACGAGGCGTTAAGCACTACACGTATTTTGGGGCCCACAGCAGTGTCTTTAAAAACACAATGGTGAGGTATGTAATAGACAGCCTTCATTCGAAGATTGCTCGCTTATTAGCTCCATGTGCCCTAACGCGATGTACTCCTCCATGAATTCGGAGTAGAGCCCTTTTAAGGCAGGGTCGCGGTCAAGACGCTTTTCCAATCCGCGAAAACGTTCCAATGCAATTTCTCTCGAATATCCGAGCATTTCGGCCCAACCCTCCTTTAGAGGCAGTTTAACGACGTATCGGCCTTGCGGATCGCGACAAACAGTCTCCAAAAAGTGCCTTTCGCAGGCTTGCTCCTCAACGGTATAATTGTTAGGATTGTTGGGAATGTCATCCATTCGCCAAAACCGTTGGAGCTGATTATGCAATTTGGCGTTGCTTATGGTAGCGTGAAGAACAACTGCCCTCTGGCCACCCAAGATCCACCCAAGATCCAACCGAACCTCGTCTTTTGTAGCGTTGGATGGTTAACTGAGACCTTGATTTGCCCCACGCATATGAGACTCCAAAAAACTTCCGCGCCGACAAGAATGTCAATATCCGAAGAGACGTGAAAATTAGGATCGGCCAATTCAATGTTTCGTGGTAGATTAAATGCCGACTTTTTCATGTTGAATGCGGGAACGCTGTCGGTTACGCGATTAGTTACTATGCAATCGAGGGTAACGGAAAACGAATTTAAATGCGACTGTAGTTTTACGTGAACTGCTTCTGTGGAGCGCGTAAATGTGCCATTTATCCCGGATATGGACATGCTCACGGAGTGTGGGGTCAAGCGCAAACTATTGAGACACTCCCGAGAAATTAGGTTAACTTGCGATCCCGAATCTAATAGGACGCGACAAGGCCTTTCGGATCCGTCCTCGGCACAAACGAAAGCCACGGCGGTTGATAACAGTATGGATTTGCCGACCGATACGCTTGATGTGTGAGCGATCACAGCGTCCGGAACAGCTGGCCCCGATGGGCCCTTATCGATCTTTTCGTTGCCGCTTGACTCCGCTTGTTCGGACACCGTCGTCTGCAAGTGCAGCAACGTATTGTATGTACGAGTGCAGGTCTTGCAGCCCCCAGACGTGCATTTGTTCGAAGTGTGAGCTGTCGACCGTAAGCAATTCAAGCATATCTTGCGAGCACGAGCTTCTGCTATCCGTTTGGGAATAGAAAGAGCCAAAAATTGCGGGCATCGATAGATGCGCTCCCTGACAATATCCGCATTTCGCATTAAGGGCATTATTGCATGATGCCTTTTGCTTGGCATTGGGATGAAAACGCGAGCTGGTACCGGATGATTTGCAAGTACCCTCGAGGACTCGGCATCGATGTGTTAGAAACTCGAAGTACTGCTTTAATGATGGCAATTCTACGCCCTCTAACGACGACTGCCATTCCCGTGCTGTATTCGTGTCTAGCTTGGAACTGAGAATAAAAACCAAGAGATCGTCCCACGCGTCGGTCGGGCGTTTTAAAGCATGCACATGGTGGACGGCGCCATCCGCGATTTGCCACAACTTAGATGCATTTTCCCTGGCCATTACCGGCAGGTCAACAATTGACCTTATATGAGTCTGTACTATCACCCGTTTATTGTCGTATCTTTCTTTGAGAAGGTTCCATGCAACCGCGTAATTAGCGTCCGACATTTCTAGCGAACCTATCACCGCACTCGCATCTTTCGAGACCGCGGCTCTCAAGTATTGCAGCTTGTGTATGTTGCTGAGCGATGCGTTCGCGTGTATAATCGCGGAAAATGAATCGTGAAAAGAAAACCATTCGTCGTATTTTTCCGAAAATTTAGGCAAATCGAGCTTAGGTAATCGGACATTGCAGAAGGGTTCCGACACTCCGGAAGGGACGCCGCAACACTAGGTGAGGCAGACGAACCTCTTAATAAATCCCGCATTCTAGCTAATAAATCATAATACGCCGCTTCGAAGGCGCCCCTGTCATTGGCTTCGGCCTCATCGAGCATTTTCAACTTTAATTGTAAATCGTTATATTCGTCCCAGTGACGCTCTAATTTATCCTTACGCTCCTCAATCTGAGATATTATCGCTGACGTAAGGCCGCGAACAGAATCGACATAACCTTCTATGCGCGTAAACCTTTTATGCCGCCTTGACTGTCGCACGGCGTTTTTTAAGAACGTTGAGATTGGCTTCGGTAGCCATTGTAAAATGAGGCTTTCTGGTCGGGTAGCGCCAAATAATTCTCCTTACCTTAACAATAATACGGAGAGAGTTGGCGGGGCGCAGCGGAACACGAGCAGGAGATGACGCGACGTGACTGCCGGTGCCCGTTGCAGGCGATTGGTCGCTGTATGGAGGGGAGAAGACGACGTAATATGGCTGCCGATGTCCCTTGCGGTGCGATTACTCGATGTGCAGGAAGATGGCTGCGGATGCCCGTTGCCTGGCGATTCCTCGCTGTTTGACAGGAAGATGATCAGCAGCGATGCGTTCGAGTAGGCTCCGTCGATGACCCCTTTGTTCACGGTGGCAGCGCACCGGCGCACAGTGGGGCCGATTCCCGAAAAGCTGGCCAAAAGTCGAAAAATGAAGTTTTAACCCTTCGCCCGTAAACTATAATTTGACTGGCATCGTCCGTAATCTGGGTCGTAAATGTCCTGTCGTTATTTTGACCTAGTAAATAGTGTTCAAAAACGGGTTAAAGAAAAATAAGACTTTTAGCGTAATTTTACATTATTTTATTAAAAAATCATATAAAATCGTTCAAGAACATTAAGAGTGATTTATTCTGTCCAAGAATTAGCACATGACAAACATAAATTTGTGCGATGCTTTTCACAAACGGCATTACCGCAAAGTCCACAACAAAATGATGTTTTAACATCGTCAGCGTAAGGACAGACTGAGCATCTTTTACGTTTGATTTTAGTGTTTGGATTAAATGAAGTAGTACTTTGAACACCTAAAATTTCTTTAATATTTTGTTTTAAATTAGTTCTTAGAGTATTTACAGTTGATCGTCTTTCTAATGATGGTTGTACTAAAGAAAGTATAAGTTCTTTTAGAAACTCTCGTCGATTCATACGAGCATTTTCGCGTCTCAAGAAAAACAATATAAAAGAATTAATTCCTGCTTGATCGAGTATACCATAAAAAAAACGCATTGGCCAACGATTAGTAATGCGTGCTGTCGAGTAGTTTTTACATAACTGATCAAAAGTGTCAGTACCGCCCTTTGTAGATTTATAAAACAGAACTATCTCTGGTTTTCCGGAACTTTCATCTATTTTTCCATTTCTATGGAGAGATGACAGCAACATAACTACTTTATTTCTTTCGGACAATAAGATACTAAAGTTGTGTTATTACTGTAGGCAAAACGCGATGTCATAGACGGTACAAAACGAACAAAAGAAGGAGGAATTTCTTGTTTGTTTTTACGCAAAGTACCAACCATTGTTAAATTTTTTTCTTGCATTTTTTTGATCAAAGGTACAGACATAAACCAATTATCAGCAGTAATATTTCTACCACTTTCAAATAGAGGTTCGGATAATTTTTTTACATAGTATTCAGGCACCGGGCCACATGTCGCGATTTTACCTACGTAAGGTTCAGCATTATAGCTTGTTTGAAAATCATTTAACATTACAATTTTAATGCCATATTTGTCAGGTTTGTTAGGAATGTATACCCGAGAATGAAAACGACCTCGAAAAGAAAGCAACTGCTCATCGATAGTACAGTTTGTTGATGGTCAATAATATCTTTTGCAATTAGAAATAAAATTATCCCAAATTTCCTTTATAGGCGCTAATTTATGCACTGCCAGTCTATCTCTTCGTGTATTTTTGTCATCAAATCGCAAAGAAGTCAAAATAAATTCAAATCTTCTCTGACACATGACACTTTTGAACATTTTATTACCGAATTGATCACTCCAAATTTCATCTGACAAAAAATGATTCCATTTTTGTATACCACTGAAATATAATAAACCCAAAAAAGATTTTAATTCAATAAGATCAATGAAATGTTTTACAGAACCTCGTGAAGCTTCATCCGGACATTTGCGATTTATCTCTTCGTTGGTATATTTTACAATAACTTCTAACATTTCGTCAGTAAAAAGCAAAGACCACGCTTTTAGTGGTGTTTCAGCACTTTGGGCCTCATTTTTACAAGTTGGTAAAAACGCAAAGAACGACGACCTCGTGTTTCAGGAGCATTTTTGCTCCATTGGTACTTATTCCTTCCTTTTATTATCGAACGAGGATGCCCCGCTGAGCCGGTGGTCTCTTCAAATTCAGCTGAGTCATCCATGTCGTGCTGCCCTCTCTCGCTTGTATCGAAATCGGAGTCTCCGTTAGCTTCTTCAGGCCCAGACACGTGCTCCTCGACTTCCTCGTGGTCTGACTCATTTTCAGAAGCTTCATCCTCAACTGCGTGACGTCTTTCTCGTAAATAATATCTGATATTTGTCGCTTGATCATCCATTGTACTCTGAAAGTACATGTAATTTCTTTTTACACGTGTTTTCATCCACTCACATTTCGAGGTTATATATATAATGTACACAATCATAAAAAAATATCACTTATATAAGTTAAAAATAACTGTAGTAATATGAAAATGACGTTAAATTAATTTTACTTACTTGCACGAAAGTCTGGCACTGTCCGTAATCAGGGTCAATATTGGCACTGGACGCACTTTGACTCGCTGCTGGTCAAGCACACACTGGCGAATTCCAACGAAACTTTGGGCATGAGTTCTCCCCACTACCTACTTTTTTTACGAGGGAAAGCAAACCCCCCCCCCCCCCCCTTTTCATTTCGGCGGTATTCTATTTTGAATTTCGGCTTGTGCCATTTACGACCCAGATTACGGGCGAAGGGTTTTAATTTATGGGATTTGAAGTACATAGAAGTACATATTCGAAGAGGAGGCGTGACGCAATTAATTACACATAAATGAATAAAAACAAGAATAATATATTTGAAATCAATCAAAATAATAGGTGAAAATATAGTTGATAATCTCGTTAAAAAGGATATAGGATCGAGATCACAAGATAACGCAAAGTATACCGAGTAGAGATCGCAAGATAACGTAATCGAAATCAGAAAGACACGCAAGCCACAGCGCAGCGAGCCGCCCCTCACGCAAATCCTACGCAACAACGCACGCCGACGAACATCCTCAACGCAACATAATCGCGACCGACGAATATTCGCGCAATTCTAACGCAACAACGCAATAACGCAAGACCGACGAGTTCACACATACGCACGACTCTGACAACGCAATACGACGAACTCACATGTACGCGCGACTTTAACGCAATATACCGACGAACATTCACCCACACGCGCGAGTACTCGGGCCCCCGCGATTCCCGTACGACACAATAACGGCGGGCGATCTCGCCTAGCCGACCCCTCGGCAGGCGATCATCTTCGCCTCGGATATCCCTAACGCACCAAATGACCTGAATCGCGGACGATTCTGCGGTTATCCGCACCAATCCAGCGACTTCTCGCGAACCCCGGCGATTTCGCGGCACCGCGTCAATCCCGCCGACCCTACGGTCCTTCCCAACGCACGACACAATCGTCGACTTTCTTGCGGACCCGAACACTCTACAACTCAACTACACGACCGAGTGCCATCCATAATACATTGCCACTCGCGACGCGTATTTTCCGAAACTACCGCGCGATCGCCCGAATCCGCAACACAAATTGCGCGATCGCGACTCTAATAGTTCATCGCGACTAACACATACATTCAGAATACGCCACGCGATTGTCGGCCGTAACGACTTTCCCGGGGAGGGCTTATGTGGTCTTTACTTACGGGAGGACTCGTTCTCGGCGGGGCCCCTTCGTGAATTCCTATTAACTCGAGATAATAAAGAGCGCAAGGTAACGATGAGCGCTCATTCCAGATAACAGAGATGGCCAGATAAGCAGCTATTGCCAAATAGGGCCAAATAATTAAGGTAGCTTACGACGCGACAGACCGGAGCCATCGCACAGTGGGGCCGATTCCCGAAAAGCTGGCCAAAAGTCGAAAAATGAAGTTTTAATTTATGGGATTTGAAGTACATAGATGTATAGAGTAATGTTCAAAGAATATGTAACGGCCCTTTATAAGGGCTAATTAAGTATACATGGCAGGTATAAGCCAGTACAAAAAGGACCTTCGCACGAGTAACAGCTCGAGCGTCCGAGCTCATGTTCAAGCGTCATATTCAAAAATTCGTAGAAAATCGTAAAGTTGATCTTTTTTAATTCTACAAAATGGATGTTTCAAATGAAAAAATGTAGTTTATTATCGTATTTGTCAAAAATTATAACAAATAAATATAAATTAACAGTAACGTAATGTTTGAAGTGTAAAATAATGAAAATTTGTGTGCAATCGTTTCAGAAAAATAGAGAAAAGTTAAAAGTCCCACGGATTCCCGCAGTGAAACAAATTTTAAATTAAAGTTTATATTATTATGTAACAAAATTTGTAAAAATTAGCTGCTACTAGCTGCTACTTTGTTTTTAATGTACATTTGTATTTAAAACCTTCCAAATTCGCATAAACTTATTAACGCCTATGCTTAAACCACTAACAACATAGTAAAACTATTAATTGAAAATAGAACATGACCTTTAACTATGTAAATTGGAATACAATAATTGTTTAAACAAATTACTGCAAAATAAATTTTTTATAAATCTGACAGCAGCAATAGATTCAACGGGAAAAATAATAAAATGTTAAAAAAAGTGTGTGTGTGTGTGTGTGTGTGTGTGTGTGTGTGTGTCAGCGCGCGCACGCGCGTTCGTTGAAGTAGTAGCTGTTGTGTTGAATACAATATATAAATTCAAAAAGAATGTTAAACGATGTAGTCCAGACCGGGCACGGTGACCGTGGAATGTTCTAGAAAGATTCCGAAATGATGACGTGGAAAAAGAGAAAGTTTCTAAGATGTCCTGATTGGTTTATGGTAACGGGGAGGGGATGAGCAGCAAACCGAGGGGATGAATAACGGTCGCGCAACGGAAAAGGTTAGTCGTTTCTGAGCGTTTTAGAGTGTTTCTGTGCGTTTCTGAGTTCTAGACGAAGAATAAACGAATACAATATTAAACAATTTCTCACACATCGTGAAGGATCATTTTGCAGAATGGATGTTCCAAGTACAAGTAAGTGCATTATAAATACACACAGCCATATACATATATATATATATATATATATATATATATATATATATATATATACCGGGTTTTTCAGACCACCCGTCCCACCCTTTTAAAACGTAGGGATGCACTTGTACGAAAAAATGGCTTAGACAAAATTTGCATGGTTTCGAGGGATCTATCTGGCGGTGACCTTGAATTTGACCTTGAGGTCGACCTTGGGCATAAATCGAGGTCAAAGTAGTGTTTTTCAAATGTAAACCTGTATTTATGAGTTCAGAAATGAAAAGAGCGGAAAATTTCACATACGAATACGTTATTAAGTCAAGGTCAAAAATATCCTCAGAGGTCGTGTGGAGGTCAAGTTTTCAAGACTACCCGTCCCACCCTTTTAAAACGTAGGGATGCACTTGTACAAAAAATGGGTCAGACAAAATTTGCATGGTTTCGAGGGATCTATCTGGCGGTGACCTTGAATTTGACCTTGAGGTCGACCTTGGGCATAAATCGAGCTCAAAGTAGTGTTTTTCAAATTTCTAAATGAAATAATCAGCGCCGCCTGTATTCGCGTTACCCAAGGTGTACCACGAGGAGGTCACAAGGTCGGACTTACACCTCGTCGGGGTGCTTTTTTAAGGTGGTTGCCCTTGCCGTCACCTCGTCGGGGTGCTTTTTTAAGGTGGTTCCCCTTGCCGTCACCTCGTCGGGGTGCTTTTTTAAGGTGGTTCCCCTTGCCGTCACCTTTGTGCGTACGCATGTTATTCAGTCTCGATGTTCGAAATGTCCACCACCTGCATCAATACAGGCTGTTACCCTGCGTTGGAAATCATCCGTCGCCCGACGAATTTCGGCAGTATCTAGAGACTGAATGGCTTGGCGAATTCTGTTCCTCATGTCTTCTGCAGTGGTAGGTCGTTCGCGGTATACGAGGTCTTTTATTCTTCCCCATAAATAATAGTCTAAAATTGTAAGGTCCGGTGATCGCGGTGGCCAATTATGTGGACCGTATTTGCCTATCCATCGGCCGGGAAATGTACGGTTCAGTTGATGACGAGCAATGACAGACGTGTGGGCGGGACATCCATCCTGTTGAAACCACATATTTATACGTAATTGAAGTGGAACATCTTCAAGTAAATGTGGAAGTTCGTTTTCGAGTAAATCGACGTATACCAAACTGTTCAAGTTCTCTTGAAAGAAAAATGGTCCGACGATATGCGTATCAATAATTCCGCACCAAACATTCACTTTCCAGAGATGTTGATGATCCAATTCTCGATACCAATGTGGATTCTCTTGTGCCCAATAACGAACATTATGTGTGTTCACTTCGCCGTCACTTTTAAAGGTGCACTCATCAGAAAATAAGATACTTCTATGGAAATTAGGTAATTGTTCAGTAATCCAATTACAGAATATCCGTCTTTCTCTATGATCGTTCAATGTCATGGCCTGGTGAAGTGACATCCGATATGGGTGGAATGAATGTTCTCGAAAAATTCGACTGATAGTGGAAATACTTACTCCACTATCTCTTTCTCGACGCATCAGAGAATCGTGCGGATTTACAAGGGCAGACGCCATTATATCAGGTGCTCTTACTGAACGAACTGGTCGATGAATTTGCCTTCTCTTATTGTGGTCCGGCTGAACGATACCTTTTACAATAATTCGACGTTGTAAACGACTGAAAACTTTGCGCGAATGTGGTGTACGATCGGGATATTCATTTTGCCACATTCTTTCAGCTGCTCGAAAACTTCCAGCTCTACCCAACACCGACAACATTAACGCAGCTTCTTCGTTCGAGTAAGGCATACTTACAAATTAATAATAATCCTCTAATTATTATGCCTAACTACTCGAGTACCGAGGTATAACGCGCAACCTTTCAAATTTTCGTTGTTAAACGATTAATTTTATTCTTCTTACGACCGCTTACGACCAACTTACGACCGTTTATTATAATCTTACGACCACCTTGTGATTGTTGACGACCGGCTTACAACCGACGTACGATAACTTTGTGACCTGCTTACAACCGTGTTGCTTATAAAAAATGTAAATTGTGACGAGTTGCGTAATACTATCAATTCTAAGCTTTAACTTTTAGGAAGGGTATGTAAGGGTGCTCTTTCGTGACAATTACTTTGTGTCTTCTTCTGAGTACAGCAAATTTTCGTAGTTTCTACCGACGCTGAACGATAGCAATTTTGTGCAAATGATTTTTCTGGGAAGACTCGGACGAGTTTCTGAGGTTCGCGTTATAGGTACTGAACGCGCTATCAAATAACGTCACGACAAAGAATTTTTACATCACCTACCATAAAATTAAGTTTAAACGATTAATTTTATGGTAGGTGATGTAAAAATAAATTTAACAACGAAAATTTGAAAGGTTGCGCGTTATACCTCGGTACTCGAGTAGTTAGGCATAATAATTAGAGGATTATTATTAATTTGTAAGTATGCCTTACTCGAACGAAGAAGCTGCGTTAATGTTGTCGGTGTTGGGTAGAGCTGGAAGTTTTCGAGCAGCTGAAAGAATGTGGCAAAATGAATATCCCGATCGTACACCACATTCGCGCAAAGTTTTCAGTCGTTTACAACGTCGAATTATTGTAAAAGGTATCGTTCAGCCGGACCACAATAAGAGAAGGCAAATTCATCGACCAGTTCGTTCAGTAAGAGCACCTGATATAATGGCGTCTGCCCTTGTAAATCCGCACGATTCTCTGATGCGTCGAGAAAGAGATAGTGGAGTAAGTATTTCCACTATCAGTCGAATTTTTCGAGAACATTCATTCCACCCATATCGGATGTCACTTCACCAGGCCATGACATTGAACGATCATAGAGAAAGACGGATATTCTGTAATTGGATTACTGAACAATTACCTAATTTCCATAGAAGTATCTTATTTTCTGATGAGTGCACCTTTAAAAGTGACGGCGAAGTGAACACACATAATGTTCGTTATTGGGCACAAGAGAATCCACATTGGTATCGAGAATTGGATCATCAACATCTCTGGAAAGTGAATGTTTGGTGCGGAATTATTGATACGCATATCGTCGGACCATTTTTCTTTCAAGAGAACTTGAACAGTTTGGTATACGTCGATTTACTCGAAAACGAACTTCCACATTTACTTGAAGATGTTCCACTTCAATTACGTATAAATATGTGGTTTCAACAGGATGGATGTCCCGCCCACACGTCTGTCATTGCTCGTCATCAACTGAACCGTACATTTCCCGGCCGATGGATAGGCAAATACGGTCCACATAATTGGCCACCGCGATCACCGGACCTTACAATTTTAGACTATTATTTATGGGGAAGAATAAAAGACCTCGTATACCGCGAACGACCTACCACTGCAGAAGACATGAGGAACAGAATTCGCCAAGCCATTCAGTCTCTAGATACTGCCGAAATTCGTCGGGCGACGGATGATTTCCAACGCAGGGTAACAGCCTGTATTGATGCAGGTGGTGGACATTTCGAACATCGAGACTGAATAACATGCGTACGCACAAAGGTGACGGCAAGGGGAACCACCTTAAAAAAGCACCCCGACGAGGTGACGGCAAGGGGAACCACCTTAAAAAAGCACCCCGACGAGGTGACGGCAAGGGCAACCACCTTAAAAAAGCACCCCGACGAGGTGTAAGTCCGACCTTGTGACCTCCTCGTGGTACACCTTGGGTAACGCGAATACAGGCGGCGCTGATTATTTCATTTAGAAATTTGAAAAACACTACTTTGAGCTCGATTTATGCCCAAGGTCGACCTCAAGGTCAAATTCAAGGTCACCGCCAGATAGATCCCTCGAAACCATGCAAATTTTGTCTGACCCATTTTTTGTACAAGTGCATCCCTACGTTTTAAAAGGGTGGGACGGGTAGTCTTGAAAACTTGACCTCCACACGACCTCTGAGGATATTTTTGACCTTGACTTAATAACGTATTCGTATGTGAAATTTTCCGCTCTTTTCATTTCTGAACTCATAAATACAGGTTTACATTTGAAAAACACTACTTTGACCTCGATTTATGCCCAAGGTCGACCTCAAGGTCAAATTCAAGGTCACCGCCAGATAGATCCCTCGAAACCATGCAAATTTTGTCTAAGCCATTTTTTTGTACAAGTGCATCCCTACGTTTTAAAAGGGTGGGACGGGTGGTCTGAAAAACCCGGTATATATACAGTGGCGTGCAAGTTTCCGGCCAGTGAATTTTTGTACTCTAATATATTTTAAAAAGACTAATGATTTTTTATTATTATGAGATGTGAGTATGAGATATAGGAAACAAAATAATATAGTAAAAAAATATTATTTATGTTTGTGAATATATTTATTATTTTAACTGTTGTGAGTGCGAAATGTTACTGGCTGGAAACTTTTGCACGCCACTGTATATATATTTACACATGTATATATACATATATCTACATATATATAAATATATATATTTTTTACATACATACATTAATTTAAAACTTTGTTTCTTCAGGTTCTGATAGTACACTGTTAAATTCATAGGGTTAAATTGAACTCAATTTTGAGTAATTTTTAACTATTCTATAGGTCGCCACTGCTCCTACTCAATATTTAGTTAATTTAACTAAAACAATGTTAATTTGACTAAACCAACGGAGTTAAAATAATCCTATTTTGTTTCAAACTAATAAATTTTGACGCACATGGTAGTTAAAAATAACAAAATAAATCTAACTCATGGTATTGGTTTAAATTTCAATCTCTAACCTTTAACAGAGTACCCAACAAATTTCTGGTTTGTCGAGGGAAGAAATTTTTACATTACTGAAAGGCAATTTAAATGACAATGCTGCTGTAGCTTATGAAAAAATTGAAGATCATTTGTCGAAAAAGTTGGAGCGGCCTTTTATATTATCAGGCAATGCGAAATCTGTCATTCTTTCTATTATATAAGTTGAAAACAAAGTGGCAGGAAGTTAAGCGAATAGAACAAAAATTTCTGGGAAAAAATCAGCAGTGGCTAAATGTAATTGTTTATCTCGATGAAAATAAAGAAGATGAATCTCAAACTACGTCATCGTCAGATAAAGGACATATGGGCCGCCCAAAACCGGAATTTGCACAATGCAGTGAAAGAACGAAGCGAAGAAGAACCGAAAACATTCGATCGCAATCAAGTATCGAAGAACTCTCCTATGCAACACACATGAAGTTACGAGCTGAAGGGAAAGTGGAAGCTGCTAAAATTGTTAAAGATATATCTTCGAGTAGTCCATCTAAGGCTCAAAAATACAGAAGTTCTTTGGAATTAATTCCTGAAGTCACTCTTTCTGCTGATGAAGCTGTTTCACTTATAATGGAACAAAAACTATCGCGAAGTCAATATCAGGGGCTGAGGAATTTAAGTGTAAAAAAGAAATGTAAATTATATCCATCTTATAAATTGGTACTAAAAGCCAAGCGTGACTGTTACCCGGAAAAAAATAGTATTAGCATATGTGAAACCAGTGCAGAAGTTAAACTACAATCTCTACTGAACCATACAATCAATCGAATTTTGAAGATTCAAATGGATGTCATAAAAACTTTGACTCGTGAACAGCTTTCAAATTTAAATTTAATTTGTAAATGGGGCTGTGATGGTAGTTCTGGCCTTAGTATGTATAAGCAAAAATTTAGTGATGATGATGATGAAAGTAAATCAGATGCTAATATTTTTTTTACTTCACTTGTTCCACTGCAACTTATATCGATTGATAAAAATACATCTGAAAAAATCATTGTATGGAAAAATCCGAGACCATCATCACCACGCTTTTGTAGGCCAATAAAAATTGAATTTTTACATGAAACTACTGAGGCCACTGTCGAGTAAACAGAGAATATAAAAGAACAAGCGAGCAAACTTATACCTTTTAACACTGTATTAGATGGAAAAGACATCACAGTTAATTATGAACTCGCTTTGACAATGATCGATGGTAAAGTTTGCAACGCAATTACTGGCACTGCGTCTACTCAACGTTGTTATTTATGTAATGCTACTTCTAAAGATATTAATAATATAGATTTAATTTAAAAAAAAGAAATTAATAGAGATAGTTTATGTTTCGGGTTTGCACGAAAATGCAGTAGAACAAAAACGATGGAAGATCTTTTCTTGCGCTTGCTAGCGTCATCAGATCAGTATATATCAAGTTTAAGGAAATTGCCACAAAAGAAATTAAAATCCTTATATCCGGAAACAGTTGAAATGCTTACTTCACCATCACTTTATGCGTCCAGTGCTGATTCTATCTCTTCTTTTTCGATATCATCAGATTCTTCAGGTTTAGATACAGATAATTCAACTGATGATGAAAACTAATTTGTATGTAAATTTTATGCAAATATTAGGTACTTGTATGTAACTATTTGTATGGAAATATTAGATTAATATTTTTGTAAACACAAATTTATTTTTTACATTCGGCTTTGTATTGTACTTCTTAATTTATTTGTCACAAGTTTTTTCATAAAATAAATAAAAATTATGGATTTTAGAAATTTTGTATTCGTCATTTTACATCTGCCATTCATTTTGTTTCCAGATTCGTTATTTGCGATCCCGAAAACCTATAAATTCCACGTTCCACATAAATTAAATAAAAATAACAGTTTATAGATATGCTTTTTAGTATTTCGTAGCCGCCATTTTGTTTTTTTTTTGTTTTATTTTGACTTCAGATTACTAACCAGCGACTTTGAAAACGTATGTGTACAAATATAAACATAAAATCAATAAAAATTACGATTTATAGATATGCTTTTTAGTATTTTATAGCCGCCATTTTGTTTTTTTTTTATTTTGACTTGAAATTCGTTATCAGCGACCCCAAAAACCCCTATATACTAAGTTTCAAGTAAATATCTTAATTTTTCGACTTTTGGCCAGCTTTTCGGGAATCGGCCCCACTGTGCATCGCCTCGAACGAGTCCTCACCCACACGGGGACGTCAAAGTGGTGACCTTACAATCGTCATCCGCAGGGTGTCCGGATCGGCAGTGCCAAAGATCGTAGCGTGCTCCTCTCGCTATGTCCAGCACGACAGTGAGGCAACGATGGCCCGCCGGGGTCGCGCCAGTTCCCCGCGCCTGCGCAGTGGCGCGCCGCTCGTGATGTCCGCCAATCCTAACGCTCTCCTTGGCGCCTGGCGCCGCTTCTCCTTGCGGCGCGGCTCGAACTACGTTCGCCTCGCGTGGCCCCTTTAAATGAATCCGGGTCCGCGACTATTTGGACCGGCGTAACGTGGATCACGCTGACCGGGCCTTGGCCACGTCCACTGGCAGCCCCTCGGGGTGGTGGCCACAGGGCCGTGCACATCCTCTGGCCATGCTGCTGCACCCTGGTCTCTATGACGCTACTTCAGGGCGTCCCCCGGGGTCCTTCGGTTTCAACTTCTGCGGTGGTCGAGCTCGAGGCCGCATCTCGTATGGCGTCCCTTGATGTGACGCTTGCGGGGAGGTCCGAACGCGACCCGACTGACAGCCACGTCCCTCAGTCGTTTCCTTGGCTCTCCGATTTCTCCCTCAGGACGGCTCAAGGCCGTTACACAAAATCCTCCAGTCACCACCGGCAATCCCCTTAAAAGAGCTTAAATACTAATTAATAACGCAATGGCCCTCCCCCGAGGAGGCACTCTCGAACCTCCCCTCGGCCGAGTCCGTCCGGGGAGCGGACGCGACTTGTCACGTCACAGACTCAAAAGAGGACCGACGATCGCACCGCTCACGGAAGGCGTCCTAGCGTCCTTACGGACATTGACCCTTCCTGAGCCATTGAAAGTGCGTTCGGCTCGCGCCACGCGCCTCAGAGCGTGTACCTGCGAGCGACATTTGCAAGTATCTGGTTGCGTCCTTCCTTACCCCTACCCCTCTGGTTAGCCTTTCCTTCGCTTCCCAGTTTTTTTAATCCTAATCCTGGGGTTGGACGTAACACCGAATAGTCCTTGCAAATCTAAGCATAGTATTCTTTCAGCTATCGTACAAATCTACGATCCACTTGGTCTTATCGGACCGATAGTAGTGAAGACTAAACTATTCATGAGAGCTTTATGGAAACTAGGTATCGATTGGGATGACAAGATACCTGCCGATTTAATGCATGGAAATGCATTGGAATGTTTACAAGGAGAGACTTGAAGCAATGGAAGAGATCAAAATACCACGTCAGGTGATAACAAGGGAAGCGATACAAATAAAGATGCATGGATTTTGTAATGCTTCTCAGTCAGCTTTTGGCGCTTGCATTTATTTATGTTCGATTGATGCTGAGGGAACTAGAACAACGAGACTGTTAACTTCAAAATCGCGCATAGCTCTACTGAAGATCCTTTCTATACCAAGGTTGGAATTATGCGGTGCAGTGCTGCTGGCTAAACTTGCCTTTAAGGTAAGGAAGGTTCTTACTCTTCCAATCAACAAATCAAATTTATTAGACTGATTCGAGAATCGTCATCCACTGGATTCGAGGTGACCCGACTAAATATAAGGTGTTCGTAGCAAATCGTGTTGCAGAAATACAAGGGCTGACATGTCAAGACGAATGGCGGCACGTGCGGACAAAATCAAACCCAGAAGACATCCTTTCTCGGGGTATCAGACCCTCGAGAATTGCCAAAATCAGAAATGTGGTGGTCAGGACCTCCCTGGATAAAAGAAAGCTAGGATAAATGGCCCAACGAATTTCTTAAGGAACTTCCCGAAGACTTGGAATAGAGATCACGAGGAAATGTTCTTGTAACGCTTCACGAGGGAGAACTTAATCTGTTAGAGAGATTTTTGTCGTTATCTAAGTTACGACGGATAGTTGCTTATTGCCATAGATTCATAGAAAACTGTCGTAAAAGGGCACCTCAACGCAGCATTGGACCTTTGGAGGTGGACGAATTAATAAGAGCTAACGCAGCGCTTGCCAAGATAGCACAACGACAAGCATTCGCTCAAGAAATCTGCGAGCTAAGTAAGGCAGGGAATAGTCTAAGAGCTGGCTACATAAAAATGCAAGGTATAAGGTACATAAAATATTTATAGCTAGAGAGGTTCCATTAGCACTCTCGAACACTGAATGACCAGTCTGCCTGCGCGCTTAGGAAGATTAAGGTGGGGGCGGACGGTCAAAAATGACAAATTTTACAAGGAAAAAAATGATAAAGCTCAGGGATAAAAATTATAGGAATGTTAAGTATTTGTTGCTACGAAACGCGAAAAATTATTGGCAGACGATTTCGTGGAAGTGAAAGCGCCGGCAGACTGCAACAAAGCGGCGTTAACTTTTGTGAAAAAAAAAATGATAAGCCTCATGATTAAAAATTATTGGTAATAATTACTAACTGTTAACGAAGCTATGTGCTAAATGGCAGACGAAAAAACTGAAGACAACATCGAGGCAGACTGTGATGAAGTGCGCGGTCTCAATCGCGCTTAATGAGGTAGTTTCGTACGATGCGCTACTATGATATGTTATTTTGTTATTTATATGAATATATTCGTGTTTCTTTTTTTCATTAATGGATTCAGTTTGTATTCATTCTTTTATTGTTAAAAATAAAATGATTAATTTATTTATTATATTGAATCTAAATTGTTACTAATTAATCTCATAACATTTTTGATCTGCAGTTGAAAACTATATATAAACATTTTTCTACAAGTTTTAAAATAATATATTGACGTTTTAATAGATTGAGAGATTCGAAAATTATATTCAAAAATTCAACGCAGGTATAAAAACCGTTTGAAACGGTTTAGAGAGACCAAGCGGCCAAGAAACAGCTGTATAGCAGGAGCTGGAGAAGGTCATTTATGATAAGAGGGTTCAGTATACTCGAAAACTCGACAGTAAACAGACGTCCAACGTGTATTGTGCCGAATTTTTATTTTTCTCAGTGGCTTTTAGAATCTTTTATTATTTATTATTTATTATTTATTATTTATTTTATTATTTATTATTTAATTATTTATTATTTATTATTTATTATTTATTATTTATATTATGTATTATTAGTATTATTTATTATTTATTATTATTATTTATATATTATTATTTATTATTTATATTTATTATTTATTATTTATTATTTATATTATTTTTAAGTATTATGTATTATTTATTATTATATTTATTATTATTATTATATTTATTATTTATTATTTATTATTTATTATTTATTATTTATTATTTATTATTTATTATTATTTATTATTTATTATTTATTATTTATTATTTATTATTTATTATTTATTATTTATTATTTATTATTTATTATTTATTATTTATTATTTATTATTTATATTTTGCAAATGTCAGTGAACTATTCGCAAAATGAGTTCGGAGCAAAAGTGTGTATTTTGTAACAACAGTAGTGAAACTAAAATCACACTTTTTAACGATAAATTTTTAGAAAAATGCAGGGAGATTTTAAAAATTCGTGTGACCTACAAGCTAAAGTATAATGAACTTATTTTACCAACAACTGCAGATAAAATCAATGGGTACCATGGAAATTGTTATAGTAATTTCACGGCTATTAAAAGAAAGTATGTTGACGAATATAGTGAATTGGTGAAATTACAGCAGTCTGGAAATACAATACCGGAGCCTGATCCTAGTAAGTACATAAATTCTTATATGATTTTTTCAATACATTGTTGATAAATAATAAAACTAATTTATTGTTTATTTTATGTAGCTAATAACGAATCGACTGCCTCATCTTCTAAGAGTCAAGCTACACTGTCTTGTCAGCCCAGCATGAGTTCGACAGGTAATAATTACAATTTGTTTATATTTAAATTACTGTAGAACTAGACGCCGAGAGAGTAATAACTAATTTATTGTTTATTTTATGTAGCTAATAACGAATCGACTGTCTCATCTTCTGAGAGTCAAGCTACACTGTCTTGTCAGCCCAGCACGAGTTCGACAGGTAATAATTACAATTTGTTTATATTTAAATTACTGTAGAACTAGACGCCGAGAGAGCCACGAAAAGGGACGCTATAGGCCCGGCTCGGTGCGGTAAGAATCGGCAGGCTGTTTTCCCCCTCCCTTGACCTAAGGAAAGCGTCGCTTGCTTCTCTCCCTCCCCCATGTGGAAGGTTCCGGAAAACCTCTCGTACATTTCTTATTCGAAAAATGTAAATTTTTGAAAAGAAATTTTTTGTTAAGTAAAGTAAAGTAACGAATTATATTTTATTTTACAGAAAATGTTGAAGAGTTAGACAATAACATGTCACAGTTATCTTCGCACGAAGAACAAGTAGATAGCGGCAATGTAATTTGTTTTTTCTTTTTGCGATAAGTCACGTAAAGTTCAACATTATAGAGTAGTTCCGATTATTAAATCTGTGTCCGAAATGTTGATCGAGAAAATCGTTGCAAATGCCACTGCTCTAAACGATACGCAAATGTTAAGTAAAATTAAAGATGTACAATCGCAAAATTTAATTCATTACCATAACGTATGTAAATTAATTTATTTCAAAAAACATATATTAGCTCAGACTACTCTAAAATCAGAGTGGCACGCTATAAGAGAAGTTCATGTTTTACTTGATAATGAAATTTATGATTTAATAACACAAAATACGATAGCAAATAAACAGTGCTATTCACTGAACTATCTTGTACAATATGCAAAAAATGCTTTATATAAGTTAGGTGTAGAAAATTACGAGTCTTACGAATCAACTTTAACAAGCAATTATTTGTTAGAAAAGTTAACAAAAAAATTTGGCGATGATTTACAAGTAATAACGTTTCACAATAGAAAAATTATTGCACCAAAAGACGGCTCTGTGATTACAGATAAAACTTTCGGCGAATGTGAGGAGCTGGAAGTATTAGAGCGTGCGGTATTTATATTGAGAAAAAAAATGTTATCGATTAAAGCTCAGCCTCTATCAGGCAATATAACAGCGCTCGATTTAATTAAGGGGGAATCCGAAATCCCTGCTGATGTTTCGCAGTTTTTCCGTTCAGTAATTTGCGGTAATGATCCAAGAACTGTAAAAAGTTGTAACTGCACTCGCAAAGTAAAGTCAATCGTCCAAGACCTTATTTACGCAGTAAGTCATGGAAAAATTAAAACTTCTAAGCACATAACGCTTGGAATGACATTGAAAAGCATCACAAGTAGTAGAAAAGTAATTGACATTATAAATAAATACGGGCACTGCTGCAGTTACAACACTATCGAGGAATTGGAAACTGAAGCTACGTTTGCTTCTTGTAGTAAATCGATTATTTGTCCCGAAGATATTTACTTATCGTCTAATTATTGTACAGGAGTAGCCTTCGACAATTACGATCGATTCGTTGAAACTTGTAGCGGTAAGGATACATTACACGATACTGTCGGTATAATTTACCAAAATGTTGATACAGATATTTGCGATGCGCGCACATGTGATATAGAACGTACTGTAAATGAACCTCCCGCCAAAAGGAGACGGACATTTGACGCTATATGTCCGAAATTGGTTACTTACGCCAAAAAACCAAAAATGGTTGAAAAATTACTGCCCATTGATAGCGAATTGCGTACAGTTGATAACAGTAATTACACTTTTTACGAAAAGCTAGATGTAATGTGGGTTTTATCTCATTATTTTAAAATTGCAAACACGCCAATGTGGGTTGGGTTTAACAGTAAAATCGTAGTAGATAAATCAATCAAACAAAAAGTATCGTACCTTACACCGATCAATGCCTCGCCGATAAATATTTCCGTAATATATGAAACGATGCGTCAAAGTCAGAGAATTGCGGAAGAGTTGCAACAACAATATATTCAAGTCACTTACGATTTAGCGATAGCCAAAGTTGCTTATCAAATCCAATCAACTGAGCGTCCACAATTTAACAATCTATTTATTCATCTTGGTGCATTTCATATAATGATGGCGTATTTTAAAGCTGTTGGCAAATTTATAGATGAGTGCGGGCTCACTTATATTATGGTTGAAAGCGGATTATTAGCTTCCGGCTCGGTCAATGGATTTATCAGCGGAAAACATTTTAATCGATGTAAGCGTTTACATCCTTTAGTGTCGCTAGGATTACAAGTTTTGTTGTTTGAAGATTTTTTAACCAAGCAAAATATCAATGTAGAAGTAAATGTACTCGAAGTTATCAAAGAATTTCAGTCGAATAAGATTTCAAATTTGAAAATTTCGAATCCAACTCTCGATAAAGTGTTAACAGATTTTCTAGATTATAAAAAAAAGGCATTGAATGGAGACTTTGGAAAAACGCCGCAGTATTACATTATGTACATTAATTTTGTCGATTACTATCTAATGTTTACGCGCAGCATCCGCATCGGTGATCTTGAACTTTTTAAAGAAGTTATTCCGAAAATGGCCAATTTATTTTTTATGTGTAATCAAGGAAACTATTCTCGGGGGGTGGTTAGTAAAATACCATGATAATCTATTGAAAGTTCAGGAAACACATTCAGGTTTAGAAATTCAATTTCAAAATGGGTTTTTCGGTGTCAAAAGAACAGATAAACCTTTCTCTAAAAATCCTGTAGATTTGACACTCGAACAAACGGTCAATGCGGATGGAGGAGATTAACCGGAATAACACACTTTACGAATTCGATTAGTGCTCGTCAAAGATGGTCAAAAAGTCACAGCATACGCCCAACACTGATATCGCATACATACGAAGAAACTGGTTTAAAAAGAGCTCAAGATATTACCGGAGATTTGGAAAAACATCAAATAAAAAAGGATTCCGTTCAGTTGCAAAATTTCATAAATTTATTAAAGCAAAATTTTAATCCGTTTAACAGTGAAAATATCGAACGTGATTTTTTATATAACATTGGCACCGGACGAGCAGCTTCCGAAGAAGTTTGTAACTTTTTATTAAATGCAGAGAAAAATGGTAATTCGTTGAGAGAGACATTTATTTCTGAATGCGCAGAATCGCCAAATAGAGATTTGAAGCGACGATCAAACAAAATAAAATACTTAATTTTGCAAATTCAACCGCAAAGAAAAAGATCACAATTAACAACAAAGTGCAAGAAATAAGGTTACAGCGGGATTTATTTAGCCGCATGTTAGCCATTTCAATGAATGAAAATACAAACATAGAAAAGATTCTTACTTTTCCATTAACACCCGTTCCGATGTCATTGTGCCATTTAGACGGATCGATATTTAAGACTGATAAATCAGTTTTACTTAATCTATTAGAAAAGGATGTTAAAAGTGTAGCTCCGACACACGCGGACGTTTGTTTGATAGACGGCTTTTATCTGATACATTGTATGAAAGACATACCAAAAACGTTTGGAAATATATCTAAAAAAAATACTGCAGATGGTAACAACAAATAATAAAGCTCGAGAAATACACGTCATTTTTGATAGATATTTCACGCCCTCAATTAAAGATTATGAAAGATCTCTCCGAGGCGGTGCTGTGATGAGCGTATGTATGTGATTTCTGGACCAGATCAAACGAGACCCGCAGATTTTGTCAAAGAGTTTAGAAATAGCAATTTCAAGGAAGCTCTTGTCCGTTTTTTAATTGTACATTGGCAGAGTACAGAAATGATACCATTTTTTGGAAATAAAACAGTTTTACTGAACTTCAATCAGTGTTATAAATATAAAGTTGATAATGAGACTGTTTTATTTTCGATAAATGATATCTACACGATAGAAGCTCATGAAAAAGCTGATACGAAAATAGTTTTTCACGCGTGTAATATTCCGGAAGAAGCTCACATTATAATAAAATGTTCCGACACGGACATATTATAATGCTAGCCAACATGAATAAGTTAAAAAATAATAGTAAAGTTTGGATTCAAAAGGGTATTTTAAACAGACTGCGTATAATTGACGTGTCAGCACTGTATGATAGACACGGCGAATTATTTTGTAAATCTTTAGCAGGGTTTCATGCATTCACTGGATGTGATTTCAATCCAGCTTTTTTTAGAAAAGGTAAACAGCGTCCTTTAAAATTATTACTGTTTAGCGAACGATTTCAAAGCGCATTTGCTGAATTGGGCAGTGAAGAATGTGATAGAATGAATGTACTTCGAGATATTGAAAAATTTGTCTGTTCACTATATGCGATGAAATCACTTGATTCCGTAGATAATGCTCGCTTTGCGCTATTTTTAAAAAATTATAAAGTTAATGACGTCAATGAACATTTAAAAAAAAAAAAAGCTACAAAATTTTGACACTTTATCGATACCTCCTTGTGCAGCTGAATTAAGACCGCAATTCTTAAGATCTATATATATCGCCAGATTATGGAGCCACGGTACCAGAAGACTGCGGACGGGTGATAATCAACTCCAAATACCAGTTCCGATGGTTCGATGGACCACAGATACCATCTAGTGTTAAAGACGTTGTTATTGATCAAGAACAGTCTGAAGGTACAAATCTTTGCACACGCTTTCAATCTCATATTTGTTAATAGTCATTTTTAATTTTTAATGTCGTTTTTCAGCAGATATCAACGAAATCGAATCTGAGGATGATATCGAAAGCGAAAGCGAAGAAGATATGCAGTACGATGAATCCGATGCAAACAGCGAAATAGAATAAGTTTACAATTTTTTATAGTAATTTTTGTTAATAAAAAAATTATTCTAATGTTAAACATATCTTTTAGCACTTATTATATATATAATATAGAAATTGTTATCTTATTGTCGACATAATATAATTAACAAAATAACATATCGTAGTAACGCATCGTACGGAACTAACTCGTTAAGCGCGATCGAGACCGCGCTCTTCATCACAGTCTGCCTCGATGTTGTCTTCAGTTTTTTCGTCTGCCATTTAGCACATAGCTTCGTTAACAGTTAGTAATTATTACCAATAATTTTTAATCATGAGGCTTATCATTTTTTTTCACAAAAGTTAACGCCGCTTTGTTGCAGTCTGCCGGCGCATTCTCTTCCACGAAATCGTCTGCCAATAATTTTCCGCGTTTCGTAGTAACAAATACTTAACATTCCTATAATTTTTATCCCTGAGCTTTATCATTTTTTTCCTTGTAAAATATGTCATTTTTGACTGTTCGCCCCCATCTTAATCTTCCTAAGCGCGCAGGCAGACTGGTCATTCAGTGTTCGGGAGTGCTAATGGAACCTCTCTAGCTATAAATATTTTATGTACCTTATACCTTGCATTTTTATGTAGCCAGCTCTCCGTCTAGAAAGGTGTTTGCCTGAGATGTAACAGCCGCATCCTGTCTCTAAATCCATTCTTGGACGACCAGGGAATATTGCGAGTAGGCCGGCGATTAAGAAACGGCACTTGCTCACGATCAGCGATTCCCTATTATCCTTCCATCAAACCATTCTTTTTCCGCTCTACTCATTAGAGAAATGCATTATAAAAATTTACATGCAGGCATTAATACATTGAGTGCGATAATTAGAGAAACTTACTGGATTATATCTGCAAGAAGCGAAATTCGTCGTATACTACGTAAATATATGTTATGCTTTCGTAAAGCCCCACCAAGTTTCAATCAAATTATGGGGAATTTACCTGCGGCGCGAGTAAATCCGGGGCGTCCTTTTGCTCATATGGGAATTGATTATGCCGGACCATTCACGATCAAAATCTCGCGTAACAAAACGGGAAAGGCGTATTTAGCTGTATTTGTGTGTATGGCCACTAAGGCTGTTCATCTTGAGGTTGTTTCGGATTTATCCACAGCTGCATTTCTTAACATGTTAAAACGATTTATAGTGCGACGCGGTAAAAGTTGTAATCTTTATTCGGACAATGGGAGAAACTTTGTCGAAGCAAGGAACGGATTGAACGACCTTGCGGGGTTTTTGCAAAGTGAGTCAGTAAAGACTAAAATTCAAGAATTTACGGCGGAACAATTAATTAAATGGACATTCATCCCCCCTTACTCTCCTTATGTCGGAGGATCGTGGGAAACCGCGTAAAATCGGCAAAATCTCATTTAAAGGCGGTTACTAATCAAACGAGTTTGACTTTCGAAGAGTTAACTACCGTATTCGCACAAATAGAAGCGATAATGAATTCGAGGCCACCCGTATCAGCGGACCCCTCGGATTTAACAGCGCTTACCCCCGGACATTTCTTAGTAGAAGCCCCGTTAACAGCAATACCCGAACCCGATCTTGAGGAGGTTCCGTTAAACCATTTATCACGATTTCAATTATTATCTAGTTTCGTGCAAAGATTCTGGAAACGCTGGACCAGAGAGTATGTTACACAGCTTCAGGCGCGACAAAAATGGAAGGAACTTCGGCCAAATCGTCACCTCAAGATAGATGCTCTTGTATTGTTGCGAGATGATAACGCACCTCCGCTACAATGAAGATTAGGTCGTATCACTCAGATGTTTAAGGGACCTGATGGATTGATTAGAACAGTAGAGATAAGAACACAGTTAGAATTAATTCAACGCGCTATCCAGAAGATTTGCGTCTTACCTTTAGATAAATAAGTATAACTTGTTTTAATTACACTAATCAGCGTATCATTTATATTATAAGTCATTCTATATTATCTTTATCTTATCCGTATATGATTTGTATTCATTAGCATAGTATTGTTGAAAGTTGAGCCTTTCAAGGTGGACAGGATGTTGGGGAGCAATTTGAATTAAGCCAATGGCAGGCAGCGCGAGCATATAACGAGAGTATTATAGCGGGGCGCCGTCGCGCGAGAGTCGAGTCGTCGGTCGATCGTGAGTCGGTCGTTGTATCGTAGCCATTAGCATCTTTGTAAGACGAGTCGTTCATTCAACAAGAATAAAGTATCCTTTACTAAAAGGTCTATTTAGTACCTTGAGAGTTATACTAACGGTAAACCTATAACAATATTGTACATAAAACATTAACATAATTATTTTTTAAACAACGTTTAACTGCAATAATTAAATTATATTAAACCAATTAATAATTTTTAATAAGTAATTTACTTGAGACTAATTATTTATTATCGAATGTAAATAAATTTTGATAAAAATATTCGTAAAAAACATCCAATTTTGTTTCCAAATTTAATTAAATTTTGTTGAAATTATCCAGAAATTATGTTAAAATTATGTATAAAATTTTACTGAAATTATGCTGAAATTTCGTTGAAATTAGGCTGAAATTTCGCTGAAATTTCACTGAGAAGTGTTCCAAAACGTGGAATAATTTCAGAAAATTTTCAGTGAAATTTCAACGAATTTTTCAGCGAAATTTTTCCACTAGGGCTTGCTTCTAAATACATATATAAGTTTCTGTCTATTACTGATCGCCCTGTGGATTTTATGTTGCTCTCAATCTCAGACATGATCGTGAATAACCCGATCAAGACGCAATATGTCACGCAAAATTTTCCTCTCGTCAACCTATTCTATCAACAAGCTCATCACATACAAAAACCTACTGTCCTCTCGTCTTTTTGCATTCATTTCATTCTATGCTATTTTCTCTCCCTCACTATTATCCGGGTCCTGACTATCTTGAAATTATCGAAAAAGTTTCCAAATCTGCAGTTCAAAACATTTTTTAAGCTTTTGGTCATCAAGGATATGGTAGTCTTCTATACTGACGGGTTCAAATCTGAGCCGGACTGTTATGTTGGCTCGGCATGTTCCTCGTCGCAACTTCGTCTCAATCTAATGTTCAAGCTGTCATCCCTCGCCTCCGTTTATACAGCTGAGACCTGGGCTATTTACAGTGTCATTCTCGTTTCGATTGACTTACGCCTCCCAAGAGTTACTATCATTACAGATTCCAAAAGCTTTGTGACGATACGCGTATTCGTCACTACCGATACGGCCCTGACGGCCGTCTAGCACGCGCTCGGCGTCACGACGCACGTGCTCCGATGCCAGAGTGGTGGGGCAGCCCCCACCACTTCCACTCGGGGTATAAATAGGGGACTCGAGCCGGCTCGAGTCACCAGTCCTATCCGACTCCTGTTCCCGTCACCACTCTCCGAGACCGCTCTCTAAGTTGGGTGCCCCCAACCTCGTCCTCCGTACAGAGAACGGGCGCCCCCGTTCTCACCTGGGTGCCCCCAGGGTACGGGCCTCCCCAGCTGGGTGCCCCCGGTTGGTTTTACCTGCCCCCTCCTGCCTCTGGGTCGGGCGCCCCCGACCCTTTCCGCCGTACGGAAGACGGGTGCTCCCGTCTTCAAGCCGGGTGCCCCCGGTGTACGGGCCGCTCAGTCGGGCGCCCCCGACTGAGCTCCTGACCGACCTGTCTATTAGTAATAAGCCGCGCCTCCGTCAGGCAACCGTGCCTCCGTCCGCGAATCCGTCAGGCAACCGTGCCTCCGTCCGCGAATCCATCAGGCAACCGTGCCTCCGTCCGCGAATCCGTCAGGCAACCGTGCCTCCGTACTTGTCCGCGAATCAACCTCCACACGTACACAGCCGCTCAGCGGAGCAACACACATACACGCACATACACTCACACCCTCCATCAATATGTATTGTGAATAGCATAGAATAAAGATCTTTTGTAAAACCAACCAGTGTCTCCACGTTTTCTCACCCTGGCCTGGCGAGCGAATTCCGAGCGAGAAAACGCGACCGTTACAGCTTTTTTGAAGCGATATATAATCCGACAACCACCAGGAGCAATTATCTCATCCCCCTTATCAAAGCCAAACTGGAGGAGGCGCAATCTCGCGAAGTCGACATTCAATTCATCTGGATTCCCTCTCATAAGAAAATCGAAGGTAACGAAGCAGCGGATGCTCTCGCAAAAAGAGCCATACGCGAGGAAACTACTTCAGATTTTAAAGTATCTTACACAGACGCTTGTCTTTGCAAAGGAAAAACTAGCGGAAAACTTTCATAGTTACTTGGCCAGAAGTGCCCAATATAAAGAATCGCATTTTTTCAATAATTTATATGTAAAATCTTCTAAGCCATGGTATTATAAATCCGGATTGGAATGCAAAACAATAGTCACGGTATCTCGTATCAGGGCTAACCACTATAACCTAGAGATCTATAATTAAAATAAGAGATGCGCCATACAGATACCTGTTTTTGATTGGGCAGTGTGAGTGACTAATCACGGACATCGTTTGGTCCGCCATTGCGTACTCGGCAGGCCCGCTTTGTCGACATGATCGTCTTCAACATGTGGCCTGTGTTCTTTTTCTCTGCACTAGTACAGAAATGTAGCGAAAAAGAACAGACCAATGGGCACAAGATGGTGGACAGAAGTCGTGGTGGGGAGTCATTGGCGCATCTTTTATTATAGGTCTCTACTATAACCTTAATTATAGTCTTTTTCGTAAAAACATAATTAACGATGCCTCCTGTCCCTGCGGTTGTCCGCTTCAGGATATTAACCATATAATTTTTAATTGCCCGATTTTTTACCAATGGACCACCAGGCTCCGCTTAGCCATCCATAAGATCAAGGGCCCTCAATGTCGAGATTTGTTCGCCGTTCTCAAAAAACCAACTAACAAAATCTGTCGCCTTATTATGGCTTTCTGTAAATCTGCTGATATTTAAATGAGAACATGGCGCGTCGCGCAATGTCCCCATTCTACGACTCTTCCGTCCCCCCTCCCACCTATCCTGTGCACACAATGGCGTTCGCCAAGTTTAAGCTCGCGGCACACGGTCTTTCAGAACTCGGAGCCAGCCAAACGCTGAACTGCCCCCGTCTTACGTATTGTGTACTGGCCGTATTAATCTCTGATAAGAGGCAGGTGCCATTTATCGAAAGAAGAAGAAGAAGCCCACGCGCACGCCTGCCCAAGTCCGGCCTACCACTTCTCACGCGCCGATTCACTCAGACGTATTAATTAATACAGTACAAATCATCAACTATTGTAAATATCGTAAAATGGTACAGGACTTTTTTGTTTATCTTGACCTCTTCTAGCTCCTCACGAGCGTTGTCAAGGTTGTTCTGTGACACCTTACATGTACGACCTTTTATTTTTTATAAATATAGGTACATATACATGTATTTATATCCGTATAATATAAAAAATAGCAATAATAACAATAAATATAATAATAGGTATAATATAAAACAATATCCCTGTCTATCTTCTTATCTTTCGAATTTCTTCCCCCCTTCGTCTCCCTCCCTTTATCCCACTCGTTCTTCTTCTACACCCCCTCCTTCCATTCCCGTCCTCGCATTAAAGTTTCCCCCAATTATCGTAAACCTTCCTTCCTCTCTATCTTCCATTATTTGTCCTAGTTCCCGCAAGGTCCCCTCCATTTCCTCCTTCCTTGCATACACCCCTACAATTCTCCACCGCTCTCCACCTATCCCTATCCTTTCCACTGTCAGCCCATCCCTACCTGTTTCCATTTCAGTTCCTTTCTCTTTTAGCTCCTTTCTCATCCCCATTATCATTCCTCCTATCGCTCTTCCTTTTTTATTCTTTCTCTTCGCATATTGCACTCCCCAATCGTACCCTTTTGGCAACCTTCCCCTCACTCTTTCCCAACCCTTTTCTCCTATCCACGTCTCCATCAAAACTATCACATCTTCCTTCCTCAACCCCTCCCAAAATTCCTTGTCTTTGTTTTCCAATCCTGCCACATTCCAAAATACAACCCAATCCCTCGCCCTCCTCCCGTCCCCGTCTCTTCCAACTTCTCTCCTACTACTTTTTGTGTTCTCCCCTATGTCCTCACCTCCTTTTCCCCCTCCTTTCCTCTCCCCCCCTCCCTCCAATCTCCTCCTTCTCCTTCCCCTCTTCATTTTCTCTCCCGCTCTCACTTCTTCTATTTCCCTTTTCGTCCTTTAACACTCCTTCTTCCTCGTCCCATCTCCACCAAACATTCTCTATCCTTATCCTCCCTGTTTTAATCCACGCTCTTCTTCCCTCTCTTTCCTCCCTTCTCGCTATCTCTCTTAGCTTCCAATTCAACTTTCTTTCCTCCCACGTCAGATCCTCTATTCTAATTCTCTCCTTTCTCCCCTTCAAACTCTTCTTCTTCTCCATCACCTCCCACTTTTGCTCCTCGTTTTCAAATTTCACTAGCACCATTTCCCTTCCCTTTTCCGCATCCCCCCTATTCTCTTTAACTCTATCGCCTTCACTTTAACCCCTATTCCCTTTAATAACTTTTCTGTCTCCTCCCTCCTCCCTCCTTCCCCCCTCTCCCACCTCCAATCCTCTTATCACAATATTCTTTCTTCTTTCTTCCTTCTCCTTCCTTTCCAGTCTTCTCTCCACCACTCTCATTCTCTCCTCCACCTCCTCCCTTCCATTTCGTATTTCCCCCTTTCTCTCCTCCTTTTTCCCTTCTATTTTCTCCTCCAACCTTTTTAGTCTTTCCTCCACTTTTTCCTTTTCCATTTTTAGTTCTTCCCTCTCCTCTCTCCATCTCTTCTCTTGCTCCCTAAACTTCTTTCTCAGTTCCTCTATCTCCTCTCTTCTCTTCCTTCCCTGCTCCTTGAAACCCTCCCTTAGCTCTCCCATCAAGTTCCTAAAATCCTCTCTCATCTCATTCATTTCGTTTCTCAATTCCCTGATTACCTCCCTCAGCTCCTTCTCACCAATCTCCGATTCCGATTTAGGAGACCTTGCCGTCTTCTTGCTTCTCCTGAAAATATCTTCCCCCCCCCCCCCGCTCTTATCTAATTCCTCTCTCTTTCTTTTCCATATATCGTCTAAGCTTTCACTTCTTCCCCTTTCCTTTACTCTATTAAAAATCCCTTTCTTTCCCTCCATCACGCTTTCCTTCTCCTCGCTCATCTCTACCTATTTCTCCGCTTACTTCCCCCTCTATAGTCCCTCTACTCTATGCCCGCTCGCGCGCGCGCCGCCGTATCTTCCTGGCCCTGTCCTGTCGCCTCTCTACACAAACTTTCGTCTATGCCGTACCCGTCACTTGTCCCTTACTTTCCTTCCCTTTATCCCTTTATCTCTTTTTACCTATTCCTCCCCTTCTCTGCTCCTTCACCTCCTCGCTCTCGCACCTCCACTCTCTCTCCCTCACTCGCCCTCGCCCTCTCCAACCTCCTCTATGCCACCCTTCTATACGCTTTTACTCTCGCTCACGCACACACCTGTCACTCTCGCTAGCACCGGAAACGGAAGTCCCAGATAAGAAGATAGACAGAGAGGGAAGACTCCTGATAAATTGCATAGAGGAGAGGGGATGGGTAATATTTAATGGGAACATGAGAGGAGACGAGGAGGGTGAGTTCACGTTCACAGGAGGAAGAGGACCTACGGTAATTGATTACATAATCAGGGAGGGAGAAATAAGAGAGAGAGTGGTGAACATGACGATGGGGGATAGAGTAGATTCGGATCACCATCCCCTGGAAGTTGTGATAAAAAGAGAGTGCGAAGAAAGAGACAGGAAGAGAGGTTGGAAGAAAAGAAGCAGGGGAGTTTGGAGTGAGGAAAGAACGAAGGCGTTCATAGAGAAAATAGGAGAAACGGACGAGACTGGAGAAGAGGTGGACAAGAAATGGGAAGAAATGGAAACAAGAATAGTAGAGGCATTAAAAGGGGTAGAAGATGAATGAAAGGGAAGTAAGAGGGGAGGAATGGGTGGTAGGATGAAGAATGCAGAGAATTAAAGAAAGAGGTAAGAAGAGAACTGAGGGAATGGAGGAAGGTAAGAGGTGAGGGCAGTGTATACAGGGAAAGAAAGAAAGAATTTAAGGAGCTGTGCAAGAGGAAGAAGCAAGAAGAGAACAGGAGGTGGGAGAGAAAAGCGGAAGAAGCGAAGCGAGAATCGGAGGTTTGGGAGATAGTAAACATATAGAGGAGAAAAAGGAGGGGAATTGAGGAAGGGATAGAGGAGAAAGAGTGGAAAGAGCATTTTATGAGGTTGTTAGGAGGAGTGGAGGAGAGGGTGTTGATGGGGAGGGTAGAGGGGAGGGAAGAAAGAGAAGGAGACGAAGAGGGGAAAATAAGCTTAGAGGAAATGAGGAGGGTAATGAAGAAGTTAAAGGATGGAAAGGCAATGGGGTTGGATGGGATACCAAGCGAAGTATGGAAGCGCGGGGCGAAGGAGTTAGAGAATTGGGCTTGGAGGTTTATCAATAGGATTTGGAAGGGAGGAGGATGGCCGGAGAAATGGAAGGAGGGAATAATCACGCCAATCGCTAAGAAAGGAGAGGGTAAAAGGGTGGAGGATTATAGAGGGGTGACAATAATGCCATCGTTATATAAGGTATACACGGCAATATTGGCGGAAGGCTAAGAGAAGAGTTAGAGCTGAAGAGGATAATTCCACATAACCAGACGGGATTTAGAAGGGGAATGGGAACCATAGACAACATCTATGTGCTGAACTACTTGGTGAACAGAAGGTTGGAGAAAAAAGGGGGAAAGCTGATAGCATGTTTCGTGGACCTCAAGGCGGTATTCGATTCGGTGGATAGAAGAGTCTTGATAAAAGCAATGAGAGGTAGAAGAATAAGGGAAGGGCTGGTGAGAAGGACAGAAGAGATTTTGAGGAAAACGAAAAATAGGGTAAGGGTGGGAGCGGATATAGGAGAAGAGTTTGGGACGGGGAAAGGAGTAAGGCAGGGGTGCCCACTAAGTCCGTTACTGTTTAACGTGATGTTAGCGGATATGGAGGAGGAAATGGGAAAAGTGAAATGGGGAGGGATAAGGGGGCCCTGGGCCCTCCAGGGGGCCTACCAGAACTTTAGAATGCGTATCATTTATTTATTATTATATTTTATTTTGTATGAAAATGTGGCACCTCGCCGAGGCACCGCGTTTCGGATTGCGGAAGCCGGCGACGGGAACGGGACCCACGGGGAGGAACGGAGCGGCGCGAGGATATCGCGAGACCCAGCGAGGAGTCCGTCCGCGGGGCACGAGGCGGACACGCACGGCGCGGCTGATCGGCGAGAGGCCGACAGGGCCGTGATAAGGCCGTTATCCCCCGAAGAGGCGAGAGCTACCTCCAAACCAACCCCGGGACATCCAAACGGACCCGGGACGCCTGGCCAGCGTTCCCTCGGTTCGCGAGGAGACCTTCGGACGAGGGGAGTCGAGCCCGAACCCGATAGACATCGGGCGGAAAAATCTGCAGCACCAAGGATGCCGCCTGGGGGCGCAAAGGACCCCGCAGGATGCCTGCGATAGCGCGCGCGTAATCTACGACGCGCTCAGCCCCGATTGGTTGCGACACCGCACCTGATTATCGCGCAACCCCCAGGGAGGGGCGCGCTTTCGATTCCACATCGAGCGGATCACCGCTCTCTCCTGGTTAGCCCGTCGACTCGAATAGACGTCTCGCAATTACAATTCTGTCGAGAAAGTTAGCGCGTAAGTGTTGCGTTAGAATTGCGCGAATATTCGTCGGTCGCGATTATGTTGCGTTGAGGATGTTCGTCGGCGTGCGTTGTTGCGTAGGATTTGCGTGAGGGGCGGCTCGCTGCGCTGCGGCTTGCGTGTCTTTCTGATTTCGATTACGTTATCTTGCGATCTCTACTCGGTATACTTTGCGTTATCTTGTGATCTCGATCCTATATCCTTTTTAACGAGATTATCAACTATATTTTCACCTATTATTTTGATTGATTTCAAATATATTATTCTTGTTTTTATTTATTTATGTGTGATTAATTGCGTCACGCCTCCTCTTCGAATTCCCACGAAAGAAAACTACGCCCTGAGGTATCGCATTAGGTATTGGTGCTAAGGTATTGTACGGTGGTGCGAATAGTCGCACCTGGCGCCCATCGGATTATGTTTGTCTGGCCATTCTCTGCGGGCATCCGCTCGCGTTACCTTTTTATATCTGGCCGTTACCTGCGGGCATCCGCCCACGTTGCCTGGTCATCTCTCAACCTAACTTCGCGTTTCGATGAATCCACGATTGCCCTCCTCCGGTTAGCGAGACCGGGGGAAAAAGCGTCGCAAGTCAGGGAATTTAATCCCTTTAACTCAGGATCGGACCTCGTGCGATCTCGAGAGGGAGATGAGTAGTGAGTGAGGTCTTAGGTTATAAATAAATCAGATGGAAATTTATATTCAACATAAATAATACATTTATTACAAATATGAGTTAAGTAAATTATCTATATTTTAATAAGTAAGAACTAGGCAAATCAAACGGGTGATTGGAAACATTTAAGATAGATTTAGGTGTAGAGTGTATGTGTGTGTGTATTCATCGCGAGTGTTACATAAGTGCGGGGGTGATCGGACAGGATTTTTGAAGGGGAAACCTATTTGGAAATGGACATCCTGCCCGCTATTATTACAATTATTTAAGGAATGAAGTTACATAGGTTTAGCTAAGTGCGGTGTATGTGTGTGAGTGTCATATTAAATTAAAACAAAATTTATGATAAATGAAACTTTTACTATAAGATGAGTTAATAACTAATCTAACGTGATCACCTCGGGATCGACTATCTCCTCGAGGGTGACTGTGGAACGGTGGAATATATTTTTCAGGAGGTAAACGGGAATTAAATATGGGAATTCATGGTCGGGGATAAAGACGGGAATGGAGTGGTGAGGATTGGCCCTGAGGATGAGCGAGCGGAGTTCGTCTATGTCGAATTCCCCAGGACCAATGGTAGGAGTCCCTTCAGGAATGGGTTCTGTATAACGGGGAAAATATGCGGGTATATTAAAAAGGAAGTGAGGATGTTGAGGACTTTCCTCGAGAATCTCAGCGCTCGAGGTGGTGGACAGCACTGGAGATGATACTCTGAAAACTTCCTCGAAAGGGACAGGCGAATATGATCTCTCGTATTCGGGACTTAGGTGGGAGGAAGGTGCGGAGGAGGGGAAATCGGGTAATTCTCCGAGGCGAATCGGAGAATAAGAGAGTTCGAGCAGGGAGGAGGAATCAGGGGTGTCGGGGATTACCCAATAAGAAAGAGGATGAGAGGGCGAATTAAGGGGAGATCGGGGAGGCGGCGACGGAGGTTCCTCCTGCTGAGCGGGTGGAGGTGGTGGGGTGGCGAGTCGCGGAGGACCGGCGTTCTCCCGTTCGTGTCGGAAGAACTCTAGTGTTATTTTTTTTTAGTCTCTTTCGCGCCTGCTTGTTCCGACGATTCCGCTCGTGTCTCGCGGCGTTTTGGGACTTCAGAAGGGTTTCAGTGGGACCGCGCGAATCCACTATAAGTCAGCGGGGGGTTAATTATATCGTAGTTCGTTAATCGCGGAGAAAGTCGACTCGGGTTCGAAGAATTTAAATTAAAGGGAGAGGATCTGCTGACCTTGCCAGTAGTGAGTGAAAGAGAGATTACTCCGAGTCCGCCGATAAATCAACTAATTCGAAAGTAGTAGAAAAGGAGATTACTCCTAGTTCGCCGATAAATCAGCTAATTGGGAAGTAGTAGAAAAGGAGATTACTCCGAGTCCGCTCAGTGTTGTTCCTCGGGCCGCTTTTTCTCGCGCATGCGCGCTGAGGCGCTGGCAGCTGATGCTTCAGTGCAGATGCAAATAGAGGTCCCGTTAGGCCCCCAACTTAGATATTCTTAAAAATGATCTAAAATTACTTAGAAATCGATAAAAAAGCAATTATACATATGTACATGAATGTAAAATTGTAAAAATTATCTAAAATATTGTATTTTCCGCAGGGATTACTAAAAAAATATAAATGATTTCTTTGTTTATATTAAAACCAGAAATATGGGTGTGTTTGTATGTATTGACGTATATGGATATTAAATACGATAATATGTATCTCTTAATTGTTCAGGAAATATATATTATGTACATTATGTATGTAGGGGAGACCGGGATCTCCCCTATATATATGTATGTGTATGCACGCGCGTACGTACACACACACACACACACACACACACACACACACACACAAATTCAGCTATAATAGGAAAATTAAAGTAAAGCAAAGAAGGGTGTTGAAATAATTTATTACACCATGTATATATATAAAATAAAATATATTTATTTGGCAGACTATAAAAAGAATACCAACATTTGTTGCAAGGGTAAGGAAAACTGCCAAAAACCTTACCAGTATTCATACAAAAAAAGTACATTCATTCATATAAAAGAAAACAATTATATTTCATTAAATGATTATAAATAATATAACAAAACAAATGACTACATTGATATCACAATCAGATTAATGTTAATATCACAAATATTACTAGTTACTAGTTAATCTTTACAGTTAACAAAACTTAAATTTGATATATATTCGTACCAATAATCGTACATATACATAAATATTAATATTTTGTACTGAAACACAGTAAATCCTTTGTTAAAACATCTGAGAAAAATAAAAAGAATTATATATAAGTATGGTTATATATTTAATAACACAAAATAAAATTTTCATTCGAGAAAATATTGCACAAAGGTAATTACTGCACATGCACGCAAAAGGAAAAAATCGGCTAGATGAATATGACTACGTGAAATAAAACAATAATAAATAAATTGTATGCAAAGTAATTAATGAGTGACTACGTTAGACAATAATAATTATATATAAATTACAAAAGAAATCTTAAGTGCCATCAGACGAAGTAGATTGTTGTGCATATAAATTTTCCGGGTTATGTAATTCGAAATGTTCAGAATTGGGTTCAAAATTTACACAATTAATATTTTCTGTTTGAAAACTTGATCGAACAATGGAAATTGCGGAAATAGTTTCATTGGATAATTTATTTCTCTTTTTAGTTTTTACATCTGTTACTACAGAAAATATCCGTTCCGCTTCGGCATTTGAATGTGGAAATGTTAAAACTGTTTCTACTAAAAATTGTAAATTTGAAAATACTTTTTGGCCATTACCGTCTTTGCATTCAAATATTTTTTTTCCACATTTCATCGATTTCTAAAGAGGCCAATTCTTTTTTCTGTAAATTGTTAAAATATGTTGGTAAAGTTACCCATTCGACTGCTAATTTTGTTATATCTATTTCTTCTAATTTTAAGTGCTCAACAACATTACTTAAATCGGTAATTTTAAATCTACCTACATCAAAAAGAGCTATTTCGACATCCAAAAAAGTTAATTGTTCAAAAAAATAATCTTTGTAAGGCAGACGTTTTATCATTTCGCGGATTGCTGTTTTATAAAACTCTAAGCATGTAAATCTAATTTCCCGAGCGCATTCTAAAGATAACGTTGCTAAATGTTTTTCACATTCAGGTCCAACATGTATTTGATCTAAATGTCGGATGTTATTTTCATCGTCTACGTTTATAGTAGCGATTTCTGTCAAAGCCTCGGGGATCATAAAATTTGTCGCAATTTGCCGAATTATTCGCTGACTATTTTCAAATAATTTGTGAATTAGAATTTTGCGCGATTGAAAAATAATATTGAAACTATTAAAAAAATGTAAGGAATATTTCAAAAATAATAAATAAGCTTTAACGGAATCATCATTTAAATGTGTTAAAATATTTTCTGCAGATTTCAAATTATCTTCAAATATTTCTAGATTAAAATAATTTTTTAAAACTATCCAATTATCAAGCAATCTAACAACGCATTTGTGTAAAACAAGTCATCGCGTATTTGATAATTTAAGAATTTTATTTTTTTCTACGTTAAAAAACTCTTGAAATTCAGCTAATTTTGCGGATCTCTTTGCACTACCTGAAACGTAAGTGGCAACTCCTCGAATTAAATTTTCACAGTCCTGTGGTAATTTTCCGCAAGCTTTACTAGCTATTATCGCGGATGAATGGCAGATGCAATTTAACAAAACTACATGTGGAACTTGTAACTGTAAGCGAGAAAAAAAAGAATTATTGCATCCAGTCATCACTGATGCATTGTCGCTTGCCATTCCAACAATATTTGTTATCGGAATTTTTTTGCTTTCTAAAAGTGTTTTAAAAGACTCGAAAATTTTACTTGCTGAACAATCTCTGGCATCTAAACATACTAAATCTAATAACTGAATTCTAACTTTCTTATTTAAAGGCGAAACAAATTGTACAAGAATACACAAAATCTTTTTATCACAAATGTCTGTGCTCTCATCGATTAAAATAGAAAATTTTTGTTTTCGCAAAATATTAACAAGTTTTCCCGTTTGATATTTAGCAATTACGTTTTTAACAATATTAGTGCACTTACGTCGGGCCATTGAAAGAGCTTGCGCAATTTTAGAATCTATAAAAACTGATTTTAACAAAGGACTCAAATGATCTGCAGTATAAAATGCGACATTATGTTCTGCATAAAATGCAGCTAACTTTATTTCCGCGCGTTTAACTTGATTTTTATGTGAAAGAGTACTTTCATTATCATCAAGTCTTTGATTTTGACATGTCGATCGTGATATATGTTTGGACCTTTGTGAGTGTCGCACTAAATCTGTTTTGCAACATCTGATGGCAGTATTACAAAAAGTACACAAAGCTTTATCCTCTGTAGGATGGGGAGCCAACCATCCTTTAAAACAATCTTCATCTAGCCAAGAATTTTGAAAACTTCTAATTTTTTTAGTGGCTCCTGATTTCTTTAAATCCATTGTTCAAAAAGTACTTTAATAATAATTAATATTAATATAAAAAATAAAAAATAAATTTCAATAAATTATATAATATTATATATAGTAATTCAATAAATTACATATAATAATAACTTTAAAGTTAATAATAATGAATAATCTATACAAAATATTATTCAAGCCTATAGCAAATTAATACAGTATTGAAAACAATTAAAAGAATAATTGAAAGAGAACAATTATCTCTTCCAAAAAATGAGGGACAGAATTACGTTTTCAGATATACATAATATTAAATACTAACCAAAAAATACTGACCAAGAAACAAAGCTAACAAATATTACATACATTGAAAATTTACATCTTAAATCTGTAATAAATAGTCTTCTAATTGTTTTCAATAATATAATAATTTTCTCATTATAATATACCTACTTACCTACTTACCTAACTCTAACCTATGCCACTTGAAGGGATCCCGCCAAATACTGCTACGCCGCCATGCCATGCAATCATGACCATCAGCATGTATGTACGTTCCTGCACTCGCCGGTGCTACGTCACGCCAGGTCGCGCATGCGCGAGAAAAAGCGGCCCGAGGAACAACACTGAGTCCGCTAATAAATTAGCTAATTCGGAAGTAATAGAAAAGGAAATTACTTCGAGTCCGCCGATAAATCAGCTAATTCGGAAGCAATAGAAAAGGAGATTACTCTGAGTCCGCCGATAAATCAGCTAATTCGGAAGTAATGGAAAAGGAGATTACTCTGAGTCCACCGATAAATCAGCTAATTCGGAGTAATAGAGAAGTCAAAAGGGACTAGAGGATTTGAGGGAACATGTACCCGAGAGACTTTCCGCACACAAGAAAATAAGGGTAATAAAAAGAAGTGTATATATACGATTTACTACTTGGCGCTGATCAAATTGAAATAGAATAGCTGGATCTGATGATTCTCGGCTCCTCGGTGAGCACTCGTAATTTTAACGCGCACAACTTAATTTGGAACTGCAGAGACTAAGGCTTACGCTCGAAAAGACCGAAGTTCAAGAGACTGAAGCTCGAGAGGAGGCTGACCGCTCCAATGTCGGGATTTATATAGGAAAGTTCAAAGAATGGAAGGGGTGGATTTTGTTGTGGGAGGTGTCTGGTTTTCGTTTTGGGAACGTCTGGTTGGCGGGATGTTTCTAATTAATTTTTGTTTAAAGAATTTCTTGTTGGCGGGATGTTTTTCACCCAAGAGGTGTATTTTTAATTTTTCGCCTATCCTGGAGAGCTAGAGACGGTTATCGATTTTTACGGCTGTTTATTGGTGAGTCTTCTTGTAAGGCCCCCACTGTCTTATTGGGGATGCAATCCATCGCTTCTTCCAGTGACGCATTTTGTTTTTTGACTATCGCCGATTTCTCTTTTATTAGGGTTCCTTATTTATCTCACGACACTGTTTTTACTGTTGACAGACGATGCATACCTCTCAATCTTAAATGCAAACAGAAACTTTCGCCACGTGTATTTGCAGTAACGTCTTAGGCTTTGTTTCTGCTTGTCGGAAACATCGTACGAGCAATTTTAGAAAGCTCGCTCGATGTAATAAAGATCTCCATCAAACCCTGTCTGGAATTAAGGCCCCTTTGGCGCGTTGTGTCGCCGTGTTTATAGTTATGGGTCCGACAAGGCTGATGAAAATCTTGTCACGTACCTATGCCCCGTCTGTCAGTAATTCGTCATCTGGAAGGTCGCTTTTAGTCGCTTAGGCAAATAGGTAGTTTAGTTATAAAAAAAAGGGGATGTGCAAGCCCTGCTGAAAATGACCGATTGAATCCGATTGGTTCCGAATTAAATTTGGTGAAATTGAATCGGAATGAATGCGTTTTTAATCCGGTTAATCGGCTGCCCGATTGGAAGTGAATCGGTTTTAATAACAAATCAATCGGAATCGTTTTTAATTCGGCATTTCCGGATTGATCTGAATCCGCCGTTATCGGTTTCAATCGTATTAATGTCAATCCATTTTAATCGGGTGAATAAAGTGACCACATGAATCGTATTGAATCCGCATCAATCGTAAAATTTTAATACAACACCGGAATCGGATTTAATGCGATATTTCTGGATTCATCTGAATCCGACTCAATCGGTTTCAATCGTATCTGCGCTTAATCCATTTCAATCGAGTAATGGAAGTAGCTATGTGAATCGGATTAAATCCGCTTTAATCATTAAAATTGTATATAGTACATAATTTTTACGTAATAGAGTTCTTACTACAGGATTTCCTTTTGGTAAAGTCATGAAAACTGTAAAATATTTTCATTTAAATAAATACTGCACATTGTAATAAATTTGTAGTACAAAGAATGGAATTATAATAAAGTAGTAATTATAATAAAGTAGTAATTATAATAAAGTAGTAAATAATCCTGTTTATATATCCGGAATTCACGGATTCTATCAGTTTGAATCGGTCAGTCAATCCGTTTAAATCATTATGATTTCGTAATTTCGGGGTCTACAAAATCATAACGATTTAAACGGATTGAAAGACCGATTCAAACCGATAGAAAACGAGTGAAATTACATCCTTGAGTACGAATCCGTTTCAATCGTTTTCAATCGGTATAATCGTTATGAAATCGTAACGATTCAAACAGATAGAAACCGATTGAAATTACATCGTTAATTGAATACGAATCCATTTCAATCGGTTTCAATCGGTGTAATCGTTACGAAATCATAACGATTCAAACCGATAGGAACCGGGCGATTGAAATTACATCGTTGAATACCAATCCGTTTCATCGTTTTCAATCAGTGTAATCGTTATGAAATCATAACGATTTAAATCGATAGAAACCGATTAAAATTACAACCTTGAATACCAATCCGTTTCAATCGTTTTCAGTCGGTGTAATCGTTATGAATCCGTGATTTCCGAATCAAGAATTCAGATTCATGCGGATTCAAAATTTTTAATCGGATTCAATCGGACATTTTTAGCAGGAGGATCAAGGCTTACTCGCCGATCGATAACCGTCCGTGCTCAGGTTGCTTATCTTAATCTTAAGGGCTAATTAGGCGCATAGGAATTTCCGTGAAAAAGGGAAATCGTGGAGTTCGCAGGACGTAACATAGGCATAGTCACCTTAAACTTAAATGTATTTTAACGTGAATTCCAACGAAATCCTAGCGTCTTTATTTCTTCCCTTGATGTAAGAGAAATTTCTATTTCCGAGATTGCTAATAGTTTCAGTGCGTTGGAGTTCCATTTCCGCAATTCAATTCCTGCCATTGCTAGAATCTGCGTTACTTCTTGTTTAAGTCGTTTTAATTTTTGTGCTGAATCACTTCCTGATATCTATTCAGCCATGGAAAATTCTTCTTTGATTGCTGCTGCAGCTTCTAGATATACCTGGGCGTTGTCCTTTGCTGCTTGTTTAAGACATCTTTTTGCGAGGTAGGGAGCAGATGCTGTCCCATGTGTCACCGTTGTTAGATCGTACTCGCTGATTGGATCCTCAATGTTCCTTCTCCAGACAATCCTCTGCAATGCTTTATCCTTCTTGATCTTAATCTGCCTAAACATATTAGATTTGTCTGCAGTTAAGACATAATTGTGCTGGCGAAACCGTATCAAAATTTCTGTAAGTTCTGGTTGTATATTGGGTCCCACTATCAGTAGATTATTTAACGAAATTTCCGAGGACGTTGGGCAAGAAGCCTCAAACACTACTCTTAGTTTAGTTGTAGTGCTTTCCTCGCGTGTAACTCCGTGATGCGGCAAATAATTCACAACGGCTGAGTTCTCATGATTTTCAGGAACTAACTCCATATGCCCCATACTTTCATACTCTTGCATGAATCCAAATAGCCTTGATGGAATACCGGATCGTTTGCAAATCGACGCTCTATGGATTTTAATCTCTTCAATGCATTATGCTTGGAGTCGCCTAAGCCCGTTTAGCTCGCCCTTCACTGGTAGCGATACCACAAATCTTCCTTCTTTATCTCGATAGGTAGTTGCATCAAAATGCTTTTCACAGGCCACTTCTTCAGGTGTCAGATTTCTCTCAAGCTCACATCGCTCGATCTCTCAAAATCTTTCCAGTTGCTTATTAAAATCTCCATTGGTTATTGTGCAGCAAATTCTACTTGGGCTTGTTCCGATATGCGTAAATCTTCCTCCTAAAATCCATCCCAGGGTTGTTCTCTGGAACACAAGTTGTTCGTCACTAAGTTGAGTTCTTCCCTTCTGCAGAATGCTCCAAAATACAGATGCGCCAAGTAGCAAATCCACCCGTTGAGGCACGTTGGATCAGCTAATTGTGAAAAGGAAATGGATTCAGGAATTTGTAATTGGCAAGCCTCGACTCGATTCTCTGGAATTCTGCTAGTAATCTGATCAATCACTGTAAATTTTAAAGACTCTGAATACTTAGACAATTTTGATATGATGGTCGCAGTTACCATTTTATTTGTAACAGTAGTGTTTCCTCGAAATCCGGTTACTCTACCTGCTACCTTCTCTGTTCTTAAGCCTAATTTGTTAAGTAGATCGGATGTTATAAAGTTAAGTGTGGCCGCATTATCTAATAGAGCACGCGCGTTGTGCAACTTTCCATTCCGGTCAACAATATGTACACACGCGGTTGATAACAAAATTTCGGGGCTTGTGTTCTTAGAAGCACACGTTACTACAAAGTTTGTGGTTAACACACTTGTCTTACCTTCCTCTACATTTGTCTCGATTACCTTTTCACCTTCACTCTTACTCACATTATCACTAATGTTATAATATAGCAATAAATGGTGCTTTTTGTTACAAGACTTACATGTACCTGACTTACAATCTCCTACAACTAAGTGATTTGGATGCAAACAATTCAAACAAAGTTTCCATTTACGCGCTTCAGCTACTCTCGATTGAATGGGTAAGCTCTTAAACGTATCACACATGTAGATTTTGTGCTCCTTCTTGCATACAGGACAAGTTAATTTAGCATCATTAGTGACATGCGCCACCCTTATTCTTCTTATTAACTCTTTCGTTATCCTTTTTTGTACTATCAAATGGGCTAACGCTCTCTAACAAGTTACATTTAGCTTCTAAAAACTCAATAAACTCTTTAGTTTTATATTCTTGATTTTGTACAGTTTTCTCTTTCCATTCACGCGCTGTGACTAGGTCTAAGCGGGTTAAAATCCACTCAATGATTAGTGGACACCAAGTATCAGTTGCATATTTGAGCGCTTTTAAGACTTCTAGATGTTGCTTTAGGTAGTCTGTTAGGTTACGTAGTTGGCTACTAGATTCCTTTTCAATTTTCTTTAAGTTGAATATTGCACGAGCATGATGCCGTGTAGCCAATCTAATTATCAAAACGAGTTTTTAATAGATTTATAGCTCTAGGATAATTCACTTCATTTATTTCCAGAGATTTAATTATCTTTTTCACGTCTTTTTCACATTCTTTCGTACGAAATTCGGCAGAACTGCCTCGTGCCTCGTCGCGGATAGATTATTCCCGACCGTTCTCATAAGCGACAAGAAGTTTCTCGCAATTCAATAAACGTTGAGAATTGTACGCAATCTATTGCAATTGTTCGAGAATGCGCGGGTTCACGAGAGGTAACGCGAGGAAGACAACACGAGGAGACACAGTAAAAAAAAAAAAAGATTATGAGGCTAACAATCACGAAGTATATTATAATAATTTATACAATATGTACAGAGTTCTTTGGTTTTAGCCACGAGAAACGAGCCGTGAACGCGCATAGAATTGAGGCGTGCTAGAGGCAGCAAAGCGGTTCGCGAAGCGAAATAGCGAAAAGCTAATCGAAGCGGTGTACGAAAGCGGTGTGCGAAAGCAAGCGGTGTGCGAAGCGGTTGTAACTGATACTGCGGGTGATCTTCGGCAAAAAGAGGGCCCTCGGCGCCGCGGCGAACCTTTTATTGTCTTGGTAACGAGGCCCTTTCCGAGCTAATAACCAATAGCTTCAAAACATAGAGGTTGAACAAGGACTCGAGCATGTGATTGGCAGCTACGGGCCGCGCATGGAAATGTACGCTCCTGGTATGCGCGGGGCTCGGATTTCGTGAGGGTATTGGCTCGCGGCGGCCCACGTCATCGCCACTACGTCACGATTTTCGCTCGGATCCGACGAGATCGTTGCGTGTTTGTGATGTCGATGTTTATAGCATGGAACCTTTTGTCTGTTTGCTTGACTTTGTCATGTTAGCGAATGTTCCGGAATGCTTCTGACAAAAGATCCATGCTATACTGGAGAATGATGCGAATACTTTATATTTACTACATATTTACCAAAATTTATTTGTTGTTATTGCTATAATTTCATAAATAATTAATATTTCCAGACACCAACCCAGCAAACACGGGTATATTACTGTTATATTATCTTGATAAAACGAATTGTAACACGCAATATAACACGATTGTATCAGGTTATGTACACGTTAGTGGTAATTTCCCACTCATGTCTATTGCAGTAATATAACGTTAATGTAAGGCATAGATAACATGTAATATAATCTTCAAAGATGTTACCAAATAATTATGTAACATGTATGTAAATTTAATAAAAAGTTATATAACTGTAATATAAATTATATAATTGTGTTATGTAACTGTTAATTTCTTGTTACTAAATAATTATATATTAAATTGGGAATAAAAATTTTCATTGTTATATACTTGTTACAAATGTAAATATCATAAATATCAAAAATTGCGTGTTTTAAATTAATTTTAAGCAAAACTAAATAAAATTTATTGATTGGTTTTTGCATGTAATTAATTACAGAACTTGATATTTATACATACATAAATATTAAGATCTGTAATTAATTACATGCAAAACTAATCAAAATTTGATTTAGTTTTGCTTGAAATTAGTTTTAAAAAAGCAATTTGATATTTATGATATTCACATTTGTAACAAAGTATGTAACAATTAAAATTATTAGAACCATATATTGCTCTAAATTAAGTAATAAACAACAGTAATTATATATAAGGTTTTTATATTTTATATTTATATATCATATATATATTATATTATATATATTATGTAAATTTCATGGAACAGACGTATATACTATCAATAATAAAATAGAGTTACATATTTTGTCACAAAAACTGTTTGTATCAATCGAAATACGTTTCTTAACTTATACATGCATACGTACATACATGTGAGTGCGCGTTGGTGTGTGTAATACAATGTATTTACGTACATATTAATATCACCTACAACAATCTATAAAGTTCAGTCTCTAGGATTATCACAACTATGCAGAAGAACAAATATAGATAACCTGACTTAAAACACAGAATTGCAATAAAAGACGCAGACATTTTTCTTATAAACTAAGTTATACACTTCCTCTGCATAGAAAACAAAAATAAAAAGGAGAATAAAATCTAAGAATATTCGAATAAAAACTAAAAATGACAATTTAGATACATATACAATTATACATACATACATAGATATATATAAAATATATATGTATGTATGTGTGTATACATATCTGATGTACAATTTATTTACGTACATATAATATCACCTGCAACAATCTATAAGTTTATCACAACTATGCAGAAGAACAAATATAGACAACCTGATCTAAAACTCAGAATTGTGCAATAAAAGACGCAGTCATACATATATCTTTCTTATAGACTAAGTTGTACACTTTTTTTCTATGTAGATAACATGAAAAAAATAAAATTTGACAATATTATCCAATAAAAACTGAAAATGACAATTAAGATAGAAAAATTGGAAACCAAATAATAACCTTTGCTTCTTAGAAGAAGTTATTTATCTTCTTCATTAGTTTGTCTCTGTTCGATGTGTTTTTCTTTCTCTCCTCTCTGTTTTCTTTGTTTCGCGAAACGTAGCCATTCCGCCACTCTATTATCAAATTCAGCCTCTGTCAAAGTTGCGTGTTGTAAAGTTATTTCTCCTGAAAAAAGATAATATGGAGTTAGCAAAACAATGTAAAAAAGATTGCAGTTAACAGATGCGTGTTTAATAACATAATATGTACAACATACTTCTCATAATTTTAATAAAATACAAGTCGGAGACTTTAAAATTTTTGCGAATGCCTTTCCAGGAGCAGTTCATCGCACATTCGTTTGTGAAGATTTTGGGGAGAATGCGATGAACATTGTCTCTAGGATTATTCCCTCCTATCCTTAACAGGAAATCTCTCTAAAAAAATAAACAATTAAATAACTTTCCTCTAGTATGATAACAATACACTAAAGAAATAGATCCGAACTATTTATAGTACCAGTATTAAAGCAATATAAAAATATAAAAAAAAATTACAATTAATACATATTAAGATATACAATCAATAGACGAAGGAAAGAGCCAAGCTTAGATACAGAAGAAAAATATGTATGTGTAAAATTTTTTATTTATACAACAACCGTACGGCAGGGATGTCAGATTTAAGCCGAGAGTCACTCGAGAGTCGGCTGGTAGGGGACACGAACACTCTCAAGTGAATCCCGGCTTAAGGCCCAGTTTCACAAGTGTCGGTTAACTTTTGATCTTAAATTAACTCACTCTTCGTCTCTTTCTAAGGGAGACATTAGAAGGAGACGAAGAGTGAGTTAATCTAAGATTAAAAGTTAACCGACACTTGTGAAATTGGGCCTAAATCTGACACCCCTAACATATGGAGTTCTTTTGTTGCTGGAAATAAAGGATTACCTTTGCAGATGAATAAAACGTTGGCTCAAAGACGCTGCACAACACAGGATCCGATAAACAGTAATAATTATACTTGCAGTAACCCTTACACAACACGTGTACTTCAACGTCTTTTCGGTAACGTACTTGCAAGATGTAGAAAAATATGACTGAAAAAATATACATGAGTATTAGTTTTTTAATAAAATAGTATATTTTTAACGTTTTCAATAAATTTTGATATTAGAAATAAAAGATTATACCTTTTAGTAATGGAACGTTGGCTCAAAGACACTGCACAATACAGGATCCGAAAGAGAATAATATTTGCAGTAATATAATTTACTCAGTCTTGATGTACGATAACTGCAATAAGTAAAAAAATATACACGATGAGTATTAACTTTTTATAACGTTACATATATAATTTTGTTAGAAATAAATTAAAGATCATTATCTTGTAGTAATGGAACGTTAAGTCGAAGACATGCATAGGCCTCGGGCACACAAACGACTTGGACCGCGCGGTTTCGCCGCGCGGTAGACCCGAGACCGTGCACATGAGCGGTTTCGACCGCGCGGTTCCGCCGCGACAGACCTGAATAGACCGTGTAAAATTTCTTGAAAACATTGAAAATACGTAACGTCACAAAGAAAAAGTAATACTCGTGTATATAGTTTTAATCACATTTTTCTACTTATTGCAAAAATTGTATATGAAGACTGAAGTAGGTTATGGTTTACGGCGAATACTGCAAACATAATTAATTCTCCCTCGGATCCTGTGTTAGGGCTCGGGCATTCAGTAGCACGGTAGGCCGTGCACACGAGCGGTTTCGACCACGCGGTACAAGCCGCTCGTGTGCACGGTCTGTCGCGGTCGAAACCGCTCGTGTGCACGGTCTGTCGCGGTCGAAACCGCTCGTGTGCACGATCTGTCGCGGCGAAACCGCTCTGTGTGCACGGCCTACCGTGCTACGGAATGCCCGAGCCCTAACACGGGATCCGAGGGAGAATTAATTATGTTTGCATTATTCGCCGTAAACCATAACCTACTTGCAGTCTTCATATATACAATTCTTGCAATAAGTAGAAAAATGTGATTAAAACTATATACACGAGTATTACTTTTTTTTATGACGTTACGTATTTTCAATGTTTTCAAGAAATTTTGTTGTAGAAATGAAGGATTACCTTTGATAAATAAAACGTTGGCTCGAAGACGCTGCATGATGCGGAATCCGAGAGGCCGAGAGGAAATGGCCGCCGCTGGCAAACCGCGGGAAATCGTACGTTATGGCATATATATATTGTTTGGGCCCGTATCTCATGAAAATCATGAAAACTATATCACATATTGATGGTCATTACAAAAATTAAAATTTCTTTCCTTTTCTTATCGATTGTTCTTGATTGTGTAATATTGTTATTATTTACAACTTATAATTAATAAATATATAATTAATGATCAATTTGTAAATAGATAAAATTTAAAAAATGTACAATTACCTTTATATCACATTAGGCACACATAATTTTGCACAAATTCTTCTTTTAATTTCAATTTTCCACAATTTTTTCACAAACACAGCACTGGCAGTTATAGAAACATTTAAATATAATTATTAATATTATTATATTATATAATATTAAAGTAACGTTTCATAACATTGCAATAAAACATATAAACGTCACGGTTATATTGCTATTATTATGTTGTCACCAGTTAATAACACAGCAATATAATGGATATATAATTTGTCATATTGTAAATATAAAACAATGTTAGGTAATCTCTATATTGCTCGGGCATAACAACCCGTTATATTACTTGTTACTTCTACGTTATATTGTAGGTACAATCTGTGTTTGCTGGGAAGGTATAAAATTAATGTCTATCATAATAATGGACTCGATTCAATTAATACTATCAAGAGACACGGTAGTACGCGTTCAGTTTTTTTAACATAACTTGCCTACAATACGAATTGCGCTACAGATCACTTTCTCTCGTTCTTAAAGATCTCCTCGGCATCAGCTCCCTGCGGTCAATATATATTCACTATCTGTAAAGCGTTGTCTACATGGCAGCAGGAGTAGTGGATTAAGATTATAAGACGTCAGAGTAAGCTGGTTTTCCGGTGTAATAGGGCGTAGAGTAAGGCCATAACAATTAAATATTTCGTATTCTTTAGTATCAACATGTATCTTGGAGCACAATTTTCCTAAAATAAATTGTTTAGTTATCTTTTAGTTACTGTAGATATTTATTTCATAGTAATATGTGTTATATAAAAGAGTTACAAGAAATATAGTTTAGTGTGAGAAGATCGAAAAGAAAACTTTGCTCAACTGGCGTTAACCGTTGACGTCAGTACAGCCAGAAAACGGCTTCGGTAGTACGCGGTAGCGTGGGTGGAAATAATGTACATAGGCATGCGCGCGCACACGCGCGCACACACACACACACACACACACAACACACAAGTGTAAGAAAATATGAAGGTTGATAATAAAAATGATATTAATTGGTGTTACACCCTTATGAAAAAGTAGTACTGGTTTTAATACTGGAAAAAGTATTGGTGAAAGTACTGGAGACATAAGTACTCAAAGTACTACTAAATTCGACCATACTGACTTCGTCAGTACTCCTTCCCAGTACTCATCCAATACTTATTCAGTACTCCCTTCAGTACTTCCTCCAGTACTCCCACCAGTACTCCCTCCAGTACTCTTTTAGTACTTATTGAATACTCGTGGGATACTAACGTGTGGTACAGGCGCAGTACTTGCGCAGTACTACCAAAGTAGAACAAAAAGTCAAGATGATATCAAATTAACGTCATATTGATAGTTTAGTATGTTAATTTAGTATTTCCAAGATACGTTACGAAAAAGTAGTACTAGCAATCAGTACTCAGTACTGAGTGATCAGTACTCGTAGTATTGACAGTATTAGTATGTTAATACTCATGAATATTGTAGAATGGTCAGTACTGTGCCTATTAGTTCTTACAGTACTGGCAGTACTATCATGATAGTACTCCGAATATTAATCTGATAAAGTACTGACCACTTCAATACTTTGGAGTACTAATGAGTATTATTGCTTGTAGTACTGCCAGTACTGTAAGCACTGACAGAGACACAGTACTGACCATTCTGCAGTATTCATGAGTATTAACATATTCTTAATACTACAAGTACTGATCACTCAGTACTGATTGCTAGTACTACTTTTTCGTAAGGGCAGGCTTTAAAACATGTCCATTTAGCCTAAAATCACCTGATTTCAATAATTCTTATAAAAATGAAATGTTTTTGATATTTTAAAAGGAAATTTAGAGGGAGCCGACAACCGGCCTTATGGACCCTCCCCCTTTCAATTTTAAAAATCAGTGGCTTCAAAAACTCTTCAAACTTTTAAGCAAATAAACCATCCTAGATAGCACCATGTTCAAAATCGAGACATAAGACATCTTTTAGCCATCTTTTTTGTAAGATGTCTAAAAGATGTTTCTTAAACGTCTTATGTCCCGCTTTTGAACATGCGTGCTGTCTGAGATATTTTAAATTTTGTGCTTATCACATTGAATTTGTCATTTTCAATTCTTGAATTTTTAATTTAAAGAAATTGGCAGTTTTAAGAACTTTTAAATATTAATTTTTATGCAAATCGAACAATTTTTTGCATTTTTAGTCTGTCATATTAGATCTGCTATTTTGAATTTCGCAATTTTGATATCAGATTTGAATTCTGCGACCTTAAAGATATAAAGATATAGAGTTCTGTTTTAATTGCTCCTTTAAAAGTATCTTTTCTTGAATGTGCGGATTTTGCCGTCAGTCCTAGCCATTTTTTTGTGGATATTTCCGTCATTGACAGTCAAGGAGTTAATAACTTTTTAATAAACTACTAGCGCTGGCTAAAACTTTTTGAGCGTTATTCAGAATTGTGTCAGACAATATATGTAAAAGTTATTGAAATCCATGAGCTCGGAGTTAATATGCATAATTACCATCATTTTAAATAGAATTAAAATTTTTTCAGTATGTTGCATACTATAGCATGATAAATGTTAATATAGCTTTTTCTTACAACTTCTACTAACTCGAAATTTTTTTAATTGTGACTTTATAATGCATTTTGGCAAGATTCCGATAACCTGGCGCTTTAATTTGACGATGGTTTCTGGTAGTACTTTTAATACTGAACAAAAAATTATATAGGTCTTATAGGGCTAACCGCTCTGGTTTTCAAGATATACAGTGTTAAAGTTAAAAATAAATAATATAAATTTTAAATAATACTTCAATTGTGTGTGTATAAACAGTACACACATAGCAAGCAGGGGGGGGGGGGGGGGGGGTTGGGGTGGGGGTGAACCTCGGTTCGCGTGAAAAGTTAAAAACCCGTTTTTTCTTCTTTCGTCGCTTCGTATGAAAAGTTGCATTGTGTAAAAATATTTAATATCTGTAACAGAAATAATTTATTATAGCAGAGAATAGTTAGGATATTGAAAAGTGGCATCTCGTGACACCTCGTTTCGCGTGGAAAGTGTATGCGTGAAGGCAGTAGATTCCGCCCCCCTGCGGGGGGCTCCACTATTGTTGGGGTGCAGTCCCATTAAGGCACGGATCGGAATGACGGGATCGGATTTCTCACTAGAATTGAACGGTCCGTTCCAGTTCCGTTCTGTAACAGTTTTCTCTCCCAGTCCCTAGTTTTACCAACTTTAACACTGTATATCTCGAAAACCAGAAGTTAGCCCTATAAGACCTATATAATTTTTTGTTCAGCATTAAAAGTACTACCAGAAACCATCGTCAAATTAAGGCACCAGGGTTATCGGAATCTAACCAGCATTTTTTTATACTAAAAAACATTAAAATTCTCATGGAATGATTATTAATCTTGTGGATTTTTTATTGAATTATATTATCGCGCGCGTCATGGGAAAATTTTTCTTTGTCATACTTGCGTCTTCCGAATACAGACAAAATATTGTAGTATTAATATTATATATTATATTAATATTATATTAATTATTATCATAGAAATACTTTGGGAACCGGTATCCATAAAAATCAGTAATAAAAATTGATTTTGCGCCTAACGTTTTGTCAGGACTGTAGAGAGTAACTGTGCCAAAGTTGGTCCAAGTCGGTCAAAGGGTTTAAGAGTGTATAAAGAACAGACATACAGACATTCTATATTGTATAGATAGATTATAAAAATCGATATTATATGCATATTTTTATACTAAAAATGACTCATACACAATCCCATTAATAAAATGATAAAACTATACACATTGTATGTATATATGAAATATTATATAGCTATTTTAAATTGTTCTGTGTACACATATTTCATAAAAGACAATGTTATAAAACTTTTTGAAAACAGCTGTGATAGTAATTATACAGAAAGAGGGCAACCTCACCGATTTCAATGACCTTAACATATGTTGTCAAGGACGCGATCCTGAGCAACTTTTCCTTATAACTTGATCGGCGATCATTGCTTATTTAAAAGTTATGAACAAAAAAAGTTTGAGAAATTTACAAGTGTAGTGCTAAGGGAAGTAATTTACTGATATGTGTGTATAGACAGAAGTTTTTCACCCATACAACAATTGGGTTGGGTTAGACATTTGATTACATTGAAGCGAAGTTCACCCCCACCCCACCCCGGTCCGTTTACAGGACAAAACAAAGTCTATCATTGTACGATTCAGGTTTTCAACTTTCCACGCGAACTGAGGTCCACGCCACCCACCACCTACACATGTAAGGGTGAGGACAGTACACATGTACTGTCTATACACACATATCAGTAAATTACTTCCCTTAGCACTAAATTTGCAAATTTCTCAAACTTTTTTTTGTTCAAAAATAAGAGAAAACAGGGCTATCAGGGTCGAACGCAGATCTTGGTGCGTGATGTCAATCATTAGATTTATTCTTCTAAATACAATAGTCCGTACGTTTCGGCTCCATTCGAGCCATCCTCAGCAATAACAATAATGTGTCACACGTTCTAAATGCCAAATGGCAAGTTTACCGATTAGAATTGTCGGAAACATCGACCAAATGATCGATATCAAAAGGCCGAACACGTGGGACATAAAACAGTGTAGAAACAGAATAATTCGCGAGGAGACTTAACGGTCTCATCGACACGCCAAACAGCGATGAAATTTTAAATATCTGATCCGGATTCTGAACGGATTAGAACGTGTGACACATTATTGTTATTGCTGAGGATGGCTCGAATGGAGCCGAAACATACGGACTATTGTATTTAGAAGAATAAATCTAATGATTGACATCACGCACCAATATCTGCGTTCGACCCGATAGCCCTGTCTTCTCTTATTTTTGAATTTCGAGGGTTCTACTATTAATTGATTTTAATTCACGCTGCTGCAAGGTAATGCGCCGACATATGGGCTTTGCGACCTTTGGAGTGTATATCGTCATACTCATGAAACAATGGATTAAGGCGAGGAAGACTCACGTTAAAGGCAGAATCCGGATCAGATATTTAAAATTTCATCGCTGTTTGGCGTGTCGATGAGACCGTTAAGTCTCCTCGTGAATATTCTGTTTCTACACTGTTTTATGTCCCACGTTGTTCGGCCTTTTGATATCGATCATTTGGTCGATGTTTTCCGACAATTCTAATCGGTAAACTTTGCATTTGGCATTTAGAACGTGTGACACATTATTGTTATTGCTGAGGATGGCTCGAATGGAGCCGAAACGTACGGACTATTGTATTTAGAAGAATAAATCTAATGATTGACATCACGCACCAATATCTGCGTTCGACCCTGTAGCCCTGTCTTCTTTATTTTGAATTTCGAGGGGCTACATATTAATTGATTTTTTTTGTTCATAACTTTTAAATAAGCAATGACCGCCGATTAAGTTATAAGGAAAAGTTACTCAGGATCACGTCCTTGACAACATATGTCTAAGGTCATTAAAATCGGTGAGGTGTCCTCTTTCTGCATAATTACCAAAATAATATATAATGCTTTCATTTAATTCACGTATAAAATCTTTAATTATATTGCTTATACAGCAAGGACTCGGGAAAGTATTTGATATAAAAAAGGATCCAGAAGAATCCGGAAGCTGAACCGTGAGTATTAGTATTTGCAAATTTTCAATATTCACATTTTACCAGTACCGTATTACTGTTTAATTGTATAATACTTTAACATTAAATATAGAGGAAGTTTGGGTAAGGTAAATACTCTTATAAATAGAACCACAGCTGATATCTCGAATATTAAGCTGTTACAATTTAGCAGATGAATTATCTAGCTGCCCGGCCCCATAACCTAACATACAAAGCGGCAGCGTGGCACACAACGCTGTCGTTAAATAACAAAATTGAAATTAAAAATTTGGCGTGTATCGCATACGCGTAAGGTACAGTATATAAACTTCTATTTGCAGTTAATCTACTTAAAACAGATTTTTAACCGCTTTTTGTCGCATGTAAAACTAAGATAGAACTTAGTGTGGTATACTAGCAAGTATATACCTTATATATACATTTATTGACTCCCCTCGGGGTCGCAAGGCGTTTTAAAGGGACGTCCCAACCCTTTACACATTTATACAAGAACTCTTAATCTACCTTAATACTAATCTTACTAACTACTGCCCTACCGATCTGTACACACACACGCCACACACACACGCTCTTGAATTCCCTAACCTATGGACTTCCGTTTCCGGTTTACAGAGTTATTCTTCTCACTCATACCCTCTCTCATCACTCACTCTCCCCCCCTTTCCCTCCCTTCCCTCTCTCCTCCGTCACCCTTTCCCCCCTTACCTTCTCCAACTTCCTCAACCCAAGTCTCCCCTTCCCCCTCATCATCCCAGTACCTCTCCAACCACCTCCTGCCACGATCTCTCTCTCACCCCAATCCGCACATTCCTTCACACATGCTCCCACGTCTCATCCCCACCTCCCCACAAACCCTGCACGTTCTTTTCTCCTCTGCCATCCAGTATTTCCCCCTTCATACCACCCCCCAGCCTATATCTGGCCCACCCTTTGCCACCTACTTTCCCCCCAGCTCTTTCTTAAATACCCCGGCACCCCCTCCCCCTTTACCATACCATACCACCTATTAAATTTTGCCCTCCCCTATCTCCTTCCACTTCTCCTCTCATTTGTTTCCTGCCTTTCTCTCTCATACACGTCTTCCCTCCTCCACTTCCATTCCTCCCTTAGCTCTTCTACCTCCTCTATCTTCCATCCCACTACTCTCTGCCGCTTCTTTTCTCTCTTCCTCCCTTTAGGCTCTCCCCTCTTTTCGCCCTTCTCCTCACTTCCTCCCAGCACTACCTTACCAACTCCCCTCCTTTTCCCTCCTCAGCTTTTTCTCATACCCCCAAGCTCTCATAACTGCCCTTCCTCTTCATTTCTCCCTTGCATCTCCTCCCTAATCATATACCCCAGCGTGCAATCTTTCCACTCGAGGCAGGAGGCACGCTCGGATCGGCGGACACACGGGCGGCACGCATACCTGCGCAGGCGCGCGGAACGGCGCGATTCCCGGCGGGCCATCGTCTCTCCACAGTCGAGTCGGATCGAGACGAGGATGCATCGAACGTCGACCAAGCTGCGCAAAGGAAGAGGACATCACCTTGTAGGTCACCATTTCGGCGTCTCCGCGGTGACGAGGACTCGCTCGAGGCTGACCCCGGCTTGCTTCGGCGTATCTGTTACCGGGGACTATCTGGCGATACCTGTTACCGAGAATGAGGCGCCCATGATCTTGCGCATCCTGTCCCGTGGAAGCTACCGGATGGAATCGGCGCCGGGGCCCCGCCAGAAGCGAGTTCTCGCGTAAGTGGAGAACACGAAGGCCCTCCCCGAGAGAGAATCGTCACGACCGACTGTCGCGCGGTGTGTTTAGAGTCGCTGATCGCGTAATTCGTGTTGCGATTCGAGCGGTTCGCGCGGTAACTTAGTGAATGCGCGTTACGCGAGTGGTAATGTAATTTGGATGGCCACTCGGTATCGCCATTCGAGAGTTGCGGCGTATGTAAATGGCGTAGAGTGCTCGGGTCCGCGAGGACGGGAAAAGTCGTGTTTTGCGTTTCGCGAAATCGCCGGGGGTTCGCGAGAAAGCTCGGGATTTGTGTGGTTAGCCGCCGGGATCGTCCATCTGGGCTCTTTATCGTGTTCGGGGATACCCGAGGCGAGGACGATCGTCTACCGGGAGTCGGTCAGGCGAGATCGCCCGTCAAAGGGAGGTATCACTGGCGAGGTCGGTCGTCTGTCGACAGGGTCGACACGGTGGAACCGCCCGCCCTTGTTGTGTCGCGCGAATCGTGAGGGCTCGAGTACTCGCCGTCGAATGAGTGAGTAAGTTCGTGTGAATGTTCGCGATTATTACGTTTGTGTTGTAGTGCGTTATTAGAGTCGTTGTCGTTCTTGCGGTCTTGCATTGTTTCGTCGGTCGGTCGCGATATTGCGTTATTGCGTTACGGAAATTCGTCAGCGTTATATGTTGCGTATGACTTGCGTTTCACCTGCGTTATTGCGTGATCTCGACCCTATCTCCTCAACGAGATGTCTGACGATCCTGCCAATCTATTCACTATTATTTTTGCATATCTGATTGATTTCAAATACTTATACTTTTTTTATTTATTTATGTGTCATTGATTGCGTTGCGCCTCCTCTCCAAATTCCCACGGAAGGAAACTACGCCTGAGGTAGCGCGTAAGGTATTGGTGGTGAGATATCGTACGATGGTGCGAGTAATCGCGCCTGGCGCCCATATTACGTTTGTCTGACTATTATCTGCGGGCATCCGCCCGCGGTACCTTTGGCTATTATCTGCGGGCATTCGCCCGCGGTACCTTTTCGTATCTGCCGTTTCCTCAACCTAACTTCGCATTTTGTGAATTAATCCACGATTGCCCTCCTCCGGATAGCGAGACCAGGGGAAAAAGCGTCGCAGTGAATATTTGTGACGATATACAATAAACGAGCTTGTAAAGCCACAAACCCATGTGGTACCTCGTTTCGCGTGGAAAGTGTATGTGTGAACTATTTCGACATATATAATAGTCATTTATGCCTTCCAATACTCAAAATAGCTGCTATATTTTCCAAACTTTTTTTTTGTTAATAACTTTTTAACGAATAACCGCCGGCTAAAACCTTCTGAAGGTCTCAGGAGGGTGACCTTGACACATTTGTCAAGGTCAAGGTCATTGGCAGGTGGGGTGTTATTATGCATAATTACCTACGCCACGTATCTTGCAAAGAAGATTTGCTTTGACATCCACAGCTTATAAATATTTGGATATGGAATCAGCGTGGGACCTGTATCCTTAATGGAGTTACTTCTTGGCGATAATCGAGGAAATTAGATAGTGTTACCCCATGCAACATGGACAGCGCTCATCGAAAGACGTATGGATATCAAACGACTTTTGCAGTCAACTATCGGTTCTTCGCTATCAATTCAAGATCTGGTTATAGAACTCGTAAAAATGCGCGATGCGAGTGTTTAAAACAACATCATGCAATGCTGTCTGTGCATGAAACCGTCAACTATGCTTTCATATTTGAGTTTGAACACTGTGTCGAACATGAATATTTCAAGCTGTATCAAAATACGCATGAAGTAATGTAAATTTAATCATTTGTAACTATTTTACGGCGGAAATGTATCATCGATAAATGTAATGCGGCAAATATCTTCCGTGAGGTTTATGAT